>VXBJ01001484.1:156545-324102 GCA_013400055.1 Nycticryphes semicollaris | reverse complement strand
GTGTTGGTTTAAGGCCACAGTCATTGTCAGGAAAAAGTGGAAATAAGAGAAAAGACTTACTGAAGAATTTTAATTTACTAAACACACATATGCATGCCAACCAACTTCTAATTACTGGTTTGTTTTTTTTTTTTAAAAGCTGATACAATCTGCCTTGCAGAGCTACCCCAGTATTCAACATTTTTGGAAACTGAACCGATGATCTCATTGGTCTTTCCTATCTCTAATTACTAAGAGGTTGTATTTTATTGGAACTTTTTAAAAGATTGTAACTAATTGCTGGTATAAGGATATGTGTCATTGCTTGAAATGAAAAATCCACTGTAGAACCATGTTAAAAAAAAAAAAAAAAGAATGCTTTTAAAGGTGACATGAAAGGATTCTGTAAGATTCTTGTGGGGAGCAATCATGGCAGAGAGAACATTCCCTTGAAACATGATTTTTATAAACATCTATTATTGCCCTTTAATATTGCTGAAGTTCAGAAAATCAATACTGTCGTTTTCAAAACATCTAAGCTATTCAGTGACCCAACTAATTTACTTTCAGAATATTCAGTTTTTACTTACTTTGTTAACTGTCTCTTCAATAGCTTAATTGAGTATTTTAAGCCAATAAATTACCCTTCAACATTTCTGTCTGGAAGCTCAGTCAGTATCCAAAACAAGCTTGTCATTAATGAACACTTTCTTGAACAAAAGAAAGGAAGGCAGCAGATCTGAATTGTGGATGTTGTTTGATTCCCTTATTCTAAACACATTAGTACACTGTATTTCCCCACTTATATAGGCTTTTGTATGGTGAGCATGTGACTGTTTAAATGTCCCAGCAGGGCATCCAAGGACTGCAAAAAGGAAAAAAAAAGGAAGAAAGAAAAAGAAAAGAAAATTGTTTGGAACAATTTGCATTAGTTCAAGGGCAATGTTAAGCATTTTACAGCTGGTTTATTGCTATTCTTGTGCTGTTTAAGCTGTCTTTCATGTCAAAAGTCCTTTCCTGCTTACAAATCATCAGGAAGAATTGCGGCCACCACGCTGTTCGCCTAAGCTCCTCCAGGGGTTCTGGCCCTTTGATCACAGATATCGTTTGCAATCGAGTTAAAAATAGGGGGCTGCTGAGATAAGCCGAGGCTCTGACAGGAGACCAGCTTTCCATTTTCTTTTGGACTTTGTTCGCTCCTTCTGTAGTATGGGAACATGTAATCTTGGCACAGAAGGAGTAGTGTTATGGCTTTAGGAGATGCATTTGAAGGAGTCGGGGAGGTCATTAAAGAGTTCAGCCCCTTGTGAGCACAGTCCAGCTTTGTAGGATCCCTGGGTTCAAAAGCAGGATTGTAAACTAGAGTCTCAGTACATAAAATCACCAAATGTAAGCCTGCATCCGTCTTTGAGGCAGATTCAACTCAATGACAAGATTTTAGCACTTCTCGGCTCTCTTTAACGAGGAGAAAACTATTTAAAACTGGAGATCACTTTCTCAGTAATTCCATTTAAATTGTCAAAGAATCCTGTGCTTATTCAAGTTGATTGAAAATTCTAGTTGACATCGGTGGGTGTTAGATCAAATTTGAAATAAGTGGCTATGTTATGGAGAAAAATCTCCAGAATAGTGCATATACTTTTCTGCTGTAAGTGAAGTAGGGAAATTTTTTTTCTTGAACATTTTGAGTGTGACCTGAAAATAAAGGACTGCACTTTGAGTGAGGTTAATACTCCCCCTCAAAAGCTAATGAATTTTATTTTTGTGTAATTGTCATTGTAAGTTATACTAACACCTGTTTTTGGAAACATCCAGGATTTTGATTGAAAATTTTTTGTCCATAAAAATTTCCAAATAATGTGAGACATACTCCATACAGAGACTGCACAGCCCACAGACAGGCCATCTTTATTCATATTATTTATTTGATTATATTGCTTAGGAACCTGGGTCATGAACAAGAGGTTTATTGGGCTAGATGCAAAACCAGAAAGACGATTAATGAAAAAAACAGTTTCTGCAGGCTTTTTGTAACCTCTGAGAGAGGCAGACCAGCTGTCACAGCACATCACCAGTCTTTGGTTTTTAGCAGTCCTCATGGCAAAAGAGTTGTTTCAGAAGGGATTTGAATGTGGATGCAGAGGTAGCTTTACAACCATTTTTTTCAAGACATGAGGCTTATATTTTATTGGATAGAGGGAGACAGAAGTTATGTAGAAAAGTGCAGTGTTATTACAGCTATGATGTTTAAAGGATATTGGGGAGGAAAGATTAGAAGGGAGAAGCAGAATTTACTAGTTGGATAGATTTATTTGGGGGAGAAAACTCACAAATTCTTAAGAAGGGCTTTGTTCCTGGAAGGTTTTTTATTTCCAACATAGCAATTAGTATAATAGAAGATAATACTCTCCCCATAAACTCTCTCTTATTTATAGACAACTTTCATGGCCTGTGAAATAGGCTACAGATATGATTGCCCTGAATTTTGGGTTCACTAGTGCGCTGAACAGAAATGTATGAGAAGCTTGCTGTTTACTGATTAAAAGTGATCACTGCATATTCTTGTCCGGCAAAATAAGTGGGGGTAGTTATACCTGTGCGTTTTGCTGGATGCAGTCACATAGAAGATGGTGATCTGCTTAAATCAAGTAATTTCATAAGAACGTGATATTTTATGAAATCAGGAAAAGGTGAAGTTGGAGAGAAAAGTAAACCAGACTTGAATTTTATGTGCAGTTGTTCAGCTGTTGCAGAACTGCCTCAGTGTATACAAGATTAACAGGTCAGAACTTTTACTGCTGAGTTTTGCGTTTGGGAATATTTTAGTCATATAAATACTACTGGCAGTAAAAAAAAAAAATCACTGGAAACTTTGTGGGAAAAGTTGTTTTTCACCCTTTTTTCTGGTAACATAGAAGTTTTTTCTGGATACTTTTACTGGTAAGTATCTTGACAGAAAAAGTATCAAATGACTCATTTATCTTTACAACCGAAGATACATTTTTTTTTCCATGTGTTGCAACAATTTTCTTGAGATTTACCTTCTATAAAGTAAAAGGAGAGCCTTTATAATTTAAAAAAGAAAAAGCAAGCTATATCTCAGATTCAATAGTCACTGAGAATGATAGTTCTTGAGCTCTGCCTTATTTTGTGCTCTATTACTGTGTAGACTGTTGAATTACTAGATACCCTTTATAAAGCCCACTTTCTCTATCGCTTTTTGTCTTTTTAATTGGCTGACTACTATTGACCACAAAGCAGACTATGAGCCTGTGATCTTGTAAGCTCGTGTATATTGAAAAAAAAATGCAAGTCCACATTAACAGCTTCTGAAAATTGTCAGGAGGAGGAATTTCTATCTTTCCAAACAGAATTCCCTAATGAAAAGAACAGAACATGCTCTGACATACGTGCAAACATCCCACCTTGTCAAACTCACGTGGGAAATTAATCTGAGAGTCCTAAGAACAGAAATGAGGCAACCCCTATCACAAAAGGGACACGGGAGCATTACGTAGAACAAAGAGAATTGTTTTTCCATGAGCAAGTTATGAGATATGACCAAAAACGACATAGCAAGGTGAAGGAGTGGGGTGGGATAACTTGGTCTGCTGATGTGGTTAGTTGGAAAGAAAAAGAAAAACCTAACCAGGTCCCCATCTTTGAACTTACTGTCTTTGGTCTCTTCCATAATAAATGGAGAAATACAGGGACAGCTTCTACTACAGGACAGCTGGTTCTAAAGGGTGGCTGGTATCCAAAATAGATCAGGTGAATCACATATTAAAAGTTCTCTCTCTTCATTGATGCTAAAGGGGGTGATTTAGACAACTAGTGTAGTTATCAAAGACTGCACAATGTGAATTCCAGTCACCCACAACAGAGTGGGTCTTGCCTCCTGCTGCAGATATAGCACAGGGAATGGGCTTACTTAAGGTTTTCTTTTGGTGGAGAACTAAAGCACCTACTTCAGTTGTCTTCCGGTTCTGTTACCCCTGAGGACTGGAGATCCTGTCCTTGGCCTGGGGAGGAGGCAGACCCAGAAGACTGCTGTCTGCTGAGAAACTCTTTACCCCTTTATTGATCACCATTTGATGTCAAATGGAGCTGCCTACCTGGGGTGCTTTGACTGACTGCTAGCAATGCAGGAAGAGAAGTGCAAAAGCAGCAGGCACATATTTACTTCTGCAAAACACTAAGTAGCGTTTTCCTGGTCAGCTTCGGGTGCTCCTGGTGCTTGCCTCTCATGTATCCATTTACATCACTGATTCATTTTTATTTGGTTTAATATTGAAAGAAAAACACAGAGCATATTAACCTTTTTCCCATATGAAGAAAGCAAAGCATTTATTTTACACATATGTAAAATGTATAATTAATATACAGAGAAAAATATTCATTAATGTTTAATTTAAAGCATGATACAGTAAGTACTCATATAACAAGCCACCGTGATTCTATATTGTTGACATTGTCAGAGTGCTCATCAGATTCAGCTATATGGTTGATGATAATTATACAGCTCATTTGGTAATTAGATGTGAGTCCTTCTGTAACTTCTAAAAGTGGGGCTATTGCAATTTGTATTAGGAAGCCACTTAACTGCATGATGTTAAACAGTCACGGTTGCTTGTTCCTGATGCAAAATTTGGGAATGTATTATACTTGTCTCTATATCTTCCTTCTTCTGTCCAACCTGGGAGAAAGCCTCTTCAGTAATCAGGAATATCAGGATATTCTTAGAAAAGAAGCATTTGTGCGTGTGTATCTTTGAAAGAGATCACCTCTCACATGCCTTGATTTTAAGAAATTTGTGGCTTTAAACTGAATTCTATGACTGTGGAAGGCAGTTTCCACTATAGTCCTGTAATCACTAACATGGAGGGTTGACCTGCCATGTATGTAGCCTTTTGAGTTGGGAAAGTAACATGACTTTAGATGTTAGGTAGGTATCCCTGTTTGAGAGGAGATGTAGGCTCTACACTTCAGCCTCAAGTTTTAGTACAAGAGTGGAAGAAAAAACCAGAAGTTTTGCTCTTTGATAAAGCCAGCTTTCTTCCTCTTGACCCTTTAAAAAACATTGTTTGAAGTTGGCCTTGCTTCTAATTTACTGGTTAGAACCAGCACCTCCAGTGAAAAGGCTTAGCTCTAACATGATGGAAAATACCAATTTTTCCTCTTATAGCTGCACGTGTTTCCTTGTTTGCTGTTTTTTCTTACTCAGTTTCAAGCATATTGCAAAGTTGTATGTAGTGGCATCTATAGCAGAGATTATACTATTTCTCTGTATAAGAGATAGTATAAAAGTGATGTCCAGAATTGTTTTAAATTTCTTTCCAGTGATCTGTGCCTCAGGGAGGGAAGATAGGGGAGAGGGATAGGAAAAAACCTTTGAAGAGAATGGAAAATCCATTTGCACAGATGTCTGCAAAATCAGTTTCCTCCTTCCAAGCTGTTGTAAGACTTTTGAAGAAATCATTATATTACCTTTTAATCCCCTAGTGCCAACAGTTGCCTGTGTGACCAGACATTGCCAGCAATGGTCTGTGTGTCTGACAATCTTTCCTCAGTGTCCATATGTTGATTAGATTTGTTCCTGTGGAGAAGCACATTCATGTGCACATAAATGCATTTTTTTTCTTTTCAAATTTTGACAGAGATTATGAATTGCAGGTATTAATAGGACCTGTCAAACAGTATGGAACATGATTTACTTCCTTTTTGGCATCAAGTATATCCTGTCCCTATAATGAGAAAGTACTACTGCAAAAATGTTGGCATCTGCATCAATTGTGATAGCCCATTCACCAAGAAACTGAGACAGCCTCNCTATATACCGAATATTATTCTAGCACTTTTTTTACACCTTATTTCATGTATGTACATGTCCTTAACTGTGTACCTTTTAAATCTCTGATGTTGTAATTCGTAGCACTACTCTTGCTTATGTCAAAGTTGATGTGCTCTATAGTTAAATATGTATCACATATGATATTATCAGCATTTCTACATACAAAACTGTACAGCTGTCTCCTGGGAAAAAGAAATTATAGAGTGTAGTACTGGAAAATTTATTATATTGGTGCATGGAGGACTGGGCTACAAGGAGGTCTCCTTGGAGCACAAAGAATAGTGCTGTGCTTTGCATGCATTTTTATATGTTAAACTGCTGTCAATTAAAGGATTGATATATTATTTCATGCTTTTAATACTACTATCAATTATCTCCATCCTTCTTTAGGCAAGTAATTGTACCAGAGTTGAGATGTTACTCACTGAAGTAACATTAAGAAAAAATACTCATGTGTAATGACGGATTATAAAACCAGTGTAGTTACTTAATGTAAAGGTAATGTTATGTAATTAATATGATATCCTATGTAAACAATACTGTCTTTATAGTCTTAGTACTAATACACAAATCCATGCAACTCTTTGCAAGGCTTTATTTTAATTGCTAACACAATCTGGAAAAGTTCTTGTTAAGGATGTGTCTTCATATAAAATGTTTTATTGGGCACCCTTGGGTAGGAAGTGGTGAGCCAGACTGATTGCTTAAGCCTCAGCCACTAAAATCATAATTGTGTGTGTTAGTGACCCTGGGATTAGGATAAGAGAAAGAAAATCCTTCTGTTTTTGAGGTCATGTTGCTGTTACAATTTGTTAGAGGAGACTCTTTTCTATTTGCAAAAATAGTATCTCTTCTCTCCGTTTTTTTTTTCTTCTTTTTCTTTTATTATCCCTGTAGAAGAGTGACACAGATGCTATCTGAGGTTTGTTTACCCTGCTACAGACAAAGATGATGCGCCCAAAGTTAATCAAGTGCCCTCTCAAAGCCACTTAGATGTGCATTATCTCAAAGATGTGAACAGACACATGATAATTGGCTTTCTCGTGGTAGTAAGTAGAGTTATGTTAAATGTGGGCCTGAGGGGAACCCCTGTTTTGGGTTGTAGTTTATTATTAGGTGAGGAAATTACTGGACACCTCCAGCTGCCATTAATCAGCCGTGGAGTCTGACTGGAGCCAAGTGAGGGGCCTGTGGGTGGATGCCGCTGAATGGCAGGGAAATACAACGAGACAGAGACAAATGTTTTCCAGCCTAGCAGCACTAAACTCTGCCCTTTCACAGTCCTTAACATGCATGTTCAAATTGATTTAGTCTGTTTACCCCCTCAGCCTAGCCATCTATTTCCATTGAAGACTGACAGTTTTATGTGTTGCTACCATGTTATTATGTGTTGCTGTGCTGCCAGTAGCTATAGGATTTCAGAAGGGCTCACTTCCAGACATAAAGAGAGAAGGGGGATGGGGAGTTTGAGTCACTTAATTCCTTTTTACAGGGTGCAAAACATGTTGAGCATGACACAAATTCTCTCCCTTTCTCTCATTCTTTTCTTCCTTCCTTTCTTCCCTCCTCCCCCTCGCCCCCCTTTATTTACTTATTCATTTATTTATTGATTTTGGGTCAACCCATGCCATGAAAGAGCCTCAAATGAACTTGCATGCTTGAGAAACACATCTGTCAGGTGATGTAAGTGTCTGGCTTATTCCCCTTTCCTGTTTAGTTTACAAACATGCCATTCCTTCAGGGCTCTGGTATGCTGACTGAGAGGTTGCTGGAAATGGGTGCCGCTCAAGCAAGAAGGAGCACAGGTAGCCAAACCGTGAGCTTCAGCTGACTCTCAAACTTATGCTATGTTCATCACTGCTGCTCGGCTGGGAGCTCGGTGTATTGAGGCTGCAGGAAAAGCTGAACTCATTTATTGTACACATTCACAAAATGAACGTGCAGGGAAAAAGAAGGGAAGAGTTCTTTCTGTTCTGCATTTTTTGGGACACAAAACATTCGCTCATTATCTAAAAGCCTAATTTCAGAGAGTTAGAGTCCACTAACACTTCTTGTGCTGTCTTGTTCATATTTTGGGTGCTGAGGCTTTAGTCAGCAATGATGAAGGTAGAGAAGGAGAGCCTTTCTCTCCACAGGAGCAGTTGTTTCTTATATTTTTTTTTTCTATGTTTGTTTGGGTTTTTTGTTTTGAGTTTTGGTTTTGGTTTTTTTTTTTTTTTATTTGAAAAGATGTTTCTTGTTTGACTGGAAAGCAGAAAGCTGTGAAACCCCAAAGAGAAAGAAGTGGCAGACAGAAACTGGATTTTGAGCAGCTTGGTGTGATCAGGCTTGCCCTTTGGGTCTCATTTAGATATGTCTTATGTATTCCTGAGTTTAGAGTTTTAGTACACTCAAGTGGTTTTCTCTCTTCTGGTTTTGAAGGTTTCTTGCTCCTTTTCCAACATGTTTTCTTTCCAGATTTTGTTCTCCTCCCCCTTCGCCCTCCTTTTTCTTTTAATATTTACATATATAAAATACATGATAGCTCTGAGGAGTAATTGCATCAGTTAACCTACAATAATAACAGCATCCTCTGGCAGAAGATTGCCAATCAATAAAGACGATGGCTTGGGATTCCCCTTGCATTGCCTGTCTTTGTTCCTGTTGAATCATAACTTGTTCAGAAACTGATAACAAAGGCAAACAGTACTTAGACAAAATGCTGATTTTTGAGTTAAGGCTGATGTGGCACACCAGGCTGTGTGTGTAACTTGGACAGGCAGATCCTCTGTATTCTGCTCTGCATTGAAACATCTGCAGATATGCTGATACGCACCTTCAAATAAGTGGTTAATGATAAATAATTTAGTAATATTATTTAGATAATTACTAAACTAATACAATAGGCAGAACAGTCATAATTCACGGTGCTACGTATACACCGCAGATATCCCTTCTGGTAGTCCCATCTCAGTAGGAGAGAAAGGATGTCTTAAGATCTCCCCCAGAACTATCTTTTGCAAGCAGGTGACCTTGCCTGGTATTGTCTTAGTTATCTTTAAGGGTAATTCCTCACTGAGACCCTTATCCATGTAAAATTCAAATCAGGCAATATCATAGCATTTTCTAAATGAATCTTGAAAAATTCTGAAAAAGTTATGGTCTCAGATAATAAAATAATTGTACATTATTTAGCAGCGGCTGCCTGCTAAATTAATTTAAACCTGTTTATTTTCTTTTGAAAAAAGGTCTTGTTATAGAGTGCATCATTTCATAGCATCCTATATTACATAGATAACTATTAGAGGCCTCCTTTTTCAATATAACTACTAATATTTTCCATTGTTTTGCATTAGGAAGCTAATAGTATGACTAAGCCATCCTAAATGTTATATTTAAAGAAATTGATAGATTTTTAAAAAATAATATATTAATTTATTTTAAAATTACTGTATTTTTATTAGTATACAATTAAGGCTTTAACATCAAACCAAAACCATTTTATCTGCAGTAATCTCCTCTTTGGGAGATAGGGGAGAAATGAAGGCAGATGCTGAAGAGACAGATGCTATAAAAAAAGTTTCTGTTTTGATGGACGCAGACATTCTCCACACGACATTTCAGTGCTCTTTTCCAAATGACATTTTAACTTTGTTCACTACTTTCATTTATGTAGGATCGGTGGTTTAAAGTCAGTTTTCCTGAAGTCTCTTTGCCTTCGGTCATATTCTATCCATGGATAATGGAGTTCCTGTTTACAAAACCTGGCTGTGTGGCTCTGGAGAAGAATATTTTGGAAGGTGGTGATGTGGCCTGTGAAAGCCGCTGTCAAGCCCCTAATGCCATAAACACTGATCAGTAAGATCAGGAAGAGCTCAGATGTCAAAGGCTTGCCAGTTCCTCTCCCCACAGTGGAACGTCTGCTTTTTGCAAAACTAGCTTTTCTCTGCTGCCTCTGCACATCCTCTGTTATTCTTCTCCTCCTTAATGGCTAGTTTGGTGAGATGTTCTTGTGTACCAGAACAGCTGTCCCCTCCTGGTCCTTCCCTAAGCTGGGCAGGCACAGCAACCTGTCCCTTCAAGAGATCTTTTGGGTATCTCAAATTAACCAGCTTTATTTTCTATTTCCTTTCCCTTGTTGCACTTTCCAGCTTCCTCTCACTGATGGTTCTCATCTCTGACACTGTTGAGTTCTCTGGAGTCCACAGGAGCTGTTTCTGAGTCGTCCCCTGCTTGTATGCTATATTTTTTTATGTACCAGTGTGAAAAAGATGAATAGTGTCAAATTTTATTTTCCAATTTTCAGATTGGGAACATTATGAGGTCTGAAACACAATAGCTTTTCTTTTAAAAGTACATCCATTCCTCTTTTCTATGACAGCTGTGTACAAAATAACCCTGAAAAGCTGGCAGAAGGCTCAACAATGTAGGAAAAAGAAAAAAAAAAACACAAACAAGAGGCAAATGGTTACATTAGAACATTGATCCTGCAGGGCAAGCTAAGTAACTGAAGCTCAATAAAGCCAAGATTTTTTTTTTTTTTTTAATTTTTTTGAAACAGGATTAGATTTGAACCTAGATTTTTGGTGGTTGCGTTTATGTTTTTGTCAGAGCCTCCATTAGAAAAAGAGAAGAGAGAATGATAGCCCTACATTTGTGGAATGTTATTAATCCATTTTGGGCCTATTGATGAATGACTTCTATTAAGTCATTCTGTTTTCATGCTTTATATTTCTCGGGAGCTTCCTCCGAGATTCGGTAAGAATCACAGGGAAATTCACAGGAAACACTCAGGAATGACAGGGAAATTAATCCTTAATGATGTGTCAGTCTTTGACAACAACATGACTTTTGGCAGCAAATCTGTATGCCTATTTTTGTTGTATATTTTTTTGTTGGACCTTGAACATATGTAAAAATCTTTGGAGCCATTAGGATATTGATATACTTGTGTGTAGTAAAAATCATCCTCAGACCTTTGCCAAAAAATATGGGTAAAGTTTCCATGATTCTGTCAATGATGTGGCATATGGATCGTTTTGGTGTTTGTATGTATTTTAACTCTTGATGAGGAAATGGGATGAATCTATCAGCTGGGGAACTATGAGTGAGCTGCAGTTGAATGGTGGGGCAGTGGCTGTGTGAATACCAAGTGGCTCTCACTGCTGCTTGTTGAGTGAAACCTTTGTGGCATTATTGTACACGACAAGACAAAATGGTTGTCAGAAGTCCTCTTGAAGGCTTTGGTTCTAGTACAGAATTGATTTTTGACTGCAGATGAATCAAGTATTAGACATAATTACTGTAATACTTAATATTTGTAAATAAATATAACATTGTGGCATCTTATATCTGCTGGGGACTGGCCTTTGGTTGGCCGTCATGCCACTGATCACAACCCTTTGAGCCCAGCCATTTTTCAGTCCACCTCTGTGTCAGTCCACCTCTAAGCTGTTCTTCATCCATTTGTCCACGAGGACATTGTGGGATGCAGTGGACTTGACTTTCCATGTTGTGAGCAAGAGCACAAAACAGGGAAATAGGCCTCTTTCAATCACTGGTTTGATGCTTGTCATTATTACCATTTTTTAAAAAAGTGCTTTCGACCATATGGCTATGCCAGATTAAAGCAGTTGCTTTGAATTGATGTATACTGCATATATAGTTCTCTCTGAACTAATCTTGATTCATAACATTTTCCATTCCCAGTTGTGACTCACAAGTTCTTGTTTCACTAAAAGTACAGTTCACGTTGCAAATTTTAGATTTTTTTTCCTTGCACATAGTGCTGAGTAGTGCAGTCAGCATCTTTAAAATTTTCTTTCAAAACATGAGTTGTGAAGTAAGAGCATCTGTTCAGTCTCTGCTTCCACAGAAATATTGCTATTTTAAAGTAATTCTTCAAATGAATATGCTTTGAAACTATATAAATAATTTTGTTCTTGATGAGCATGTCTAGCACTAAGGTTTATTGTCCATATAATTGCCTAACATCATTACTTTTTTGTTATTAAAAATAAAAAAAGGTAAGTAGAGAAAAAGATATTTTTAAAAAAAGTATGTACAGAAAAAGATTTTTTAAAAAACAATGTACATATCCGGAGAATACATAAAAATATAAAATGATGCTGCATGACTTAAAGATATAAATTGGTCCTGTAAACTTATCTAAGGATTTATTTAAAATTGGTTTCTATTCAAAAGGATATAATACTGCTTAATATCCTAGCTTTGGATCCTACAAAAACTTAACCATATGCTGAGATTTAAGCATAGGAACTGAAGGGACAATGCTATAGGAGTAGCAGCATCATATTTCGTGTAAAAGCTGCCTTTTCTGAAGTGGAAAAGCAAAATTAAGTGTCTCCAAGATTTTCTGGTATAACAGCAAAGGTGGAGAATATCAAACCCAATCATTATCATCATATTGCTATATTTTCCATGCCTGGGAAATTTAATTTGGGGTCTTTCCTTACATCTCCCTGCCTTCAGCTCATTCCTGTAAACACACAGATAAATTCATGCTATAATGTAAGAAAGAAGTATTTCTTTGTCACCATCTAACTAAATCTAATTTTTGGTGACTTACCTGTAAAATTACCTTACCCACTGAATTTTTAACAGGTAGCCTATACATCCTTTTCACTCAGTTGTTTTTCCTTCTGGAGATACTTAAATAATATCTTGAGGGTGTTTCCTCTTAATGAGGTAATAATACCCATATCCTGGGCTAAATAAACTTGAGGCCAAAGGCCTAGGTGTTTATTAGCAGAGGATGTGGTTATTAACAAATTTAACAGGAAGCACCCTCAAGTTATTATTTTACTGACATTTCTAATGATTATGCGTTTGAGAAATAATTGGTTGAAAAATAATACTTACACTTTTAAGAGGGCAGGTGAAGCAGAAGATAATTTATAGGTCAGCTCATGGCAAACAAAGCTTCTAGTGGTCTGGTACCTTCTGAAGTGGGCAGTGACACTGGAGGTAGGAGGATGAGTATGCTTTCAACTGCTGTCGCCTTGGGCACTCCAGGTCAGCCTGCCACTCTCCTTCATGCAAGACAGCCCATGGAAGTTTTGGTTTTCAATTCAAAGCCAGTTCGACCATGCAACCTTTTAAGAGACTACTGTTATTTGTCAACAACAGAGGTAGCAAAAGCACATGAATTTGTGAGTTTGAATGTTGTTAGCTCTAATAAGTGAGAATTGGCATCCTAATCCTCTTTAGTAAGGGAGTTCTGCCCCCAAAGGAGCAATAATAATGAGCTTAGCACTTAGAAAAAATGGTTCCTGTCTCTGGATCTTAATTGGTTTTGCAGAAATGGACAGAGGAATAGAGACAAAGGGAACTTAAAAAGAATGCCAAGTTCCTGTCATAAGTAAACAGAAATTTGGAGAAGATTCTGGACTTTAAGTCTGGTGTTCCAGTCATGTTGCTTCCTCTGCCTTGTAATATCTCCATCCTGCAAATATTTCTGCTGCATGAATGGATTCAGAGGCACCGGTTCAACTTGCCGGGCATCTACCAATGTAGATAGAGTTTCATTTCCATCACTTTTCACTCTGGCAGAGTGCACACAAACTGATGAGAATGTTCAAACTACTTACAAACTCAAAGCTAAGCACATATGTAGGTATTTGCAAGATTGAGTCTGAGAGAGATCAGATTATGCTGTTTAGTTTCACTCATATGAAATCAACAGCCATATAAAATCCCACCAGCTTCCCTTTATTGCTACAGAACAGAGACTTACTGGATTTAAACATGAAAAGAAGGTGATTCCATGGACTGACAAATCTGTACTGTGCTTTGTTTAGGGCAGAAATTGTAGCAAAGTATTTTCAGGTTACCTGGACTCTGTGATCCAAATTTTTGCAAAGCTTAATACCCTCCATTAAAAATAAAACAATGACTAATTACTATGCTGACAGCTTCCTTAAGTTGAATATAGGATGCTAAGTTCCTCGTGTTAGAAAGAAACAAAAATACAATGGCTAGTAATGTTTTGCCTACAGTTAACAGGAAAACATCTCAATAGACAGAGAGGAGCAAACAGATGTTCTAATTGCACATCTGTGAGAAACTGATATTTGCTAGTTCCACTGTAGCTTGGCCTCTGTACCTCGGGAGTTTCAGTCCCACAGGATTTAAATGATTTATTGATCTGGATGCAATGAATGTTGCAGAAACAAGCTGTATTTCTAAGACATTAAATACACCCTTATTCTGTGTAGTACTAATTTTGAAGGAAATCCACACTCTTTTTTCATTGGAGTGGAGATACCAACATTGTTCACTGTATTCTTGAATAAGGGGGAGGAAAGATGAAATATGCAGAGGATATGAATTTGGGAAATGGGAGTAATGTGGCAACAAGGAAATCAGCTCCAGTACTTACATCTTTCTCTTTAGGCTTCTAAAAAGATTTTGTGAGATGGATTGAAGAAAATTCAATGGAAAAAATATCTTTTTTTTTGTAGCAAGTTAAGAAAAACCTCATACCATACACTGAAGATTAATTTTTTTATCGCAGTTATCCAGAAACTAGAAAAAAAGCTTCAGAGTACATATGAAAACTTCATAAATAAAGTTAAGGTTTATATTGACAGGTTTCCATTACAAGTTTTCAAAAATGGCAAATAATGAATATCAAGTGACTTTAGGACCAGCTGGAACATAGAAAACTGCCAAATAATATCCTTACCTCTACACTGGAAAGTTGGCCATAGATGATTTGTAATAATTTTTTTTGTTTTTGTTTTTTTAGAATAGTTGATTGCTTTGTTTTTGATAATTCTGCCTTTGACACAGCCAATACTCACTAGTGTGTGTAGCTTCGAGTATTTTAGGAGTTTCATTGAAGTCAACACTTATGTCAAACATGGGAAGACTTCAGTCCCAGCCCAGTGCTGATTGTTAGGGTAAAGTTATCTGCCTAGCCACCTATCTCTTCCTGCCAACAATGGTCATGTTGTGTTGAACTGAAGTACAGCAAATCTCTATGATTTTAACTGCACTAATTGTTATATACATCTGTCTAAAATCAGTGCAGGAGAAAAAACAAATGCCATGCATCTTGATTTGTTCAACCTGCTAAGGATCACTGGAGGGGTTTTTTGTGGGTTTGGTTGGTTTTGGCTTTTGTTTCTAACTGTCAAACAAACCTGAAGTTAATTTTGCTAAAGGAAAGTGATATTGAAGGAAGTAACAAATCCATTGTTATATAGGAATGCATGGATCTTTACAGCTAGGAGCAAGATGTCTGCAATCAATATGAGAACACCCAGAGCACATGTTCCCCTCTCCAGCTCAGCTCTGGCCAGCTGCGTGATGGCATCCTTGTTTCTGTGCACTCACAGGTGCAGTCTGGCAGCATGTTAGGAAAACTCTTAATGCATAAGAAGAAAGTGAATTGAGAAGAAAGAACAGAGAGAAGATAGCAAGCAAGTGGGGAGGAGAGTAGAGAGGTAAGAAGTGAAAGGGTGGAGTGGAGTAACTCATTGAATCATATATGTGAACAGAGAAGGAGGATGTTCCTCCTGCTCGTCAATACCGGGCCTCCTGCTGATGGTCCCACTGGCTTGTTTTGCTGGGATCTGGATGATGGGTCATCCAGGGATGAGGGAAAGGAGTTTTCTTGTTGTAGCATTAGCTTTCTGTGGTGTTTTGGAGATTGCTAAGAGGTGGAAAAATGGAAAGGAGGGATCATCTGAAGTATACAGAGTACTTGGTGTATCACTGATGGTTAGATCTTTAGCCATCTCTGAGCTCTTCCTCTTGGCAAGCTAAGAGGCTAACATTTGGTTCATGGAAGACAGCTTTCTTCAACAGAAAGTGATAATCCCTTTTCTAAGCTTTAAACCCAATTAACTCCTAAGGGCATTCCTAGTTAGTATTAGAAAATAAGAAGTTACTGTTAAAATACTATGGTAATATATCTAAGATACAAAGAAAACTCACAAAATCAATAGGAAAACACACATGTGCATTTGTGTATATAAATCACTGCCCAAAGGATGCCTCCATTGATTACAGGAGTATTTCATAGCAAGCATTAGCACAGTTTTTTCTATTTTTTATTCTACTCATATAATTTCATGCCTCCTTTTTTATGTCACCATTTTTCTCTTTTGATTTTTTTTGGTGGGGGTGGGTTGGTTTTTTTGCTTTTCAGGGTTTTTTTGGCAGAAGTGCTGCCTTGCAGATTTCAGATTATTTCTGTAGTGCTTTATAGTTCTGAGATATTTTATGTGGCACATAGAAATGTTTGAATTAGAAGGCAAATAATTCTTTGATATGTATTTGAGGAGTTAGTACATTGCTTCTAAATTTCTACTTACCATTTATTAAGACTGGTATGAGGGTATCCCCCAGGTGTTTTCAGTTAAATATTTGGTGTACTACAAACTTATTCATACATATTGTGTCTGTGTACTCTCTGGAGCTATTGTAACACATTATTTACTGAGGAAATAACTGAAGAGTTCATATATATGATTTTAAAGGCACAATTTCCATTTCCCTAGAGGTGATTTTTATATATATATGTCAAATTTAAAATATATGATTCCCAAAAAGGCAGCCACAAAACACAAGGTTGTGGTCCATATAACACAACTCTGGTGTCAAAGAAAACCTGTATTTTAGGACTTTGACACCATTGTAATGAAATATGGCTTAATATAAAACTAACTGAAAGTCAAGTGTTATTTTGCAAGAGAAAGGACCAGTAAATTGCTTTTCTTCAAGTTCCTATGGTAATGGGTAATGTTACATGCAAACCCTGTGATAAGACACTGCTAGGGCTAAAAAGTGAAAAGTAATAATTTTTAAAAAGATCACGGAGATACTCAGTTCCAAGGCAAATCTGAAAGCCTTCTTTTAACTTTGTTAGTATGTGAATGACTCTCAATCTAGAGAATCAAAGTCTGTCTATCCTACAGCATATTCATAATGAGAAGGGGACAGGCTTATCTCTCTCCTTTTCTGTCCTTACAGAAATCTCCCATGGCAGCATAGTTGGCAAACTTCTGCTTTTCATTCTTCCCTGCACACCAATGCACTTGTGCCCCTTCGGATGCAATGACTACTGGGTTTAAATAACAACTTAGCCCAGTATTTATTTTCATTTGAGCTAGTCTATGGACAAAAGCATTAGTATTATGGAATCACTCTGTAGAAATGTGAAAAACTCGATTTCAGTAAGAGTATGTTCAGGATTACTCAAAATAATTGTACTTTTCAGTGTATAGCAGTCTATCAGGGCAACAGCTTTTTTTCATACACAGTTTATTCTCCGATATGAGCAATAAGAATATATTTTGTCTGTAGTTATGAAAAAAGCCAAATTATTCTGAGTTTGTGGGACAAAAATTATGTACATACTGAGTTTCACCTCATGAGGCTATTGATAGCGTGAGGAGCTTGCTATAAATGTAGTGCAAGTCTTATAATGCTCTGTTTTCTTAATGATAATTTTTATAATCTAGCAAGAATCCAGATATTTACTGAAATCTCTGCTAATGAAATGATGGAAATCAGATGTGGTGAAAATCAAACCTTCTTGTTATCGTGGTCAATGAGAGTCTGTAACTGGTCACTACGTGATAATTCTTAAGGTCCTCAAGAAATAATGGTAGGGTTGATCTTGCAGCAAAAGATATGAGCCAGCGTATAAGGACATTAAAAAAAAAAATAAATCTTCAACTTATGTAGTCTGGAAAATGCACAGAGATAATGTCAACTTTAATTACTGTTTTCTTCTGAACACAGGGAATAGGCCAAAGGGCATTAATGGAAATTAAAGAAAAATGGAAAACAGATGGTAGGAAGCATGCTACAGGAACTGGAATACAGGCAGCACTGTACATAATTTACCAAAAAGAAAAGGGGCCTTATGAGTTATTTTGTCCCATTTTAAACAACATCATCTTATGGTCTGTTTCACAAAAATGTTATTAGTAAATCAAGTCCCCATTGACAGCAACTGCTGCAGTGTTGCCAGAATTTAAAATTCTTCCTTCTCCAGACATCTTTGAAATATGGGTCAAGCCAAATTGGATGCTGAAAGATAGCCACATAAATGAATAGCCTGACATTCAAAAGTGCTGGTCACCCAAGTCACCAAGTATTTCAGGGGGTACTGGTTGAATACTTGCCATTTTGGAAAAGGTTGACATTGATTTAAATGCTTTAGTGTGGGATTAGGAGCCTAATTTTAATAAGCATTTTAAAATAAATCATGTCAATATTTATGATGATATATTGCAAAGTGCTGTTGCTTTGTTTTAGAGGCTTTCATCTGGATAGGAAATAGTTTCGTCCAGGCAGAATTTTTTTCATTTTACAACAGATTTCTTGAAGTCGAAGGAGCTGATTAGGGATGTGCAGTGGGGAAGTTTTGAAGTCTGAAATCAGCAAGACTTTAAATCACACTAAGCCATAGACTGGCGAAACACAAAACCCAAATGGTGGCCCTTGCAATTAATCCTAAAATTCATGCCTCTTTTTGAAACTAATTTTTTTCCCCTCTCCCCAAATCCTGCCCTGTGTGAGGGGGAGGGTTGCTGCTCAGCCTCCCACTGTCCTGGCCCCCTTGGACTGATGGGGAGCAAGGGATAGCCCACGAGCTGGCCTGCTGCCAGGAGTTCACTGCTTTCATGGTTTGGTGGCTGCAAGCTGCTCTCTCTGGAGCTGCTGCACTTTTCATTTTGGTCAACTTCTTCTGGGTAGGGCCCTGGCACTGTACCCTTGTTTCCATACTGGGACTGTCACTGATATTATGCAGGCCAGTAGTAGCTTTAGTAGGAGACAGCTCTCTTCCTAGCAACACCATATAATGTTTATGGGGAGCCGGCTCTACAGTTTTCATGGGAAACTTCTAATTTGTTGTCTAGGATGAAGGAGAATTGTGTTGAAATCGCATAAGGAACACCATGGCTGTTCTCTGAACAGCCTTCATCAGAAGTGCTCTTTCAAAGGAGAGGAAAAGGAGTCTGAACGGTTCCTTGCAAGCATGTTAACATAAGCTCAGTCATCCCTAAGCTTCCAGCACCATGATGGGAGAAGGTAATGAGGTCATGGGTTGTTTTTTTAGGTTCTGAAGACTGACTTTGAGAACTGAGGAAAAGTAAATAAAGGATTATTTATTAAATGAAGAAAGGATTATCCATTACAGGATAAATCTTGCTTGCTGTATGTGTACAAATAGTTCCCATTGACTATGAAGAAGTCAAATACTTACACAAGACATTTATAACTTTTTATGTAACCTTATAAAACTGCTTATATGCTTCTACGTCCTGGGCCTAAGCAAGCAGAAGTGAGCCAGTTAGGTGTATAATGAAGGAAAGTAACCTAATTTTCACTACAGATATCTTCAAAGATGGGTTTAAGCAAGAAAACCTCTTATCTATTTAACCGTGAGGCAAATTTATCCAGAAAAATATCCACATAGCTAAGCAAGTTTCGCTGGAGAGTCTCAATTGCTGTGAGAACAGAGCATCTGTGAAAAGGAAAGCAGGATCATGCAAAGCATGAAAATATTTGGAAGGTATTTAAATGGAAAGTTTCTCCTCCTCCTGCACATTCCTCAGAGTCTCTCAGAACATGGGGCAGGGCTGGCTTGGGGATGCTCCTTGCTGGATAATGGTAACCTTTATTATAAGACACTAAAAATAATTTTCAAAATAATTTTATTCCAGCTCACCAGATCTAGTTACTCAAGGCAGATTAACCAGAACATGATTGGTTTCAGCCCCTATCCAACACCATGAGCTAAATACCACAATTACAGAGGAAGCCAGTAGAGATAGTGTTAACTTAGTGATACTCCTAGCTAATTGCAACTGTACCATCCCTGGCCCAATTTCTTCCAAGGCACAAGTGCAATGTTACTGAGGTGCTTCTCTCATCCCCTGTATGCGTGATGTATGAAGTCATACCCACAAGATGTTCCATGGTGTATGGGTGCCCTGCTCCTCCGCTGACTTCTCTGTCAGCTGTACATGACACATTTCGTACTGAGTAACTGTTTGTGCCCCAAGTATGTCTGGTGGTAAGTCACTTTGCAGTTTGTGCAGTTTATGACTGATGTTACGGTCTGTGCGCTAGATACAAAAACTGTTCTCATTGTTTTTCACCCTTATTGATTCAGTTAGAAATCACCCTACTTTATGTTTCCCATAGTTTATCTCAGGAATGTGTAGATAATGGCCTTTCATTCAAAGAGATGGAAACATTTCGCCTCCGATTTTAATTTTATTCAGTGGAACAGCTGAATCCAAAAGGAGATTTGGATGCGTTCCCCTCTTTCTTTGAAAAGTCAGCTACAGAAATTGAGGAGAGCAGACTTGAATTGCCACTAGACAAGTGTATTCAGTGCTGCTCTGGAGTAACTCACAGACATTCTTTTCCCTGTGCTGAAATATTTTGAAATCCCTCATTTTTGTCTGAATGGCAAATGCCAAAACCTCAGTGTTTTTCATGAAGAGGAATTCTTGTCTTCTGTCCAGCTCAGTTAGCTTCACAGCAAGAACTGAGAATTTAAGGTTATGGCAAAGGGAGGGTTTCTACATTCATATGGAAATAGAAGCAGTTGCTTTCAGTCCTTTGACCTCTTGTAGCACTGAGATATCAAACATTAGAAACATGACACTGTACAGAAAGTTATCAAATCATCTAATTCCTCTGGGCTTTGACCATTATCTCTATCTATAATTTTTTTCTAAAGATGCCTAAGTTAAGCTTAGACATTCATCATGCAACTAAAGATCATGCCAGGAAATTTTCACAGCAGCTAGCAAGTACTCCATGCTCACTATGTCAAAAAAGGGAAAGAAAAAGAAAAATGGTAAAACTATGTGTTCTCTCAGTTCCATACTGGAGTGTATTTCCTTTCTTGATCACAGTACATATTGCCATGGTCTAACCTGTCACCTGTAATCTGAGCTCAGTCTTCAGCTTGACCTATGCTTGCGCTGTAATTTTTGCAGATCCTGTTTTACATTAACTCAATAATAGGGCAGTTTTTATCCAACTAAAATATTTGACTAGTCTTTTCCTTCTCTGTTTTTCATGACAACCACAGTCCTCCCTTGTGCAGCTCCCCCAGAGTGTAGTTGCCAAGATTACACTAATAGAACATAGTTTTGAATACGTCCCCCTTCCCTCAGTGTCCCTTCACTATTTTCTTGTCCTTGGTCTGAAGGCTATTCCTTACCCCTCTGCTAGTCAGTATCAGTGTTTCCATCCAGTCTATAACACCAGGCCCCATTGCCAACCTCTTGTTTTTGTCAACAAGCTCATCCTAACTATGTGTGGGCATGGCAATCTCTAAATACACAGGAAGTGACTTCAATGCTCTCCTTCAAACTCCTCTTCATTAGTGTGTTACCAGTCCATCCCTTGGGGAAAAGTGACGTTGCACATGTGATTGTGGGATTGTTTCACCATTTTTGTGTGCTTTCCTGCTTGTTAACCGTTACTGCTTTTCTCCCACAGCTTATTGTTTGGCCTTTCCCTTTCTCTCTGTCTGCATGCCTTCCAGCATGGTGATGTGGGGGTTGGTGAGCAGGCCTACCTTTTGGGGCACCCTCAGGAAGCTGTGGCTGAACAACACCACACTTCTGCTTCCCAAGGGTCTTTTAGTTACCTTTGGCTCTTCAGGCGTTTCGGCTCATTAATGGATGGGCTTATAAGCATGACCTACAAAGTCATCCAGACTCTGATTCTTGCATAGTTTGCTGTATCCCATTGTGGCTTCATAGGCAGCAGTCCTGGTGGAAACACTGTGTTTTGGCTAGGGTTTTTTTTTGTTTTGTTTTGTTTTGTGGGTTGTTTTTTTGTTTGTTTGTTTGGTTTTTTTTCTGAGAGGAAAACCGTGTGCCCAGATTTTGTCTTTGCATAGTTGTCCTCTAAAGTTGGTTACCACTTCTAGATGACTGAGTCTGTCAAGTGCTTTCTTCCTTGGCAGAAATTAAAATGTGTTAAGAGAAAAAATATGTATTAGTTACAGTGTAAAACTAATCTGTCAAGACGTTCTATCCTAAAATGGATGCGTTGCAATTAGCACAACCGAATTAGCATACATTTTCTATATAATCATGGAAACACTATTTATGTTCATATGTTCTCTCGGAACTCTCCCAGCCCTCCCAAAAGCTAGAAACAAGAATGAAAAGTTAAGGATGGCAGTTGTTATATTACTACTTAGAGTTCTCTTTCTCTCGCTAGCAAATACTATCCATTTCTGTAGGGGTGAAGTGTTTGCTTTTAAAAACAATTATAACACAAATTAAGCTTTTTACAATGGCTTTGTGGTAATGCAGTTTTAAATAGAGATATATCTGTGAGCCACTGCAATCTGACGTAATGATTGTTCCTTGGAATAAACTTTATCTTTGATGTAAAAACAAAAGTATTAAAAAGCAAAAGCTTTGAAAGGTTGCATCTGGATCTGATCTTCTTAGCTGAATTGGCATTTTAAGTTTGCATTGATACCTAGCAGCTTATTGTATGTTGAGTTCTGTGAAGACAACATGCCATTTTCTAAATCTAACAACAATTATGTAGCACTCATAAAGTGCACATTTACCTGCATGGTGCTATATAGAGCCCTGCCAATCAAAACTATCTTCTGAGAGAAGGTGGAAAAATATCCATGGTATATTACACCCCACTCAGCTTCCTGATAGCAGCAAATTCTCATGATTTTTAACCTAAAATTAACCTCATACAACCTAGTCCTTTTTTCACATGTTACAGTGTTGTTGCTGTTGTTACTGGACACTACTTGTGACGTGTCTGTCATTAGAGTCTGTAAATTTTCCAGTGGCAAGCTTAGAAGGTCAGAAAAGACCCAGCTCAATGGACAGTTTAAGCTATTTTCAAAGTTAACGTATCAGAAATGAGTGATGGAGTGCTTGTTTTTAGAAAAATTTGGATATTTCTAGAGATGGAAGGGTTTCAAAGCCACTAGGGAGC
The DNA here is from genome assembly GCA_013400055.1 of Nycticryphes semicollaris. Lineage (NCBI taxonomy): Eukaryota > Metazoa > Chordata > Aves > Charadriiformes > Rostratulidae > Nycticryphes > Nycticryphes semicollaris. The sequence continues at coordinate 301,307 of VXBJ01001484.1, read as the reverse complement.
AGATAAGGGAAACAACAGTAGGTGCAAACCTAGAGATGAAGGCCGAAAAAGGATCAGCAGAGTTCTGGAAAATCTTTTACAAGTGAAACTGGAAGTTTGAGCCATTTGTGAGAGATGATACTCTTGATGGCGTAAGTTGTTTACACACACTTGGCTCCTAGGACTGACTTCCAGCATCAGTGCTGCTTGGCTATGACATCAGCATTATCAGCACTGAAGTCCAGGCTTGTTTTTTTTTTTACCTTCACACAGTTTCATGTTGTGTAACATGTCTCATGCTCCAGGTCTGTACTACACCCTTGGTTAACCAAAATTCAGACTCTGGAATTCAGTCAGGCTCACTAGAAACTTTTCAGGGTGGACACAAAGCCCTGCAAAGCACTGTATAGAATCTGGGAGGGAGTTAAAGTCTGTGCCATACCCATACCAACCAATTGAATATGAATTCAGCAGCTGCTCAGAATTAGGTCTCTCTTATCAAGAAAGACAGGAGCTTTCGTGGTGTCATGAAATACTCTGTGGAAACAAATTAGTCCCAAGAAAAGTGGTTTTTATTCTTGAACTTATTATAGGCTGTTAGGGCTGGATATTCAGCTTGGTACTGCAGGCTATGCAGTTCTGAGTCTCAAGGAGTGTCATTTATTTGACACAGTGTAAAGCCACAACTCTTGCTGCAATTCAGAACATGAAAAATAGTTTCCACTGGATTCCCGTAGTTTTGACTTCATCACTATGAGCTACAATGATTTCTTGTTGTGCCTGAATAGAGTCCACAAACTCTGCAATTTACTGCTTCCTGCAACAGTCTGACATGGTCCCTTGTGGGAGAAAAATAAGTTAAACAGAGAACTTTTTCCTCTTAAGGAATTATATTGATCTTGCAGATGCTGAGTTGACTTACTCTGTTTTTCCTTAGCTCACTTGGCTGCAGATTCATTTAAGAGTAAATGTAAGAGCCCTATCATCTCATTTCCCTTAAAGCCCAAGCATTATAATCTCTGTCAATCACTGACATGCAGTTTTTCTTTTAAAGATGAGATTTCGTAGTATGAAACAGCTTTTCAATATTTGCTAAGTTCTGTGTCATTTTTTCCCAACTATAACTATTTCATTTCTCTCAAAAAATGTGGTTTATATGAAGCCTGAATTTCAAGCACAATCTATAGAAAATATAAATATTTAATTTTGAGATATGGTTTACACTGATCTTTACCAGAGAGTTTATTCTTGTTTCAAAAACCACAAGAGCATAGCTTAAGTAGCCTGCTCGAGAGAGCAAATTCATAATGTGCCTACTTCAAGGCCCTCTTGTTGTCTAAGGGCTAACTAGACTGTGGTAAATAATCCACAGACCTTAACAGGAGGCAATGCTGACTCACATTCCCTCTGGAAGAGCACCAGCTTGCATCTTTTGGTATCCTTCTCCTTCTTTTTTTATCCCCAGAAAGTCTCGTTCTCTCTGAGGTGGAAAAGAAGAGGTTCTTCCATCTCTGGAGACTTCTGTGATGTTTATCTGACATAGACCTTTTTAGTTTTTTTTCAGCTTAACTAGGCTCCTCAAAGACAGTGTCCCTATTCTGCAGCTAGCTACAATACATTCTTCCCTGCAGGCTGTAACTTGTGTTTCTAAAATAAGGATGACTCTTGGCATGTGCCAGTAGACCCCGTGTTCTTATACAGCATGAATCTGTTGCCTTTATATCTTCATACAAGATGAGGAACCTTGTATGAGGTATGAAAGATACCTGTGAAGCTTTTTCCACATTCAGCCTCAAGCATATGTATATACATCAGGATATGCAAAGAAATGTATATATGTATGTATGTATATAAAGATATGTAAAGGATGCACAAAGAGCATGTGCTCATTAGCTTGACCTCAACCAAGAAGTATGCAGCAATTTTTTTGTCCTGAAGTGATCTTGTGGGCATCATCAGATGAGCTGTGATACAGCAACATCACATCAATAGCACAATATGATTCTATTTTGATTTAATGTTTGAGAATTGACCTTTTGTGTAAGGTAATTTAAACGAGGCAGTTTTGGTCCCAAAGGCTTACTTTTTTAGTGTGTGAATCTAATGTACTTAGATTCTCTTATCTGTTGTTGAGTAGTTGATGCGTGCAGAATGTGTAGTTTGATGGGAAAATATACCACCGTGGCACTTCCTTTAAAGCTCAGTGTGTGGTTCACCATCCAGGGTTACTCATGTCATCTTCCCTTCTCTTGCTGTATTCCAAGCAGTTTGCATACCAGTGCTAAAGGTGATTTTGTGCTATTATGTTTTGCCGTAATTTAGCAAAACCAATAACCTTTGCTTGCTTTCTGCAGAGCTGGCATGGCTGGCAGAAAGTGACCCTGACATGCAACTTACATTTCCACAGTGAAAGACACTATGTATAGAGCAAAAGATTTTAACTTCCCTTAGTAAATAAAGGGGGAAAATATTAATCTCTGACACTGCGTGTTGCAGGTAATTGGTTTTAAAAAATTACTTTTCTTCCTCATTTCTGGCTAGGAAGCAATAAAATCACTCCCCATTCAATTCAGAAATTCACCGCAGAGATGTTGCAAGTGGATAGAGCCAGGAAAAGAGGGAGTGTAAAATAGTTTTTAAACCAGCCTCCAGATTTCTGTATAATGGTGGATTACCGCAATCGTTTTCCCTTCCTTCACAGAGCACAAGGGATGTAATACTCACGAGAATTATGTCTCAGCTCTTCAAATGCTAATGACTATATTATACAGTTTAATGAGAGATGATAGTTTTTTGAATGAGCAAGCTGTAGACAACCACTGGGCATTACCGTGGAATGCAGGAGGAAAGGGAAGTCCTGCTTCATATTTGGCTTTAAAAAATGGGACAGCTTACAGGGTGTAAGGTGCTTGGCTCAAGCTTTGGTGATATGGAAGTTCCTATAGCTGTCCCTTCTTGTGTGCTGCTGTGTTAAGATCAGGCACAGATGAAGACCCTGCCTTCCCTGCTGCCCCTCTTTCTTCCCGGTTCTGGTATGAAGCCTTGCATTGTTTCTGAGGATTGTTAGGACGACTGTGGTGGTACGAGGAGATGTCTGTCCCAGAGCAGTTCTCTGCCTTTGTATTGATAGGAAAGACCGAGGAGAGGGAAAGGGCTAAGCCTTTCCTGATTTAAGCAAAGAAGCAAAATCTTGTATTTGATGCAAAATCTGGGATAGTACTTCTAAGCTTTCATTTCAGTGCAGACATGTTGAAGGTCTCGGTGAATGACCTCCTCTGCTTTTGGCAAAGGCTCGTTACTGATGCTTTTAAGTGTACTTGTGCACAGAAAGTTACACGCCGGTAACTTTCTCTAGAGATCTTAGATATAAGCTAAAGATCACCCAATGCCTTTTGGAAAGAAGGAGCAGCTGAGTCCAGTGCTCATGAAGAAGAGTTCTCAAAACAAGTCTAATAGGTAGTTGCAATCTTGTGAGGAAGACCGGAGGCTTTTTTTTTTTTTTTTTCCTTTTAATTTATTAATCAGACGTGAAGTGTTGAGTAAGGGGTGAGCTTATGAGGAGAAAAGAAGTCAATGATAGGCATTTTCACCTCTAATTATAACATGAGTGTTTTGAAGAATTTTCATGAGCAGAATTAACTTATGGGACAGGGAAATGTCAAACAGTTTTTCTAAGCCTATCCCACGCCTCTTGTGAATACTACTAAAAATTGCAATGGATTTTCCTATGGCTTCTGGTGGTGGCATATGGTTATGGGGTACTGTGATTACAGGTAATTGCAATTTTTTTGAGACCCAGATGGGAAGAAAGCACATACTTGTACTTTGGCTGCTTCTACTCTCTTTGTTCATAGCCATAATAAGAACTTTAAATTTTTTTTTTTTTTTTTCAGTTTTACCTCTGCTGACTTCCTAGAAGGATAGCAAATAGTTTAAGTGAATTAGGCTAGTAGTTTCTTGTATGCACGAGCCCAGTCGACTTCATGAATTATGTGGGAAAAGTGCTTTTTGAGAAGATTGTCACTCCGAAGATAAATATTTTGTAACAGTAGAAAGCAAGAAAGACAAATTGTAGTTGAGGCCGTTGGTATTCCTCAGATTGTGTTTCTTTTAGAAGGAGTCTGTTGCTGGTTAGAAAGACTGTTCGGTGCTTGCACAACATCAGTTTTGCAGTTTTCTCTTTGACACATTATCTGAGTTACGGTGACAACTGTGGTCTTAGAGTTGTCTACTTTATGGATGGAAAAACAATGTGATCATTAAAGATGCATGCTGAGGTCAGAGGTTGGCTGACATTTGTTTAATTGAGTCCCATGACAGAAGCTGGAAAATCCTCAGCAGGAAAGGTTGTCATCCAGGGCACATAAGAATACTGAAATAGGTCAAATAATTTCAGTCTGACCTTCCTGCATCTGGTGGAGGTTTTAGGGTTTAGTGCACATTGACTTTAAACCACTTTTGCAATTTGCTGATCCTAAATATGCTATATGTATACTTCTGCAATACTATAACAGAAACTCAAGTTCGTAATGTGAAAGATAACTACTGCTGGGTTTGGTATTTTTTAATTATAATAAGCTAGATTATACAGTGCTTTAGCATTATACTTTGCATTCAGTTAATAGGAAAAAAAAAAAGAAGAAAAAGTAGGTAAAATGTGAAAGAGGACAAAGTTCCCCTAGTTTACGAGAAAACAATTCTGTGCTAGAAGATGCCTGCCACAATTAATTGATGAACATGAACCCAGAATGGTGTGTCACAGCTGCTGATTTTGCAGTGCAAGCTGAAAACAGATATTCCTGGTTAAAGAGATGGGAATTTCCTGGTGTGCACAAAATGCCAGTGGGTGCCAGGAACAGCAGAAGATCTTTAATGCACAGAGGGGGTTTAATGACTTAATGAACCTGCTGTACTGAATCAGTCAAAAACCAGAGAGTAGAGGTTTTAGAAAAACATGCTGACTTCTGGAAAGAACTGCTTATTTACTGGACTTCACTTATTTTACGGGCTATGATAGATCATTACTTTCAGATTATATATGAGGATAATTACTGGAATTTCAGTGAAGTAGCTGTCTCCTTATTTTCTGGGAAAAGTTCATGTATATATAGAAAAAAAATGCTCATTTCCTTATGTGATTTCCCTCAAGAATACCCCAAAAGCCTAAGGATGTTTTACCAAAGTATTCTCTCTCTTGAAATTTAGTTTCACTAACATATAAATGTATTGTGGGCTATACCATCCAGGAGAAGGTTAATAATGATAATTGTGTGAAAAATAGTATTTTTTTGCGCTGAGACTGTAGGGAGACAGTATATTTATTGTCTGGGGCAGAGGTGTAACATTCTTGGATTATATTACTTTACCATTACTCACTCACTGTGTTAAAGAAGTGCAAAATGGAGTCTAGTTGGAGGCCTGTATCTAGTGGAGTCCCTTAGGGATCGGTACTGGGATCACTATTATTCAATATATTCATCAACGACTTGGATGAGGGAATAGAGTGCACTATCAGCGAGTTTGCTAATGACACCAAACTGGGAGGAGTGGCTGACACGCCAGAAGGCCGTGCTGCCATCCAGCAGGACCTGGACAGGCTGGAGAGTTGGGCGGGGGGAAATTTAATGAAATATAACAAGGGCAAGTGTAGAGTCTTGCATCTGGGCAAGAACAACCCCAGGTACCTGTATAGGTTGGAAACTGACCTGTTGGAGAGCAGCTTAGGGGAAAGGGACCTGAGGGTCCTAATGGACAGCAGGATGACCATGAGCCAGCACTGTGCCCATGTGGCCAAGAAGGACAATGGCACCCTGGGGTGTATTAGAAGAGGGGTGGTTAGTAGGTTGAGAGAGGTTCTCCTCCATCTCTACTCTGCCCTGGTGAGACCCCATCTGGAATATTGGGTCCAGTTCTGGGCCCCTCAGTTCGAGAAGGACAGGGAACTTCTTGAGAGAGTCCAGGGCAGGGCTACAAAGGTGCTTAAGGGAGTGGAGCATCTCCCATATGAGGAAAGGCTGAGGGAGCTGGGTCTCTTTAGCTTGGAGAAGAAGAGACTAAGGGGTGACCTCATTAATGTTTATAAATATGTAAAGGGTGAGTGTCAGGAGGCTTCTCAGTGACGGCCAATGATAGGACAAGGGGCAATGGGTGCAAGCTGGAACATAGGAGGTTCCACTTAAATATAAGAAAAAATTTCTTCGCAGTGAGGGTGACAGAATGCTGGAACGGGCTGCCCAGAGAGGTTGCGGAGTCTCTTTCTCTGGAGATATTCAAAACCTGCCTGGACACATTCCTGTGTGACCTGATCTAGGTGTTCCTGCTCTGGCAGGGGGATTGGACTAGATGATCTTTCAAGGTCCCTTCCAATCCCTGAGATTCTGTGAAAATATTATTTTTGGTTTTCATGTGTCATGTATGTTGAGGACTTCGCATTGAAGAAGTGAATGTACTGGAGACTCTCAGGAAAACCTGGGGATGGTAATGGAAATGGTGGGCGCATGAAGGCAAAATTAGGCAGCTTAGAAGTTTAGCTTATAGAAGTGTAAATGCTGGCTTAGGTAATTAGACTATGATGTTATTCTGCAGTATTAATGATATATTTACAAGACAGTAATGTGCAATATTTGATATCCATAGCATGGGAACCCCTGTGCACTCTTCTAGTTACCTATACGGTGGAGACTGAATATAAAGCTCTTTGCAAAGTAAGGCAAAAGTACTTTAACATATCATAAAGGTCAGGCTCAACTCATCTCCAAAAACTTCTTAGTGTAAGTAAAGCTGCATATAAAAATGGGTTTGAAATTTTGCATTTACGGTCACATCCTCCCTTTGCGTAAAGCAGAATAGCTTCCTTATGTCCAGTCAAGCTGGGACAATTTATAGCATCTGGCAGCTCAGCTATACACATTTTAAGTATATATATTCAGAAGGGAATATTATTTTAAAAATATGCAAAATATTGTTTTCAGAGAAAAGGAAACAAAAGTTATATATTACAAAAAACTTAGACATGCTTCGGTTTCAGTTTTAGCATGAGCCTTAGAAACCTGGCCTATGTCCCTTAAGTGGTTTGCAACCACAGGCCAACTTTCAAGGGGAACACCCTGCTCCCCATGGGGAAGGATTTATGATTCTATTCAGGATGTATGAAATGCGATGATTTTGGCTGGATTTCAGGAAACAAAAGAGGGGGGAAGCGTCTACATTCATTTACACCCCTTTCAGTCTGCTTGCTGTCAATGAAGTTTTAATGACAATGAACAAAGGCAGAATGTGGAACAGAATGGGAACTGTGTGCTTTGTAGAATGGCCAAAAAAAAAAAAAAATAGAAAAAATTGCTGACTTTTGTGAGCAGAAGCTCTGAAAAACAAGGCTTCAGCAGATTCGGAAAGCCCCCATTAAGGACCTTTCTTCTAGATCCTGAGTTCTTGCTCTCTCTGACCTACTGAAATGATCTGTTATAATACAGTGTGAAGTCAATATCTGGGAATAATGAAATCTGTTGTGTTTCCAAAATTCATGGATGTGCAGACAAGTAACTGTATTCCTGGAATATGCAGGGACTTTTCATTCCCTGAGCTATACAAATGGAAGTATATACATTTTGAGAGAAGCTGTTTGAAAAGGAATTTTTAAAACCTAAGAAAAGTGCATGATATCCACTCAGTGGAAGGAAAGGCTTCCCACTGTTCCTCCTCACTGATAGTTTAATGTTATCTAACACATGGTAATTTTCATTTAATGAAAGCGGTGTGTGTGGGGAGAATCGCTATCTAAAAGAAGCTGTTTCTGAGCCAGATCCCTGGCTTGCATCCGTTGCCTCTGCACCGCTGGTCCAAGAGGGAATTCCTCGGTACCGCTGAGCTGCGGGAGCCTGGCCTGCTCAGCACCCTCCCACTCTGCCTTTCACGGGGTGGGGGGGAGCACTCTTGGGATGTAGCTGAGGCTAGGCAGGAGGGATACTTAAACCATTTGTGAACTCTGGCAAGCCCCAGCTGCTAAACTGCCCTTGGGAGGATGTTGCAGCTGAACGCAATTTTGAAGAGTCTGCAGCAAGCTCAGTGCTGCTGAGTGGTGTCCCAGCAGGCCCCCACATGGGATAGATATTCTTGTTGCTGCACTTGGATCTTGCTGCGGGAGGTGGTGACCGAGTACCTGCACCCAAATATGCTATCAATAGCTTCAAAATAGAGAGACAGATTTGCTGGATGGGAGCAAAGATCCCTGCCTATCATCTAAACATGTCTGCATTTTGTAAGCAAATAACTTAATAATACACTGGAAGGAACAGGTATTGCCTTGAAGGCTGAAAGTGAGAACTGAACTAGTGAGCTGTATTCCACCTGGGACCTGCAAGAGCCTTGAGGTCATTGACAAAGATGTCTTGACTTGAAACTGTAAACTTTCTTTGGGATATGCTCTGCACTTGAATAATAAAGTATGGAATGATTTATTGACATTTTATGCAGATAGAAGAATCAGTCTAAAGGGAGACAAATACGCTATTGAAATCAGTTTCTTTCTGATGGGAATAAAAATAAAATACTTGGCTTGTTTCGTATCATGATGTAGTTTGCAACCTTCTACATGTCCTTAGAGAGAGGGTTCATGCCTACTACAGATATATAATGTTAGCTATCATTTAATATTTTATGTAGTATCCAACACATGCACATTGTGGATCTCATTACTGCTCAACAAACATTTTGCAGAGTTTCAAATTCACTAAAAAACAGCAGCAATGCAGCAGCATGCCCACATGAAGCAAGAAAATCACCGATCACTGCCACAAATGTTAGCCACAGCAAATTAAAAGTCTGACAGTCTCACAGTACTAAGATGGTCATGTCTTTCTTCCTTCTCATGTACTAATATTCCTAAATTCATGGTAAAATACTGAAATGGAATTACACAGTAGATACTTGACTGGAAAACTTTCCCTCACCTGTAATATACATATAGCTGCTTTGTTAATATTGCCATTCAGGTACAATTTAAAATCAGGAGAGAAAGTTATTCCAGAACCTGCACAAGAAGGTCACAAACTCCCTTTGAAAGCACTGATACTTCCTTTTGTTCACTCTTATGTATCTGATTACAAATTACTAAATTCTACTGCTATTTGAGAACTTTTAGATTCTAATCAGTACTTTGATGAATGTACAGCACAATAATGCAGATGAGTGATGTCACCCTTTATGCATACAGCAGCATGCATGGACGAAAATACGGAGGAACCATTTAAAAGCACTGGGACCTTTGTGGTCTGGGAGCTTCCTTTGTAATCAATCATGACTGTAAATTGTTGCCTAAGAACCAGACGTTGTTAAAATGTCTAATTAAGCATTTTAAAAAATCACATAGATACAAAATGTTCTACTTAAATTGTGAAGGGTTGCTTTGATGTTGATAAAATAGAATGAAAATCTGGAACTAGGAAATGTTCCAGAAATTGACTTGAATAAATAAGAAGGAAACACAAGTAAGTTTCAGGTATGTCAGCAAATTAAAGATCTTTAGCGTTTAGGAATTAGGTAACTTCCTAACACTTTGTGCCACAGTAAAGGAGACTTGTCAGTAAATTGAGATAAACATCATAGCCTTTTTTCTTGTAAGTGTAAAGTAATGAAAGGAAAATCATGTAGTCAGGTGTTAATAAATAAGCAAAAAAATCTTAAAAAGTAGGGTGTTTTTGTAAAATATAACAAAACTGAATCATTGAAGTAAACTTCGTAATACTAGTATAAATATCATGCTGTGTCTTTTTCCTTTTCCTTTTCCTTTTCCTTTTCCTTTTCCTTTTCCTTTTCCTTTTCCTTTTCCTTTTCCTTTTCCTTTTCCTTTTCCTTTTCTTTTTCCTTTTTCATTTTTCCTTTTTCTTTTTCCTTTTTTTTTTTTTTTTTTTTTTTTTTACTGCAGATGACATGGTCCTGACCTGGTCTTTAAGTTGTTTAACACACTTATATTCAGTATTTTCATTGGATATAAAAACTCTGTAGGACTATTCATTAAACACAAAAATGCACTGAAGAGATGTGAGGACAGTGCTATGAGTTTATGAAGGGGAAAGAATGCAGAGATCTGCCTCTAAATACCTGTTCAACACCAGCTGATGTCCCAGAAGGGATAATGCCTGTCTGTTTGTATGTAGTCTTTATATTTCTTTGCCTGTGTGGTTTTGCATTATGTCAATATTCTTCTAATGTGGATTATGAAGGAGTGACCTTGCCTTATTTTAAAACAGACACCATTAAACTGGGCTAATTGGTGAATTTCCTGTAGAGAGGACTCTCTGGCCCCTTCACACTGTGTGTGGGCAGTTGTGTGTGTTGCTCTTCTGAGGCTACCCATGAAAATGATAACAAGAGAAGGAAATGTAACTGAAGCGTACATTCCTAATGCTACGTGGTGTAAAGAAAAGGATTCTCCATAGAGGTGTTGCAAGCTGAAAGCATCTACCTTTTAGTAACCTTCCTCCTTTCCTCTTCCAGGGATGCTGGCACTCCCAGCCCTTTCAGACAGAGCATCTGCAGTACAGGAAGAAGACTTGTCCTGTATAGGCCGTTTGAATATCTCAGATATACTTCCTCCCTCCTAGGGTATCAATGCTGCTTTTTTATTGTAAACGTGACTAAGCAATCTGCTGTGCCTATATCAAACTAATGATCAAAATAGCATAAAAATACTAAAATGTTTGTAATTTTGTTACCAGTATTGAACAGATATTCTGTGGTACTAGCTGTGATCATAGATATACAGTGTAGTATATTTGGTGTGTATGTTCGGTGTAGTTTGATTTAAATTCAACAACCAGAAACTAACTTCCGCACTCTTTTAAATTTAACTTATATCCCTTTATTTTTCTATCCCATTTTTTTCTGAGTGCACAGGTAAGTATTTATACAACTCCAATTATCCATGCTGTTTTATCTGGAAAGTCCATTATACAAACCTGATGCTTTTCCCAGCTGCAAATAAGTTCTCCTTGCAGTGTGTCACTTTTAATTATCATGGGATGCTGCCTTTTCAACACTTAAGCATGTCATGTCACCACATGATTAACATTTAAAGCAGTAGTACACTTCTTTTAGCAGTGAAAGTCAGTGTTACTTACCTACTTGGTTCCCTTGTTGATTGTAATATGGGAAGTCACTATCCTCTAACTGAACAAATTTCTTTCAAGTGAGCTTGAAATAAACACGGGTAGTAACACAATATCAATTAATTTCATTTTATTCTCCATCCTTTCTCTTGTTCCATCTTATCTAATACGTCTGATGCACTTCAAAAGATTCTGGTCATAAGATAAGCTGTAAGAAGTCTCCAGTAATTTCTAAAGAGATCAGGGAGTCAGAACCATTGGAAAGGGTCTCCTTGAATCTCTGTAAGTATGAAAAAGGCAAGCATGCTAGCCCAGATGGTCTTTCATACTTTTTAGGCTATAAAGAGGGGCATTACTGTTGCGTGGAAGGAAGGGGTTTTATGATCAAGAGCAGAAGAAAAGTATTTAGAATTGTTAATATACTGCTTGAGTGCTTAGCCATTTATATTTGCAGTAATTGCTTCTGGGGAAAAAAAAAAAAAAAAGACTCCTTTTCCTGCCAAGACGTAGGAAAAATAAAGGCTGATTGAATTAAGTCTGGGAACCAGTTTGATTAGAAATTGAAACAAATCTCCGAGGACTCTAGGATCCTGGTTCATTTGTGGCATTCCTTCCATACTCTAATGGGCTCTAATGCTTGATACTGAATGATAAGAAATGCTTGTTTCTGAAAACAGCTGTTGTGGGTTTGGTAGTTTGGAACCACATTTTGAGAGCTGAATGCAAACCAGAAATATGTGGAAATGCAGGCAAGTCAGATTGTTCCTCCAGGTATGATTTCAACCAACGGCTGTTATTTCAAAAATGTTCACAAAAAAGCACTAGATTTACACCTTTCACTTTTGGAAAGAAAAGCAAAACCACTAATATTCCAGAGAGTGATACTGTATGAAATGTCTGTAACGAGTAACAGCATGTGCACACTATGTGACTTTTCATAGGCACTTGGAGGTACTACATATCAGCATTTCAGTATTTTTTGTTTACAGAGCTGTTGCCCAGTGCCATTTTGCTGGGATGGTGCCAGTATTGATTCAGAATCCGATTTAAAAAAAAAAAAAAGATTGTGGTCTACACTCCTGTTAATATAACTCAGGCCCTCAAATTCCTGCAAACCCATGACGCCGCTTTCTAACTTTTCCGTCGCTCGTTAAAACTTGCAAGGGATGTTTGGCTATTAAAGCCTTGCAGGGCTTTCAGCCCTTTACCTCTAGCATCGTTCCCAGTGCAAACTTTAAAATGAGTTTCTTGAGGCACTTGTGATCTGAGAGCAACAAATCCTTTGGTCACTAGACATAGTCCTTCCCCGTTTTCTTGATTCTGTTACTTCCACTCATCACAGTTTAATTAGGTCAAAACTCCTTGGGCTGTACCTGACATCACCACAGCTCAAAGACTTACGTGTTGCAATCCCAGAATGGAGGCTGAGAGGCTGGAGGTAAGCATTTCCCAGTCCACAGTGCTATTATCATTCCTAGACCTTGTGAAGCACTACACAGAGGTGGAAAACCTGCTCAGGGACAATAGGTCTAAATAGTTACCTAAGATTATGGATTTCTGATGGTTTTGCCCATTTTGCAAGTCATGGACAAAACCAAAAAAGTTACATGTGGAATCACTGCATTAAATGGTAGTGGAAGTATACAAACACTGAAAAAAAGAAGAATACTTATGGTGCATTTCTGAAAGACAGGCTAGGACAGGAGTTTCTCCTCCATTAGTCTTGGAAATAACTCTCTGTTTTTGCATATTTTTAAATAGAAAAATGAAAGTTTCCATATATCGGTGACAGTAGAGATATTGCTTTTAAAAAGTTGTCCAATAACAAATAAAATTTACAGGTAGCTCTGTTTTGCAGGTAGCTCTTTGAAAATGACAAATTAGCAATGACTATAGTTTTTATATAATGTATAAGTATCTATTATTTACATAATAAAGAGTGAATAGTGAAAGCAGAGTTGATGCCATACCATGTAGTACATGAAGCGCTAGGGAAGAGTACTTTTTTATGTGACCACTTCTTTGATCATTTGGAAATTATGGGAAACTATTTCTAAAATACAGCCTTAATGGGCATAATATTTCAAACCTAATTCCATGAAGAAGACAGCACAACAACTAGTTAACATTGATTTAATTTTTAAAGTCTTTAAACACCTCGGTTTTTTTTCTATTAGCTAATCACAGTAGAGTCTTGTTGAATGCAATTGTTATTGGATTATTTTTATGATTTTTGACATAGGATATATGTCAAAAAAGAACAGTGTAAACTCAGCCCATGTTTTGGAAAACAGATTGTAATGAACTTGAGTACAATGGAATATTTTATAACTTTGCAACAATTGCAAAATACGTTATTGAGAGAAAAATGTGTAAAGAATTATATACATGAAGTGGGCAGTAGCACTCTGCACACAAAAATTTTGTGTGAGTAGAAACAAAAACCTCAGATGGTGTAGCCTGGAACCATAATGCATAGAAAGTATATGTGTATTTCTGAAAAATCTTTCCGTGACTTTGCTTCCTTAGGGCAAATGCATCCTATTATATCAAGATGATATACTGAAGATGGATCCATCTTCACTATACCTTATCACACTGAATATATATTATCAATATATATAAATAACTCATAAAAATTATGTGTAAAAACTAATAAAAATTAAAATAATATAGAATCAATATAATATGTTATTCAGTACATAATGCCTTAGCAACACAAAACTTCTACAAAAAAAGAAGTAATCTGAAGCATTTGAATTACAAATGTTTACAAATCATTGAACTTAAAAATATAAACTTTATTAATTATATTCTAGAAGGAATTGCAATAAAAAGTTGATGAGTTAGCAGGTTCAGATGAAGGTTATATGACATTTACCAAATGTTTTTTTACCCAAATCTGTGGACCAGATGAGAGGGAAAGGGGGAAGGCAGTGATGCATAGCTGATGTTTCAATATGTTCTTGTACATTTTCTTGCCTGAGAAAGTGAGAGAGAGCTTCAGGCACAGGAGTATGAAAGAATGAGATGAGTACAAATGGAGCAAAAAAATGCAGTTATATTGTTCTTCTATGCTTTAAATGCCATGTAAGCAGAGCAGTCAACAGGCAGACAATTATATGACCAGTCACTTTAGATTACGCTAGGGCACAAGGCAAGCCAATTTTATGATATCATTTGAACCCTGTGAAAGAATAAATGATATAATTTGTGATTTGACTCATACAGGAAAGCAGATAATCAGTGGTGTCCCATAATACAAGTGAGAAAAAGACAAAATAACATTCAAGGAGCAGTTACAGTAGATACTGTGCTCCTTTTATCTTCTGATATTGTTTATCATATTAGTATTATCATTATTGTTTGCTAATGTTATCATATCACCTAGTGACAAAAATTCAAGGCTTGGAGCCAGGATCCTAGACAAAACAGCCTTATGCTGTTTGGCATATGCTCAAGGCATATTGGCAAATGTTTATGTCAGTTTCTTCCTTTATTGGTTATTAAATTGTTTCTGTGAATGAAAATAAGATAACAACAAGGAGAAACGTACACCATGCTGTGACCAATTTCCTGCCACACCATGAGTGATTCACATAACTGCCTTCTGCAACTGTAATGATGCCCTTAGATGGAGGGATCCTGAATGCGAACCTTAAGAATCGGGCTAGTGTGACCTCCTGAATTACACTGTTAACACTCAAAAGACTGATGCCTAATTTAGTTCTTTAGACTGCACATATCCTGAATACTGGAAAACAAAAATGCAGGGAAATAGGTCTGACAGGACTGATTGCCATTCAGACTGAGGTTTCAGTACTGATTTGCTATGGGGATATCAGATTTATGTTGAAGTTACAAAATTCCTAACTTACCATCTGTACCTGCCTTTTGCTGCCTTTTCTCTTCCTGTGATTTTATTTATAAAATTACAGTAAAGGGCAGCAGAGTAAACCCCTTATGAAAATGAAGTGCCCTGTTTTTTTCCAATGAATGGATAATTTTTAAAAAAGGCTATCATCCTCAGTTTTATGCAGAGTCTTGATCTGTAGTATATGTCAGATTTTTCTAAAACTCTTCTCTTAATACTTGTGTAGGCAGACTTGAGAACTCCAAGAATTAGCTAACGTTACAGCAGTAAACACGTTTCTTGAAAAAGATAGATATAAAGAAGAACGTTTCTACTGGGGATTACATTTCATTGTATTTTTTCCATTAGATCATGCTTCTGTGGAGTTCCTAGACTCTTAATCTTAATCTTCTAAGATCCTGCTGGCCCTTGGGCTGTGATGCAGAATGTCCCTTATACTCATTAGGACCTTATATTGGAAGCAGAGAGCTTCTGAGCCTTTCAGCTGTAATTCAACAACATTAGTCTTAGGCAGGAAAGCAAAAATTTATTTACTGAAAGTAAAATATTTGTTTTGGCCAGAATGCATTTTTTGGCACTAGTACTGAGGGGTTTTTTAGGTCAAATTTTGGTAGTAGGCTAGTAAGTCTGTGATTACAAGCAGAGACGAATTTAATAAAAGTTCAGTCCAATCACATTCTTCTTGGTGTAAATCCAGAGTATTTTGCTGAAATTTACTGCCATCTGACTAAACTTTCTGCTTCTAGGGTCTGCCAGTGTACACAGTATTTGGTGTTATCAGCTGAGAGGACATGTATATTTAGATTTTCTCATTATCATAGAAAGTAAGAAAAATAGCCAACCCACTTTATAATTAACAATGACTGCAATGACAATCTAGCAATCTTAAGCAGGTGACATAAAGTCATGTTACTGATGTGACAATTATCTGGTTTAGTAATAATGATTAACTGCAACAGCAACAATAGTCATGCAACAATAATGCAAAAATGACATCCTGAGGAAAGTGAGCTTTACCATCCCTTTTATGCTGACAAACACAAGGCAAGAGGTTAAACAGCCTGCTAGCACTTCCACGTAAGATGGAAATGAAACATGTGTAGTTACTTGTGACTTTTAGATCAAACTTTGCTGTCTTTATACTTTAAAGCTTGTGGAGGCAACCAAACCAAGACTGAGTACTTCCCTACCAGATGCAACTCCTCTATGTGCTACACAGGAGATTAGTTTCGCAAGGGATCTTTGCTTCATTGCACTGAAAAAAAAATTTTCTGCTTGTATGTAATGAGATTTCTTTTTCCTTTTTTTTCTAGTTGTCATCTTCATGCTTCCTTTTCCAAGAGGACAACTGTTAGATGAAGCCATGTCCTTATATCTGGCCTTCGACAGCTCAGAGAAGACACTGATTGTAAGTTTGGAGTCCCTAGGAGTTAGTCTCCATGTTTTCCAGGAGGCTGTGCAGGCAGTAAATGCTGGTATTTCACACAGTAGTCACCTGCTAGAGAGGTGTGACTACCCAGGGGATGCTGGGCCATGCAGAGCTCTTGTCATTCTGCAGAACTGGCACTCTCATTCGGAGATTTAATGCAGATTTTAACTTGCTCTAGAGTTTCACCTCTCTTTTGAGTGTCCCAGCCCTTGGACCGGAATTCCCGATTTTGATTCCCTAAATTTGAGGCATTAGAAACAGGACCTAGGTGCTTAATAGCATAGACTTGCTGTCGAGGCTCTGAGCATGCTGCACTGATGATGTGAAGCACCCTAACATAGATACTTAAGGCTCAGTGGTAGGCATCTAGATTTAGCAGCTAAGCCAAATAGTTCTGGTTTACACTTTTAGATCGGGCCTATGCTTTTAGATGTCAGAAATTATTTAAGCAGCTATTAGGCCTGCAACAAATTGCAGTGGAAAGATCAACAGAGCATGGAGAAGCTCTCTTTACAAGGTACCAGGGGCCGCTTGCATAACAGACCTGTCAATGATTTATAGAACGTACAGACACAGTACTGTGGAAAGTCTCACTCAAAACAATTGGTTACTCATTACCACATTGTTTCAGTGGTCTTCTAATATTACTGGAATTGCCAGACAGCAGGAAGGCCTGTCCACCTCTTTATCACCTGATGATCCTTGGACAACTTTGTTTCCCTCTCCGTAAATTAATGTCAATTCTCTTATAGGAGTATAGAACTGCCTACTGAAGTACAACGCTTGTTTTATTTGAATGTTCTCTGGGCAACACTTTACAGAGCATCCATATCAAACAATTTCTGCAGTGCAGTATTTGTATCTCAAAGAGTTAGGTCAAGGGTTTTGGATCAAAGCCTAGCTGAGATTGCATACATCATGGGGCCCAGGGAGAAAAGCATTAAATTTCTTGCTTAAAATTGGCTGTTAAATGCAAATGCATCATCCTTTGTGTTATATAAAATCCAAGCTAAGTGTTCTGTATTTTCTTGAGGCAGTAAACTGTTGAACAGACTTCCCTTCATTTCAAGGTCTTTCGATCAGGCTCTTGATAAATTCATTAAACTATATATTCATTATAGGTGATGAAAAGTATATAACCTTTCCGGGAGGGAAGTGGTCTGCTCCGTAAATAAATCTAGCCCTCTAAATTAAAGACGTGCTAGATGAAATACCTGGATCCAACAGCGCAGTAACTTGAGCAAGGCAAGAGTTTGTAATGGTAGCTTTGAGAAGGAAGCTGCTTACGGTGGAATGGATGAACCTTATGAAGTGCCCTGATGGCCTAAAAATCCAGGCTGCACTGAATCATGGGAAGAAGTAAATGCCAGAATCGAGGTTCCCTCAGGGAAGAAGCCCTGCCAGAGCTTCTCTTTTGCTGTCTTTTTCTCTTATTGAGGTCCTGTATGAGCATGACCTAATCAAAAGCACTTTAGTACTACAGTAACAGGGAGACCTAACAAATACGAAAGTTTTGGATTATATTCTGAGAGGTCATCTCTTATGATCGGTGTCCTTTAGGTGAACAGAAGGCAAGTATTCCTGGAATTCACCCTTGTTACTTGCTCTATTTAATACTGAGTGCATTGCTTTTTAGTACTGTTTGCAGTTCCTCATGACTACGAAAACTGGTTCCAGCATTGAAAGCACTGTAGTAGTCTAAGGAACAATTAACGAGTCAATGAGTTCCACATATCCATGTTGACCAGAAAAGACCATATAAAAGTGTATGGTCTTTCTCACTGTTGTTTTCAGGCCAACTGTCAGGTGGCAACTAACTACTTAACCAGATCCATACATCCAGTAATGTCAGGTGAGAAATAGCAGATGTACTCTTATGTAAAAGGCCAGATATACCTTTTGCTGTATCCTGCTAGTGATTTTCCTAACATGCCAGCACATCTTTGGCTTTCTGTGGGTTATAATTCATGTGTAAAAGCAAAACATCAGTCAGCCTCTAACTTATCTGGAGATTTCAAAAAAGCCCCAATCCTCAACTTGTATTATCAAGATCTCAACACTTCAGTGTTGGGGATTTTATTTTTTTTTGCTTATTTCCCCCCCTTCAAATGAACTGTGAAGTTTTGCATATTTTGGTTCTAAATGCAAGCAGATATCAATCCAAGGCACTATTTTCTGACCTTTTTATCTGTTGCAGCTTGTTCATAGTATCATTGTCAAGTTTGTTGGCAGAGGGATTGGCCACAATTGGTATACTCCACAGCACTTGCTATAGTGGTTGGATGCCAATGAAGAACATTTTATAGCAATGGCAGTGTTACAGCATCTCAGTGGTTTTTCTTAATGATTGAACACAATCCAGTAACAAATGTGTTAGGATACAAATGTAATCTGTGTTCGTGGAAAAATAAACATTCCAGCTAAGACCTAAGTAAGTTCTTAGTACTGACAGTGACCAAGGTATGAACCAGATCAAGTACTGAGAAACAAATATTGTGCTTATATAATGATTCATATGAAAGCTGTACTGTATTAAATCTGTAGCTGTTTTACATTTGAGTACCAATTCATGATACAATCAACTTAAATCTATTAATTGCTACCTTAATTTTTTTTTAAATTGGGATTCTCCCTCCCCACTCTCTCCCACTAATTGAATTTTGATCCTGTGGAAACAATTCTGCTCCCAGTGAAGCTCTCAGGAGCCCTGCAAAGCTACTGTAGACAAAAGGGCTATAGTCGGTCACTTAGCAGACACAATGCACTTTTTTTTTTTAACAGTTTAATGCAGACTCAAAATAAGAGCCACATTTTTTAATTTTAGCATAAGTCATGTGCACCCACAAATCATGCTGTTGTCATCAGGGTCTTAAAAAAACATACTTCTTGGAGAAGAAGGAGGCTAATGCAGTTAAACAACGTACATTACAGGAAAAGGAGAGGAAAATCCACAGAGGTGGAAGGGGAAATTAGTGTACTACTTACAAGTACCTTTTAAAATCTGTCCTCTGTGCTTGAAATATTAAATAGTGGGCTGGAAAAATGTAGTCTTCCTGCAAGAATGTATTGCTTCCTTCAGCATAAATATCAGTGTCTTCAAATGAAAGTTTATCAATGCATGGGTTGTGCTTTTATTGTGGTGCAAGCAAACATTCTATGCTATTGAAAGAGATTTCCTTAATAAAATGCAGAGGCTAGAATGGTAAATCTTTTGAAGTCGCTCCTAGACAAGTAATATTTAGCTTGAGAAGTAATAGTGAGGAAATGAACATGATAAGAGCTCATTCAGTAACAGCCCTAAATTGATTATTTCCTTCCTTATGTAAACTTATCAGTGAGCCCTTTGGGCTCACTTCCGAATACCAGCTCAGCACAAGAGTCTTATCACAAGGAAATGGAATGTAAAAGCTCTGACAATTTTGATAAGGCACGTACTTTGGTTATGATCCTATCTTTCCCCTCCTCCCTTTTAAATAATTCATCTGCACTAAAAGGGGAGATGTCCTCCCTCTGATGTTTGTATAAATATAAATTGATGTTGATATATTCAGAATAAGCCCTGGTTATTTATTCTGCCAGTTTATCAGAATATTCTTAGGTAAAGAGTCTAGAAGATATACTGACTATTATAAGCAGCATTGGAATGGAGGGTCATAGTGTTCTGAATAGATTATTTATAAGTTTTTAGAGATACTCCTATGTGTTTTAGACACAATCTAAATGTTCTCAGTAGTGCAGACTGTAGGAAACTTGACTCTTTTTATTTGCCACCCGTACCTTTTTAGCCCATCCATGATGCCATGGGTCTCTCATCTCCATGTGATGGCAGAACCCAGACTGAATCAGCATACAACAGCTAACAGTAAAAAGCCAACCAACCAACTAAAAATACCCCTTCCACACAAACACCAAACTACACATACAAATGGATAAATGGCAAAAGAAATCTGACAAGCAAACTCTACCTGCCAGCCATCACAGCCTAAAACTTCACAGTTTGAAGAGCCAGAAAACAGCAAAGTAGCCCAAAAATAAAAATTCAACTTCATTCACTTCTCCCAGTAAAGTAATAATTTAAAAGTGTATGTAACTAGTTTTGTGGTTCATTGCATACCAGGACAGCAAAGCCTGATAAAAGTGCTCAAATGACAGTATTGTTTTTGTTTGAGATGTGATGACATGCTCCTTAAGCAAATGTTATAGGCAGCAAATCCATGACCCAGTAAAATACACTCCAGACCATCAAAGTAGTTGTACAGCTTGATGAAATCCACTCATCTTTAGCAAGAATGACCTAAAACTCTTTAGAGGGGGAAAAAAAGTGTGGTGGAATTCAGAAAGAATGTTTTTTAAGCAAACAGTGACATACCAAAGTTGAGTGTAACTTTTCCAGTGAAACCTAAAACTAAGCCAAACTTACGTGATTTATTTTTTCTGCAAAAACTCAAATCTTGAGTTGTTTTATGCAAATTAGGGAAAAGTTGTGACTGAAGCTGGACTGACATATGATTTTGATTGGCTACTTAGCAAAATCTCCTCTCAGGAATGTTTATCATCAAAACAAGGTCATAAATCATGACAGGGGTTGATCCTGACAGTGTTGAAGTTCATCGCAAAGATACCCTTGGATTTTAATGCAGTTCAGTTTTCTCCAAAATTTTCATGATGCTTTGCATGAGAAAGCCCCTCGACTTCTTCACAAGATATACTAAATGTTTATTGTTGAAGAAAAAGTCTGTGGCAATGGCAAGCATATTTGATGATTGTGACAGAATCAAAACAGAACAAGTCATGGAGCAAATCCAGGTGGTACCTCTGTGCTTTCTACACCGTACTGATACCACCACACTAGTAACAAACTGTATGTACCAGTAAGAAAATCTTGCTAATGTTTTGGAAGAAAAAAAGATCAGAATTAAAAGGGATAAGGAAAAACTATAAATTTGCAAAGTGAATGCGAGGTAGTAAAATAAAAGTGGTTGTAACTGCCTGTTACTTTTTTTTGGGGGGGCCTACAACAGCAAAGTCCTCAGGGGAAGGAATTATGGTAGGAGATATTATCTTATTTTAGTGCCGTATTTCCTATCTTAAGTTAATAGCGCATAGGATTTTCATTATAATTGATATAATCATTCATGAGTCTATTTTGTTATACAAGCGAGTAAAGAGCACTTTGCTGCTCCGTGAAGCCTGGCTTGTTTTATGGAGTTTAAATTAAGGCTTTCAAGATGTAAGTACGGTGGACAAATACTATTGCTGAAATTTTCAATCTAACAGCCAAACTGGTGTTCAAAGCAGAGAGCAGATGGAAGAGCTGGGACTTTGCACCCATTTGTATAAATGCTTATGTTTCTGTTTAACTCCATTGGGGGGAAAAAAAAATAGTTATTGAATTCTGATATTCGACAGCAACTGGCTGTATCATTTATGGGTTTTGCTTTGTGACATGGAGCTCCAGCGCTGGAGAAGTTCAGAGCAAATAGCCAGTCTGTAACACAGCACACCCTCAGTTCATAGTAGTCTTTATTGCTAGTGATAAAAGTGAGGGTAGCATTATAATATTCAATCATTGATTGCTTGAAGGTAGAGAACGAGGTAAATTTAGAGAGAGCTTGCAGAGAGAGTTCCCAGCAAAGCTGAGACGTATGCATGACTGAGCCTTTTCGGTTTGGATTCTGCCACCTTTACTGAACATAGTACTATCCTAGGAGAAGAGGCACATCAGAAAATTTTTGTAGTCTGCTTAAAGGTGGGTATTTATTGCGTCAAATTTCTTTAGGTCAAATAGAGTGAAGCACTTGGAGACCTGGGGAGCTGATGTAATACACTGGCTAAGTGACCATAGTATGAAGGAGCTACACACTGCACAGCTGAGGAAAGGCATAGACAGAATAACTGCACGCTTTCTGAGTAGGTGTCTGCCGACATTTTGTGATGGTCTGGAGACAATTCTGTGGCCAGAGACTTTCTAATAAAGAGATCTGCTGAATCCTAATGAAAAAAACCCCACGTAGGTAAAACCAGAAGATGTAAAAGATTTTCATCTGTTGTGCTTATTAATCATGAGGTTTTGGAAATGCAAGAAGATCACCTACTACCCAGGCCAGCATTCAGGCTTCTGTAGTACTTTGAAAGAGTTTGGGATGAATTCAGGTTTCAGATATTTTAAAAGATAAACCAAACCGGTGCATTTTATTGTCTTGAAACTTGCAGGAACTGCTTTGAGAAGTTCGGTTTGTCTGCTTGGGTTAAGTAGAAGGGCATACTAATAATAAATACGTTTCCTAAACAGGTACACATTATATGAAAACAATACATGTGCAAGGTAATAATACATGTGCATCAGGTAACTATATGTTATAGTGAAAACTAATTGCAAGATACTTTTCTTGTACCTGTATTTGGCTTTTGAAAGAAAATTTCCATTATTTCTGTTTTTACAAGCTACACTTTTTCCACAATTATAATTCCTGCTGATAAATGATCCATTTTCTGCAATGCTGCCCTTCCTGAAAAGGTACTGTAAGAGTCAAGTCTTGAATCAAAACATGTTTATTGTATGCTGTAGCTCTAGTGCTAGTTATGTATGTATTAGATGTATCATACATTGTCACCTGTGTTTCCAACAAGTAAATAAGGTGAGCATCATATGTTTATTTTGTTGGGTTATCACAGCACTGAAGGGAATGGTGTAACTTGGGAGCTTCTCTGACAGCTGGTGTGATAAGGTGCGTGGTGACGTGTAAGTAGTGCTCTGTGCCAGGCTCAAACGCTGAGGAGCAGTGCAAAGGTTGTGTAACATGGAGGGGCAGCGTGTAGCTGCTCCAGTGAGAAAGTTCCCAGGGAAGGGTTGTGGCCTATCTTACCCGCATGATTCATGAGGCAACATCACGCTGTGGAAGCAAAATGTTACCACTTCCTGGGGCCATCTTCTTGGTGTTGTCTAGTGTTCTGTGACTGGAAGGGTTATGTCAGATCAGGTGCAGGCTGTCCTTTATAGGAGAGCCCTTCTTCTTGCTTGAGCACCAGCTGTTCGCAGTCTGCCTAGGGTTATATAGCTCGTATTTTTGTTCCTGTGAACGTGTAATACAGGTGAGACAATCAAGGTCTGAATCACTGCCAAAATAAGTGGTAAAAATAACCTGGTGCAAAACAGATTCATGTCCATCTCAGATGCGTCATGTTATAAGGCAAAGATATAATCTTCACAATTAGGCTAGAGATAGGAATTAACTTGATCACTGCTTTAATATGATTGTTCAGTGTGGGTTTTTTCATGACCCCATGAGCAGCATAACAAAGCACATCGCACACCAGTCTGTTGCTGTATTTTAAATGTATGTTAAATTCTATACTCTATAGAAGCTGTACCGTGGAGCAAAGAGTTTACCTCTTTAGAAGAGTTAATCTTGTAAATTAGCATTACAACAAAGCCTGAAGAAGCTACTTCCCTTTCCATTTCCTTTTCTTTTGTGATAGATCGGTTATTCACAGGACATTCTTAGTTTCTGGAATCAACTCTTTGTTTTGCACAACTTTGTTCCACACCTGTTGTCTAATAAAGGCCTGTGCCAAGCTGTGTTCCACTGGCTGGGAACAGGCACAGGCAACAGAAATGCTTTTCTTAGAAAAATCTTTGCAAGCATTTTATCTGCTCCCTGCCCTAAAGAGGAAAATTTTGTTGAGAACACATAGATCTGTATGCGTTTCCCTTTAGAAATGCTTCTTAGTGCCTTCAAAAACTGTTACTGAAAATGTGCATTTGAGGAAATGGCTTACACATCAAAATAAGCTAAGAGATTTTTTAGACATCTTCCATCATGATGTGTAACAGTTTAGTGCTAGTCATTTGTGCTGCCATAGGAAAATAGTTCTAAAGTAGCATGCATTGTTCTGCTTTTAATGGTTCCAAAATCTGTAGTCATTTCTGTGAAGTACATTTTGCTTCATTACATCCGGTATTAGAGTTTCCATTCCTTCAGGTTCTGGATTCCCTGCTAGTCATGGAAATTACATTTCCTTTCATAACCAATAATGATAATACCTGTAATCTATATTCTGTACATTTATTTTGTGTGGCATCATTGACTTTTGAGACTCACGTATCCAAAAGTCACTTTGTCCTGATGCAAATACATGGATATTCCCAGGGTCTGCCTCGTGTAAGTTTCAAGAGGAAAGCATACGCTAATCTGGAAGATAAGGAATATTAGAAATGCTTGTTAAAAAGTTGGAAGCAAATCTCACTAAGCCTCAGATACTTCTCTCTGTTGTTTTCTTTTTTTTTTTTGTTTTGTTTTGTTAGAATGGAAACAGAAAAGGTGTTTCAAAGGAACTGATTGTGTGCAAGGTGTGGTTCAGACTCAGAGAAATGCGCTTAGTACAAAATTTTTTGCAGAAGACATTCTAATTGATGGCAATGAAATGAATGGGACTAATGTAAAAATAATTATTATTTTAAAAAAACTACTAACCTTTGTCTCATCCTTATGCACCTGTCTTGGTTCCATGTAGATGGTTTCTGCATCACATCTGTTCTACAGAAATTGAACATGATTTTTAATTGTCTGGGACCTTGCTGAGAAATTGGTTTGTTAGGGTTACTGCAAATAAAAGAAGGTATCAGTCAATTATTTCTTTGTCTAAAAGAGGTAATGAAATTTGATGATAGAAGCTGTCAATGTATAAAAATATAAAACTGAACGGAAGGTGAGAACAAATGCTGACAAGTCTAGTATACAGACAGTGCTCTTGACAAGACACAGGATTGAAATGAGCAAATG
Organism: Nycticryphes semicollaris; assembly: GCA_013400055.1. Lineage (NCBI taxonomy): Eukaryota > Metazoa > Chordata > Aves > Charadriiformes > Rostratulidae > Nycticryphes > Nycticryphes semicollaris. The sequence continues at coordinate 276,137 of VXBJ01001484.1, read as the reverse complement.
GCTCATAAAGCTCATTTAGCAGGAGGACAGTAAAATCCTTCCTTTAAGGTGATTTAGCTTTTTAGTAAGCATTTATATGGAGACAGGGGTCTACCCTGGTAGATGGGGGTGCTTGCTTTTACTAGACACTGCAGACAGCACTGCAATATAACTTTAGTTTATTATGGCACTAAAACTATTAAACTGTTATAGTCTTTCTTTTCACTTGAAGTGAAGTTTACCTCTTAACCAAAAGGGATAGCCTTCTTTTCCTATGCTGGCTATTGGTTTTGATGGGCAGTCATTTTTGTGCCTTTTTTAAAAAGCATGAGTTCAGTTCGTGCTAAATGGCTGCAAGGGAAAATAATATATGGTCAATTACAGAGGCTCTCAACTAGAGTAGCTCTACTTAAAAAAACAATTAAACCAGTTACTCCATTCTCTGTCTTATTTGTTAGCATCATCCAGATGATAAAAATTAGTGATGGAGAACCACAGTGCTGAACAGCTTTCTGGAGGACAAGACAAGAGCTGTGGTGGGTGTAGAGAGGGCCCAGGTTAGGACTCCTCCCATGAGAATGGGGATCTGACTGGTGCCCCAAGGAGCAGATAGCTATGGTGGGTACTGCAGGGCTTCCCCTCAGGAGGCAATTCCCTCTGTGGATAGGTGTAGGTGTTGGATATGTGGAATTTCCAGATCCCTTGCAGCCAAGTCTCCAATAAGGTTGATCCTGTTGAACTGAGATGAAGGGCTGTCTCAGCAAAAGGCCACCAGACTACCCCTTAGAGGCAGCATCTGTGTGATGTCCTGGCCTGCTTATGTCCACCATTGGTATGTCACCACTGCTCATGGTAAAAAAACCTGCTTCTGCCAGCTGTGCTCCTACCCATCCACTCCCCTGCATATCTCCTTTGAGGTGCCTGGCAGGGTCCTGGTCCTGGGTTTACTCAGTTTTTTCAATTTGAATGCTTATTCTGGGGCCATGCACAGAAAAATATTTTCCAGAGTCACTCTGAGTCCCTGGGGTCACTTAGACATAACCTGAGTGTGTTTAAGAGTCCTTGAACATTACTACCAGTATTTTCTGTGACCAGGTTATTTGCTTACTGAAAAAGAGGACATTTAGTAATAGTCACACATTTTCTGTCAAACTGAATGAGGGCATGAATGAAAGGTCTTGCAACATAGAAGTCCTCCTTTGGACTGAAATCTCATCTTTAAATTAATGAGCTGGATTAGAAAAAATCTGTCCAAGAACACCATCAAATCAACACCTTCAAAAACAGATTTACAATAATGTTTGAATCTCATGTGAGCTTTACATCAGTTTAGTGATTTTATTCAACTGTTTCTTCAGATAATTTAGATGAAGTAAAATTTGTCTTGCCATAGCAATCATTGTGTTAAGAAGAGGCATGTGCACTCTATTATTATCAGCCTCTGTTACAGAAGCTCTCCTGTGCCTACTTGGTTGAAAAAAGAAAAGGAAAAAGAACAAATACAGGCTGCCATCACAGGCAATCACCAGTCCTAAATCGAGGTTGGGTGCTGTGGATCCAGTTCTGCATAACAGAAAACCTAGTGCTGTGCAGAGCCTCATCCAAAGCAGGACCCTGTCAATGCTGCTAGTTCCAGATGTGATGCTGCTCAGTGGTATACAATAGCTGGCACTGTAAACTGCCTCTATGAGTCTCTCCTCAGCACTGTAGCCATCTCATTCCCAAGACAGTTTCAGTTATAATCTGAATACTTTAATTTAGTCCAGGAACACCAAGAACTTGCAAACTAGAACCTACATCTGTCTCATGCAGGCACCAGTAATGAGCTTTAAGCTGTCTTTGAGACTTATTCTGGATCTGTTTTTTCACCTTTTGCTCTATGACAAATTCCAGTATACTCAGATTAGCAGATTGTTCTTATTATTAACAAATCCCACAAAATTCAGTATGTTTTCCAATATATATATCTCACTCCTAGATAGGAAATAAGCCACCAGAGAAGTCTCACGTATCCCCTGTTAGCAAGTTCAGAAAGCACTGTTTATGACACATCTATCATTAGTCAGTTTGACCAGTCTACCCTGGCATACTTGACTGTAAACCCATACCTAACCTTAACTTCAGCATGATGGTTCTGGTCCGATCAGACACACATGTTTTCAAACCCCTGTGATCCTTCTGAAGACACTAATTTGGGACTTTGAATCATTTCATGTCTTTTGTAGCTGTGTATTTGAGTGTTATACAAAATACTTAACACTTTATTAAACCACTGGCTGTGTTTAATAGTTAACAAAACTAAGCAACAAAACAAGTGTGGCAAAGCAGAAAGTATGTTAGGAAAACATGGGAGGCTTGAACAGAATGTAAGCTCTGCTTCTTAAGTGGATGAGGCAGACAATTATTTATCATATTTTGAGAGCACCTGGCACAAGTCTATTGGCCATCAGGACAACTTAAGTGAAAGTGGTCTTTATCACTGCCATGTTAAGTGGATTTTAGTGCAAAAAAAATAAACAAAACAGCCTCTGGAAAAGTTTCAGGACTTTCAAATTGGTGAGTGCTCTGGTGTTGCAGACAGCTCAGGTCATTTATTAGGAGCCAAAGAGTCAGCACAAATGGCAATATGGGCTTTTATGTTTGTTGGTTTCTTTTATTTTTGTTTGTTTCCTTGTAAAGAAGATGGATTTCATACATAGTGTGCTACCTCCCCTCTCACTTAAAAACAATCTCTAGCCTGCCCATCTGATGGATCCTACAACTTTCAAATGCACTCCTTTGCTCTCCTCCTTGTAAGGAAACCTCTCCTTTGCTGCTCTACATTTTCTTATCTGACAATGATGAGACAATTCTGGTTTTCTGTAAGTGTGGTAAACCATTCAAATTTTTACTGACCATTGTGATACATGCTGCCTGCTTTTCAGAAGTGGCATTTACATGATCTAAAACAGACAGGTTGCATGATACAAATTTTAAGATGTAATCATCTTGCAGTCTTGCTTGCAAAGGTTGCAAGATTTGCACGTTGGCTGTTTCGTGTGACTAGAAGTCACCTTTCTATCCATACAATGGTCCTCCCATAACTTCTGGCCAAATACCACTTCTTCATTTCAAATGAAGAATGTCAAATCATTTCTGAGTTCAACATGTTACCAATTTACCAGACCCAGCAATTTCAAGAAGTCCAAGACGGAAATCCAGGACTTTGTTTTCAGGTCAATGATAGTGGTGGAGAGTTTGTACGAGATCCCCTTAGCCTCTCCTTTGATCTACTAAAACTTCTAGATGTGGAATGTGTCTCTACATTGTCTTAAATTTCTCTGTTGCAGAAGTAAGCACGCCGATGGGAGAAAGCTCATGCAAGCATTTTCTCATCAGTGATCTCTTGTGGTGGTTGCAGTTCTCTTCAAATTTGAGATGGGAATATGAGTGTGGATACCTAAGAGAAGGTCATGGTAAGAAACCAGTCCTGCTGCACTTGTTCCTCTCCTCTGAGATATCTGATACACCTTAATCAAGTGGTATCAATTGTTGCTGGCCCTGGGAAAAATCTATATTCATGCAAAAGTCGTTAGAAACATTTATTTCTAGTGGTGAAAATCACTAAACATACACAACTTTGGAATGTGTTAAACAAGTCTCTGTCATTAAAAGGTGAACATTATTATGGTTTTCTTTCTTAGTAGTTAAAGATTTTGCATCGAAGTCTAAGAACACATTCAGAAGGTTGGTATTGAATACCTTTTCTCAAACTTTGGCTGCTATGTGTATCATTAGTATCAAAAAAAGAAAAGAAGTCAGCATTTTCACCTTTTAATGGCATAGTATGAGGCAAAAAATAATTTTGATTCTCAACAATTTTTATTTTTTAATGGAAAGTTTATTTGTTTCTTCAATTTTACATTTTGGGATAAAACTTTTCCTTCTATCTGGTTTGAAGTACAAGTACAATATTTAATCCTTTAATTATACTAAGCAAATTTTATTGTTTAAAATACTGTCTTTTCCTGTTAACTGTTTCAGTGCATTTATGCCTGATAGAGCATCATTTTGATCAATGATGCATTCAGACTATCAATGACAGCATCCTCTAGAGTTTACAAATAGGAAATCTGATGGATTTGGTGTCTCATATGCAGCTAATTGGTAATGTGCAGTAACTTATCAGATAACAATTATTCCCAGCAGTTTTAACCAGTATTTCTGGGAACCATCCTTTGACATGTTATTTAGAGCATCTGTCAGCATATATGTTATTAATATCATTGGACATCACTCAGCAAGCACCATTCCCCTGTCTGCAGAAGAAGGTAAAGAAACCTGCTAGATTATCTGTAGCACAGCTTCTTGAAAGATACCTGTTTTGTCGTCACCTGGTTTCTTGTTTGATTTTATTTTTTTTTTGTCTTGTTGTCTTTCATGAAAGTGAAAATATATATAACATTGCTGGCTGCTTACCTTTAGCATTATTCTTTAAATATTTGATGGTTATGATGAAGTTGTTCCAGTGATTAAGGAAGTTAAAGAATTCACTAGACGGGGAAAGGACACAAAGAATATCTTAGGATGGAAAGGACCTCCAGAGAATGAGTGTAATCTCCCTGCTCAAACCCAGGTCCATCTAGACCAGGTTGCTCAGGACTGGTTCAATCAAGTTTTGAACATCTTCAAGGATGGAGATCCCTCAACCTCTCTGAGCAATCTGTTCTAGTGTTTGGTCACCTATGTGATTAAAAAAGTTTTCCTTATATCTGGTCTGAATTTCTGGTGTTCCAACTGGAGTTTATAATTTTTTAGTCCAGCTTTGTGCTAACCTCTGAGAAGAGTTTAGCTTGGTCTTCTTTATAGTCTCTGATCAGGTAATTGCAAACGTTGATGAGGACTTCCCCTAGTCCTTTTGTATTACTGAACAAAGTAATCTCTTTCAGCCTGGCAAATTCTCCAGCCCCTTGAGCTTCTGGGGGGCCTCTCCTAGACTCCCTTTAATGTGTCAATGTACTTGTTGTACTGAGAGGGCCCAAAACTGGACACTGTAGTCCAGGTAAGGCCTCACAAGGACCAAATAGATGGTATGGGAGTAGTCATTTTCCTTGATCTGCTGCTGCACTCTAGTACAGCCTCGGGTGCTGTTGGCTATCCTTGCTATGAGGGCACACTGCTGGCTCGCGTTGCTGGTATCAGGACTTCCAAATAATTTTCTGTGGAGCTACTTTCTGTCAGGTCCTGCCTGTACTGCTGTAGATAGTTATTTCATCCCAGGTGCAGGGCTCTGCTTTTGATGATTTTGAACTTCATGAACTTCCTGTTAATCCATTTCTCCAGCCTGTCAGGGGCATTCATAATAGTAGCCCAACTTTCCAACATGTCAGCCACTTAGTATGTATGGTGTATGTAGTCTACAAACTTGGTGAGAGTGAACTCTGCCCTATTGGCCACATCATTAATAAACATATTAACCTGTATTGGTCCCTATCAATCCTTGAAAATCTCCTTGCCAGGAGTCATAAGTTTGAAGCATGACTTGTTCCACCAGCTGAGGTGATAACTAAACTTTTAGCAGTTTTGATGGCAGAGCAAAGCTGGCATAGGGAGCTGAAAGAGGGGATCAAGTTGGGGGCATCAGACCTTGCGAGAACTCTGATATGTGCTCTTGGGCCAGGAATAGAGTGTGGAGAGCATAAGGATGAAGAAACTTTGAAAATCTGGGGAGCTACCAAGAGCATTCGTTGAATCCAGGGTGGCTACTGAGGGGAAGGAATGAGTAAACTGATCTGCTTTCAAGTGCTGAGGAAGATCAGAATCAGGATGGGCGTCAGAGAATAAAATAATCTCCAAGCAGTCACTTAAACCTTTCCTTTCTTATTTACATACTAGAGAGAAGCAAAATCTCCAAATTTCCCAAGTGACTAGAAATCCCGCCCAAATAAAGTCTTATTGAAGAGGTTGATAAAATATAATGTATGTTCTTTCATTCTGCTTTTGATTATTTTTGTTATTTCCCACTTAATGATAAATTAAATGAAAATAATTTTGAAAAGGAAAATTAAGGAGGAAAACATTCTTCCTTTCCCTGTATTTGTAAGTAAATACTAAGTATCAAACTGAAATATAGCAGAAGAAGATTTATTTCTGCAATATGTGTTTCTGTTAATGGTCCATATTATCTGTTGATGAATATCTGAGCAATTTTCTTTAGACTCTCTTCTTTAAAGAGAGATACTTTTACTAGTGTGATGAATATTAAATAGTCTTGAAAGGAGTGTTCTCTGTTATGCCCAAAGTCTCCACAGGCCACAAAGACTGTTTACCACTTTCTAGTTCTTTATTTAAATCCTTTGCTGACTCAACTGCCTTCTGGTAAATCTATTTGTAATGTTAGTGGCCTAAACCCGCTTTTTCTTTTTTCTTAACAAAATGTAGTTGATAAGAGGATGGAGGAAAGCGATATGACTGAAAATGTATGGTGTACTAAAAATGTATCACAAACACTTTACATGCATATGCTTCATACATAGTTACCACTATGAAATGCTAGGTTCTAATTTGTATGTTGTAAATCATCTTCTTAAGAATGAGCTTGTGAGATTTTTGCATGTTAGAAGTCAAGGCTTTTCAGAGTGCTTCTAAATTGTAATTTATTTTTTTTTGCCTTAGATCACTGAAGATTGAATGCAATGACTTGAGTGACATATTGAATTCTGGTATTGCAACTAAGAAGGCTACTCAGAGTAGTTATCTAAAGTGTGTGCTTATAAGTAGAAGCAATAAAACTTCAGATATGTAAGTCATTTTGGAAGATTTTGTCAGGGCCTTGCCTCAGCAAAGTCCTTAGCCTTATATTTAACTGTAGGTAAGGCAACTCATTGCTTGTAATGTATCTATTAATGCAGTTTAATGTTTCATAGAAACATTTTCAAAACCAGCTCCTGAGTCACTTTGAAGCTAAGGCAATGCCAAAACCTAGCAGTTTGTTGCTAATGGACCATATTATTGCAGCAGGCGGTTGCAGAAAATCACTGTTGACTCCCTGGATGATCTGAACCTTCTTCTAAAATTTTTTGTAGACTTTTCCCAGATAATGAGCCTGTGAAAAATGTATGTTGCAATAAAAAAAAAACAGCAAAACCCATTACAAAATATATAACTATAAGCAAAGTTACAAAACCAAATCCACCTTAAGGAGAAATAGGAACAAAACCAGGTCATAATGTTGCTTTTCTGTATCACAGACTCATTATGAAGGTAGCTTTTACTTAACCTCTTAGTTCTCACATCACTCATGTTAATGGCCAGGTTTCTGATACCGGTGACATTTATCAACTGATCATCTGTGACTTCATGAGTCACTGTCTCCAGGCTTGACATAAACCACTCAGGCTCTGTGCTAGGGTCACCTGGACTTTGTCACTATTTAACAATTGAAAAGGACCAGTATTTTCTTAAAGCACAGACCAGACCCTCCAGTGATGTCAATGAGCACAGAAGAAAAGTCAACAGAACACTGACATTTCCTAAGGCTCCAAGGCAGTTGAGTAAATGGAGAAGCCCTGTTTTCCCTCTATGTTTTTATTTCTTTGCTTGTATGTTCCTTTACTCTCTTCAGTTAAATCAAACATACCTTGATACATGCAGTAGTTGAAAAGCAGCTGTCAGTTTATTACATCTGAACACTAGGATGGACTGACCATAAAATAGATGAAAAATTTTGGGATGTTGATCTTTTGCTTTCCCTCTAATGTAAATCTAGAAGTCATGACAAGAGTATTTGGTTTTATGCTTTTAAACAGAATGCCTTCTGAATGCAGAGAAAGACTATCTTGGTCCTTTTTTACAGGATATAGAAGAGTAACATAGGAGTTGCACATAGAAAATAAATGTTTTATTTACCCTGATTTTTAATATAGTGTTGCATTTTGTCCATGCAACTGTTATGAGTCTGTGTAGAAGGTTTGATTTCTTAAGAGGCAAAACATTCAAATTAGGCCCATGGTTAATTCTTTCCTGTGCCCGCATCTGTGAAGAAAATTCTGTGGAAAGAGGGAAATGAAAAGGCACTACCTCATTAAAGACAATTCACATCTCAGTTTTTATGCAGTTTACAGTCTGTATCAAACCTGGAACCTGAAAACTGCCATCGCCCTCTTCACATAGTCTCCAATATCCTGCATCACCTGCATACAGCTAATAAAACTGTAGGTAGAAGAGGGCCACACTGCAAGATGAGGGCCAAGGTTTATCAGTGAGCCAGGACCATTGGCAAAGTTTGTGCTGAAGTTCAGTACTTTTCTTGACACCTACATACAGATTTTTCCAGACTGCTCCTATCCCCAGGAGGTAAAAATTGAATGCTTGGTGAACTTCTTGAAAATTGCAATTCTTGTATTCCTGACCTGATAAGTAAAAGATGTTGATGAAGTTTGGAGATTTATAGCAGGGGAACTTTCATCCAAGTGCCTGATATATTTCTTCAGTACGTTGTCTTGGTTTCAACTGGGATAGAGCTAATTTTCATTCTAGTGATTGCTGTGTTTTCAGATTTTTGTATGAAAAGAATGTCAATAATGCATATTGTTTTAGTTGTTGCTAGGTGATGTTTATACTAGTCAAGGACATTTCTCAGCTTCCTGTAGAAGCTGAGAAGGAGCACAGACAGAACAATGGAATGGCCAATGGAATATTTCATACCATAAATGTCATACTTGGTATATAAATGAGGGCTGGCTGGGGTGGGGGTCTGCAATCATTGCTTGGAATGAGCTGGGCAACCAGTTCACTTGTTTTGCATTACTTTATCTTCTATATTCTTTTACCATTATTATTGTTATTTTTCTTTTCCTGTTATTGTTCTATTAATACTGTCTTTATCTCAACCCACAAGGTTTTTCCCTGTCTTTTTCTCCTTTTTCCCATCCTCTTCTCCCTCTTCTCCTTACCCTTTTTCAGGGAGAAGAGTGAGAACTGCGTGAGTGGCTGTGCGGTGCTAGCTGCCAGCTGGAGTTAAATCACGACATACACAAAGTCTTTAAAACATTAGACTAGCTCAGGAGAATCAGATTGCTGACTCTAAGCAGAGAGTTTCTCATTGTCAAAACACTGACTGAAATTTCTACTGGGAATTTAGTACTGCTGCTAGTGCGCAGTTGCTGGTTAGTCAAAGGACATGCTTATCCATGTGCCTCTGCTACTCTGCTTCAATCCGGCCCTGAAATGACATGCCACAGGATCTATTTCTGGATCAATGGCAGAAGTCACCAAACAATCCTTTCAAATTATTGTTGACGAAATGAAGGCTTAACTATCCTCTAAAGATAACAAGACCAATGTAATGTTGAATGCTGTAATTAGCTCCATATGTTTTAAGGCACTGGAGTAGAGTGAAATGACCAGAAGTATACTAATAAATAAAGACCATATCCTGGTATTGATCTGCATGTGGAACTCAGCTCTGAAATCAATAGGAAGCCCTGAAAAACATCAATGACAGGATACGACCCTTAGATAAGCTAGTTTCAAATAATTCTGTCTCTTTACTACAAGAAGAAGGGTTACTTTCTGTTATCTAAACTCTCAAACATCCTCAAGTTTGGGTTTTAGGAAAAAGCCACATGGACGGACAAGAACTGATATAGAAAGATTTACACAACAAAACAATTGTGTTTTGTAAGACCTCAACTAGTTATTGCTTGCTAATATCATCTCTCTGGATGAAAAATTTAAAGGATTTCTTGTAACTGAGACTGAAAGTCTCAGGGAATACCTTGGGGAAGCGGGAGTGATGTACTAAAAGGAACCAGTGTTCACGTGCACTTCCTGCTAACATTATTGATAACCTTGCCCTGTGTTATAACATGGGGAAAACTCTACGGAAATTAGGCCTTCAGGCAGTTGCCCTGCATGAGAAGTCATCCACGTTTTGAAGAAAAAATGAAGCTAGGGAGCTCAAGGGACACAGCATACCTTCTTTTCTGAATACAGTTTTGACAGATGAGCATGGTATAGTGTGGTTATTTTTCCTCTACTGGATATCAAAAAGTCCTGGTTTTGCAAAACATAGGTTATATTTCTTGGCTGCATTTTCTTGTGTCAGAGCAGTTCTGTGTGGGATCTTCTGGAGCACAACACTGCAAACAGGGGCCTCACTGAAGCAAGTTACAGCTTCCTTCAGGCTCACAACCTTGATTTCTTTCCTTCAGAAACCAAAATGAAGGTGTGGGCATATGGATGCTTGAATACCTGTCTAATATGGCATCAAGATGCAGCTGAAACTTCCTCCAGCTGCCCCTTTATCTGAATATACAAATGACTTTAAGATGGCTGCATGGATACTCTTTTCATTAATTGTTTTCTACTGATGTGAATATTCTGAAATTTTTTATTTGCTGGCAGAGAAATCCCCAAACAAATATTTCTGGGAGTACGAAAAACTATATTTGATGCCCCAAAGATTTTATGCGGTCTTATTCTGATGAACATTGTCTAGTTCAAATTCTAGTAATTTAGTACAAGGCATGCTTAATGTCAGCTAAAAAGCATAGCTACAATATGGAGAAAATTGTATATTTGAACCTGACAAAAAAAAATAAAAAATTCAAAGGCATTTATCTAAAGAGTTTCTATCTTCAGAATAACTCTCTTTACTTGCCCTTGCTTGTCTTGTTTTTTTTTGGTTTTTTTTTGTTTTTTTTTTAAATTGCATGCGCATTTAATGCATGTGAAATATTTCACTTTGCCAGATGTGGAATAAACCTCCACTCAGAGCCTTGTGGACTTCTTGTTCCTAATATTGGAAGATGTAATCTAGCCAAAATTCCCTCTAGATGGCTCCGATGCTTTCATTACATTACCGTTTGCTTAGATCCTTGTCTGGCTCTTTTCGCTATCTGTAGCTTTGTTCTCATTTAGAATTGTAAGTTTGAAAGTTCCTGTTTCTTTTTATCCAAGAAGGATATCTATCTCAGTAATACAAGCTTTTGCATGCTGCCCCATTAGTGTCTCATCTTAATCCATGCCTTGAGGGTCCAAATCTAGGGAGGAAAGAACAATTCAGTCTCCATACAGATCTTGGATGCTTCTCAGATTGTGCCAGCAAGTGTGCCAATTAAAATTGTGTTTTCATGACATTTCAAGCCAGCCCATTGCAGAGAATGTGGGCAAATAAAATAGTTTTATAATTTATGTTTCAGAAAAAGAATTATTTTCCCTCCGAAATTTTCTGACTTGTATCGTGTCATTGTTCACAATTTAGTCAGAACCTGGAATGCTACCTTCAGATTATGGAAGCTGGCAAAATTAATAACCTGGCAAAAGGGAAAATATTCACATAACTCTCGGCAAGAAACCAAATCAAACTATTCTTTTTAATTGCAGGTGAGTAATAGCACTCTTACATTTCATACAAATAACGTCAGCACTCGCCTTCTCTGTGATTGATGGGATGTTTTAAGTGGAGTGCTTTAATTCAGCACAGCTGGACGTCTCTTGTTGGATTCCTGTCTTAGTCTAAGAAATTTTTGTTTTTAAATGTATTGGCAACAACTTACCGTGTTAAGGCTGAAAAATATTCCTCAAGAGAGTAGATGCTGAATTGTGAACTCTTTGCTCAGTCAATATCTCTGATAATGAGAACTGGGGATTACTGTTTGGTTGTTTGGTTTTTTGAACCAATTCACTTGGTCTTCATTGTCTTGTTTTGAGCTTTTGGGTTGAATTTTAATGGTCTGCCATGAGTAACATGTCTGTAACCTCAGTGCTTCTTCATGGTACTTTCAAAAGGAGGTTTTTCCTTTCCCAGGATCTCTGCCATTTTGTTGCTTCCCATTGCTAGGATTAAGCAGCTGGCTGCAGATTTAGGAGACCTAAGTAGAATTCTCCACACTCCTTTAACCCATGTGCATGGCAAGTGGCAGAGGAGGGCTACTGTGAGGATCATAGGAAAGTGCTGATAGGGAAAACCAAGCATTTAGCTTATGTAGATGCTTGAGAACATAACTGAAATCCAGTGCATATTCAAAGGAGATTGTGCACACTAGTGTTCAGTCCTTCATACCATGTGCAGGGCATAGTGCTTTGCCAAGCCAACAAAGGGAAAGAAATATATGCTGGGTGTTTTGAGACAGGAAGAAGACTTCAAACCACTTTTTATTAACATTCCAAAAGGGAGGACTTTAAGTGTTCGGCAAGTGGAGCAAAAGGCAGGATTCTTTGAGGATCTTACCAGCTACCAGCTACGGAGTTCATTTAAACTAGGCATATATCCACTTACTGCATTAAGTTCCCTAGCATCATGCTCACATGGATTTATTTACAGTCTCTGACCAAAATCAACATGAGCTTTCAGAGCCCTGGAGTACATAATAACAGGAAAATCGTGGCTCTAGTTAAACACATCCCCAGGGAAAGCCTGGTAAACGTCCAGGGTAGTGATTAGGAGAGGTTAACTTATGATCTGACAAGGAAAGTAGTACAAGTTAGATAACACTAATAAATGACACTGGTGCCGAAACATAATAGATTATTCTGATGTGTTCTGTTAAAAAAGAAATAAATAAACCAAGCACTTTTTAGAGGAATATCCTGAATCTATCTGTAATTATCAGCAGTTACTTACTATTCTGGCATATCAATTTAGATGTATATGTGTGGAAAATGTACTACAGAGAATTATTTAATACTTAAGGAATCATCTGGTATGCTGCATGGGGGACAGGACATTATACAAACTTCCAATATGTGCAGCTGTCATGAGTTAGTGCCCCCAATACCATTTGTATTGGAGGAAAATACCAGTAACAGAAAGCATTTACAATTCATTATTGTTGATTTTCTTATGTTAGAATATACACCATAATATTCTTTTCTTCTACTTTAGTAATATGATTTATTATTGTTGTGCTTCTGGCAAATATATATATTTTTAGACTCTATCCCTTGTTATGTTGCAAGCTGTAGTCTTGTAGAGACTTTCAGATACGTTTTTCCTCTTATACAGTGATCTGAAATACATCTTTCAGCAGGAGAGTTCATAATGAAAAAAATTAAGCAACACGTTAAAATTTGGGATCTAAATAGTTCTGTCTTGCTCTGTAGTTGAAAAATTGCTCAATATTTGGGACTTCCTGTTACTCTGATGGACTCAGCATATCTCCTCAGTGCCAAGGACTGCGGTGCACAGATATCTGATCTGTCTCTGAGAAATCCTGGTATGTCTGTGCAGTACTGTCTGGAACTGTGGAGCTGGTCTCACAACTTGAGCAGAGCCCCGGACCGACACACTCCTCTGGCATCCGGTTTGGCAATTAGTTTAGCTGCTATTTATCTGGGTGTCACTGTATTAGGCTCCACTACGCTGTGTAGATGAACTCAAGTTGTATCTTTTAGGGGAGTTGATGGAGACATGTCTTAGCACAGGGGAAAACAGAGACTCCTTACTCTGGTGCATTGAGATCCTGTGAGTATTTGTAAAAAGCTCTGTTTCCTCAGGTCTGTTCCTGAAGTCTGACACAGATGTTTTATTATACTTTCACTGATCCCAAGGAAAAAAATCTCTCCACTTGAGCAGGAAAATGAGGCCTCTTGACAAGCAAATTTTTGTTCCAAATAATATAATATGCATTCTATGGGATATAAAGAAAAAGCTGCTCAAAATACTAACTAGGGAGATGTTTTCCCCACCTCTCCCATAATGAATAAACAATTTGCCTGGACAATACTATTATAAATCATATATCTATTATGCAACATCTATTATGCAACAATGCTAAAATGTTAAAACTTGAGTGTTTATATCCAGAATAATCTAATGTTCAGGAAGGTCTAACATACATGCTTTACACCACAGTCTACAAGATGTCTCACTGACTTGTAAGCAGCTGCCGACATGGTATGTCCCTGACTTCTTTCCAGATTCAGGCACTCCATCTAATTTTGTCAGCCAGTAAGATTTAAAGACCTCGACAACTCTGAACATCAGGCCAATTCTTCAAGGCTTGTGCAGACATAACAAGATTTGTATCAGAAATAAGAAGCTGGCTACAGATGTAGTTACCAGTTGAGAAGGTCTTTGTGTTACATTGACATTGCTACGTATCTACGGTTGCTTGCTTTCTGGAGCAGTTTCTTATTGCTTTTCCTACTCTTCTTCTGAGACAATGGTATGGTTGTCAGCCTGTTTGCCATGTTAGTGATGTTCTCAGTATTGCTGTGCAAGGCATAAATAGGCTCCTAAGCCGCCAGCCTCGTTAGGGCCACAGTCTTTCACAGGGGCACCATCAGAGAGGCAATGGATCCAGCTACCATGGGAAGCTCTGGGGTAGCTCATGTCTGAAGTGGCTCTTTGCACAAACCCCAGATCCCACCACACATACTGGGAGCACAGCCAGGTGGTACCTGACTGGACTGTGGGAAACTAGGGCTTTCCCTGTGGATGTTTTTCCAGGACAGCTCTCATAGTATCCCCTTATGCCCAAAGTGCTGCTATTTCTCCCTTTCCTTAGCTGTGTTTCCTGGACAGGAAAGCAGTTCAAAACAGTTTGGCTTTTTGTCTGGGCTTCAGGAGGCTGATGGTGTAAAATACAAGAAGCAAAAGAGTAACACCATAAAAAGGTGTGCTTTTCAGCACCCTAAAAATTAACATACTTGCTCTTGAGACCAAACAAAACCTGTTTTCTGTTTTTGTCAGCTTCATTTACAGGATAAATGAACAGGCTACATTTGCGTAAAGGTGGAAAGCTTAAAAGAAAAAAATATTAATTCTGTATAAACTTCTCAGGAAAAAGATGCCTTTTTAGTTTTGCTATATGATGAGAGAATCACTATACCAGAGCAAAACACAGAAAAAGGTTGTATCAAATCTGAAGACAGTTACTGTAATGACCTCACTTTTCTTAAATTATTTATTAAATTATAAATTATTTCTTAAATAATTAAATACATTTAATTAAGAAGATATTTGTAGTGTGTACTACAATTATTTTTTTTCTCAGTTGGCTGTGGTCAAACCTGTAACTCTCTATACAGTGAACTGAAGCTAGAGTCCCATGTGGTTCGGCCAGTTAAAAATACTAAAATTACTTTTTTCCCTCCTGCTCTTCCAAGCTTTCTACTTTGCAGATGGCAGAGGACAATATGCTGGGTCTGCAATAACACTGACTCAAAATTCCTTGCTAATTGTAAGATAACTTCCTAAAGATTGCAAGCAAAAGGAAGTTGGAGAACAAAGCAATGTCAAGTATGCACATGTCACAACACAATGTGCTGATTCCAAGCCTTTGGAAACATGCTGAAAGACATGTCTGGAAAAAAAACAACAGGGAAGTGCTTCCACACAGTCTGTCAGCATGAAAACAACAGCTGAATATGCCTGTTCCCACCAGGAAAAAATACCCTGAAATAACAAAAGGTGCTGGAAAGCTAGAAATGAAATCATCAGATGGCGAATACACTCTTTTGTCTGTTCCTAAAATTTGCATAGACTGTACTTCCACTGCATTGTAAATCAAAGGATTAATCTGCAGTCGTGTTTGACTGTGAGGTGCCAAGAAGACCAAGAAAAATGGAATGTATAAACAGGTCTCTCTTACAATGAAGGACTAGTAGAACAAAACAGAAATAAAGCAAACAAAGGGCCACACTTTTAGATAATGTATCTGCAGGAATGCAAACTCTGTGCATTCCTGATCACTCCTGTAGGTACTGAATGCACAAAAGACACACTCTTGAGGAGATTGGCATACACAGGGTTTCTTTGTGAAACAGAGTCTGCATACATTCCCATCATAACCACAGGCAAATCTTTGCATCATTGGTGTACTCTAAAGATGTAAGTGTTTTCAATTAGGTCTGTCACTTGTTGGCTTGCTGAGTCCAATTTTCTGTCATCTTAAGAGCTAAGGGTTGAGTAAATTCCAGGGGAAAATTATGGGATCCTAGTGAAAGACGACACGTACAACACAAGTGAAACACTGCATGCATCTGACTTCAGATTACAAAATATCACCGCCGAAACCTGACTGATATCATACATAAATGTAAATGACGCAACATTCGGTAAGAAATAATGAATTGACTAGGCATTTTTCTTTCAAAACTGACAGAAGGAAATAAAATTATTCCTAGTTTCTGCAGGCAGAAACAACTACCAGGATGAAAAGCAAGTTGTCTAACATTACATATCAGCTCAGGAATAAATTCTCCATCTTCAGATTCTCAAGTGACTATAAAATTGCTCCTTTTGTGAACTGCCGGGTCCCAAAGAGCACTTATAACAAGTGCACCTGAAAGACTTGTTTTGTATTCTGGGCTTCTAGTTATGCTCCCAGAGATACATGCCATAAAATGACCTCAGAGTTTGTTAATGTTTCCTACAGCAGACAACACACATGAAATTGAAAACTGAACCGTATTTTAAGCAAAAGTTATTTAAGTACATTTTACCAAAATTTTGCAGACATACTAAAATCTAGCATAAATGTTTCTGCCAAATATAGAAAAAGTATTGCTGTGATTATAAAGGCTGAACATGAAATAAGCTGAAAAACTGCTTATTTCCCCTGCAAACTGTAGTATCTCTCTCAAACTTATTTATCTGCTAGATATTCCTTGTCAGTGCACTTTTTGAGATTTGGGTCTTTCTTGCCGATTCTAATTTGGACTCCTCTATGAAGCACCATTTAAATCTGGTGTTCAGCTGTCTTCCATAGATTTTCATGTAGTTAATGGATTTCTCCTTTCCTTTTATACTGAGGGAATATAAAAACTGAGAATATCTCACTCTCACTATAGTGAGTGATGTTCAGGGAAAGTGGGGCTTCTTTTGAACCAACGCTACATTTTTTATTATTTGAGGAAGCAAAAACCTGGCCAAACTGAGACTTTGCACAAGCAGTGAACTTGAGAACATGCCACAAGATGCCGAGTATAGACACTAAGCAAATTCACACTAAAATGAAACCCTCTGCCATAGTAAATCCCTGTTGTTAGATGCCCTTTGAGGCTGAGACTGTGCCAGCCAAATGAGGGACTGAGATATTCTGCTGGTGCTGTGCGTGGTCACATAAAACTTGGGAGCTGGCAGGAGCAGCCGGGTAGTAAGACACGTGAAACTGTTAGGCAGTGAAGGGAGAGATCTGGAATGCACTTTAAAAAGAGCTTTTGGTTTGCACTTTTGTTGGGCCTGCCAGAGATTTTGAAATAATGCAAAGGAAGAGCCTGTTGTCCCGCGTACAATATTCTAGCAAATTGCTTTTCCAGCACCAAGGAAATAGTGTCGTTCATCATAATGATTCCTCCTCTCAGCCCCCTGCATAAATGAATTAAAGCTAACTTTAGCTNAAATGCAAAGGTTAAACCCGAGCACTATTATCCTGTCCAAAAGCACTGAAGAGATTGTAGCAGGTGGTCCCACCACCTGTGCTTGTCTGCTTCCATTCCAAATAATCTCCTTATCGAATGCAGGGAGGAGCAGACACCCGGGAGGGTCCCACAGGAAGAGCAGTGGCTGAAAAACAGAGTGGCTAACCAGAGAGATAGAAACTCCCAGTGTAGGGAATACATAACTTGGGGGAGGCAAAACAGAGTGGAAAACACTGGAGACAGATCTTGGTCTCATTATGGCAATTCTGCTGGTGTCAGGGGCAGCCCTTCACATTTATGTAGTGTTGGTAATGGATGGGAGGTAAGAGATCTTACAGTTCAAATGTATAAACTGCCATGTTCTAACGGCTTGCAGAGAAAAAGGCCAATCAAACAATGCTTTTATAATAGCACCTATTTTCTTTATCCTTCCTCACTGGCTACAGGAAATGCTTTCATTTAATAGAGTAAGCGGATGCATTGCATGAATTCCAAATGGCACGCTAACATTGTAATGATCCCTGCTCTCTCTGTATTGCAGGCAGGACTGTGGTTTGTTTCGCAGTGGGCTTGCACCTACAATAGCTTTTTATGACTGTCAGACTTTGACTAAAAGAAAACAAAGCGCTAGCTGAAAAAGAAATAACAATAAAGACCATTCCTGTCATGTATCTGAATATTCCCTTTCACTCGTTCTTTTCTGTGCATGAAATTTCTTTGGTAAATATTGCTAGAAGAGGAAAGGTACCTCAAAGGAGATTGCTGTTGCCAGCATGTATCCTCACATTCAAGTGAGATCTTTTGAAGTGAAAGCGTTCTCAAAGTTGAGGGCTTCTGTGTCAAGCTGCCTGCTGGGCATGACACACACCCCTCAGCTGATGGCTCTATCTTTTCACAAGTTGTTCTTCAGCAGAGCAAGATTGTTGCTCTGCATGTGGTAGCCAGTATTGCCTTTTCCTCAGGTCTGCACACTGTGGCACAGTGTTGCACTGTCATGGCCAAATGGCTTCTCAGGTGGGAGCCAGCTTGGTACCTCTTCGCCACTTTACACCCAGAATTGGGCCCTGACTGCCTTGTAAATTTTACATCTAGGCCCAAAGACTTCCGGAGCTGCCTATCCGCATGGTGCAGAGCAGGGTACTATGTGATAACCTCTGACCAGATGCAGTGTACAATCCTTGCTACTTTTTTTCCAAACATTCCTCACTGACAGGACATTTTTCTGTCATGTAAGGATCAGCTTGGTAACAGCCCTGATGCTTGATTTGCTCTTCTGGGAGATCCAGCTATTAGTCCTGGGCTTTCCTTAATCCCTGCCCTATTTTAGCAACACAAGAGGATATGGACAAAAGTGAGACCCATGGAAACCCATCAAAAAAGTTGACTGGCACCCTGGGTAAGGATGATAGACCTCATGATCCACGTTTTCTATCACAATAATTATTAATAAAAACGAACACTGCAGGACAGCTAATCCCAAAACATTCAGCATAGCTTGTGCAAACTTTAGTGTTTTCTCCTGTTGTAGCATTGCTTTGTATTGTTTCTTCAATGAAGGAATTCACTTTGGATTTAACGGTGTAGTCTCAAAGCAAAGTACTGTTCACCTTGAACCAGCTTTTTGGCTGGTTCATTTTGAGTGATGATTTTGAGATCCTTGAGTGAAATATTGTGAGTTAAAAAATAGTATTGCAATTTTCTTCTATAAATCAGAAATACTTCTTTCATTTCTTGCATGGTGGTGTCAAGACCACACTGTCCTAATAGCACCTATACTGTTTGCCACGATATTTTGGAGCACACAATGTTTGGGTCAACTTTTGTTATGGAAATACTTCCAAAACTGAGTAGCCTTTTTTTTTTTCATACTATTCTGTAGGGCGATGACTTTATACCTTCATATACAGTGTGACCAATTTTATAGTAACTTTTCATTCATCAGTTTGGCATTTCTGCAGTCTCAGCTAGCGTTGCACTTAACATGGTTTTTTAAATATTTGATTTCCTTCACTGAATCTGTAAAACAAAGACAGAGAGATTAAAATAACAAGAACTGCATTAACCTAAATTCAGTTCAAAGTTTATGCTGGCTTCTGCTGTATATATTTAGCAGAGAAGAAAGAATTTGTTGGTGAATGAAGTAACAGCAATGTTTGTGAAAGGGTCATGTCAGAACAGGACAGGCCTGAAAGGACTTGGTGTGGCAGCAGTGTTGGTGGCAGTTTCTTCAGATTTTCTCCTTCTTGGAAGTGTGTAATCCTGTTGATCAGAGGCTTTTCATAATATTACTCAAAGTTCCTGTCAATATGAATTTTCCTTAGGAATTCTGAGCAGGCTCTCAAAATGGTAGGATTAAACAATTCATATTGCTGTGAATCTGGTTTGAGAACTTTGATAACTGGAGTAAGTAACAAAAGCAGCAAAATGCATGTGGTGAGATTCAGATCAGGACAGCAATAATTTTAATGTCAGTATTGTCATTTCTGTATTGATCACAACAATGGCCAGAAAACGGGAAGAAAAACCAACTTTTTTATAAAGTTTCTGCCAACTCCGCTGTAGGGTGATGGTCATTCTTCCCATTTCAAGAAGAGCATCCTTTTCCAAATGACTCCTAATATTCTTCTTTCTTCAACTCAGGTAAGTAGAAAGCTGTTCTGTGGCAATAAAGACTCAGTAATAACACTATTTTTCACTTATGTATAAAAGCCATCCAAAGATGTCACCTGCCAGAAATTCTGTGCTAAGTTGCAAAGCCCAGAACAACTCAAATGTTGGGAAATGTCTTATTCATAGCCGCCAACAGAACCTTAATTGAGCTTCTTTCTGTGTTAAGATATAGTCTTTAATTGCATAATCACATACTATTTTTTCCAAAGGACCTCTGTCTCACTCGGGGCACAGGACCTACAAGAGGGCTGAGTGGAGGTTATGCAGGCACGCATAAATCTGCCACTTCCTAATTTAGCTGTCCTTGACTTTGCAACGTAAATAATTTTGCTTTCAGCGAGATACTTTTTTTTTTTTCTTAAATCATGGTAGTGCAGAATTCTGTAAATCGTTTCTTTTGGTGGGACTTTGGACATCAGCTTGCCAAGGGTCCTAAAGGAGACATAGTTAAGAACTCCAGTAAACACAGCCTCCATGCGTTTTAAACATGCATAGACTAACACTTCATTTACTCTCAGTTTGGAGTGTCACATGGTGTTTCAAGTGCTAAAAGATTTACTATGGTTTATGGCTCAAATTTTTCTAACTCAATTTGTCGTTTAGCACCAAACTCCCCTGTCCTGCAGCACACTCAAAGGCTAAAGGGCATTGAAGCATTCTCCTGCTTAACCGCCCATGGATTGGAATAGATCTCATGACCTTTCTATTGCTCTTGGGATCTTTTATGAAATTAATTATTAAAACACAAGGCCTCAGGTCTATCTGTGATGTAATGCTTGAGGTTTTCAGTGCAAAACTAGATTCCTTCACTCACAATAATTTTTATACATTAAACAGTTTCTGCATGAAAAGAGAGGTCCTTTACTACAATTTTGCTTTTTTAATCAACCTTATTACCATTTTGCTCTTCTGTAAAGCACTATTAACTGAGTGCATTTCAATTAAATTTCAAAGTCTTAGTTTTTATGCCTGATATTTTAAAACACACAAGTTCTGACAAGTATGACCTCGGGTCCAAACATAACTTTATTTGCTAAAAGTAAGCTATTTAGCTATGTAGCTTTGATTATGGTTCCATAATTAAAGTATTTGGACACAACTACAGTGAATGGGATGAGTCTAGAGGTATAGTGTGCAGGAAACAGAAACACAGATAAGAATGAAGTTTGAGGAGAAGGTTGTCATATCTGATTCTGCCAGCCTTGTAAGTGGCAGAACATCTTCCCCAGTCATCTTGAGTCAGCCTTCAGACAGGAAAGTGTGGAGGATGTTACCTCAGTGGAAAACTGTGAAAAACAAGAAGGTTGAATGTGGAAGATTTCAGAAAATACCCAACCTTGACTTGGATTGAATGTTACGTAACACTTAACGGTTATCAAAAAGGGTCCTTCGTTCGAAAAGACTTGCATTTAATATGTGACCAAGTCAGCGGGTTTGTAATTTGTAAAAAGAATTTGCTACAGAATTGCATATCAGTCCACTGGAACAATAATTATTAAGTGGCAGATGCATTTTAAAGCCTTTTAGTGGCTGCTCCACAAATAATCCTACAAATAGAGAACTATTACAATCCAGGTTTTCATGTCTTCAGCAAATGCTGGTTTTGAGTAAGAATTCAGCTGTGGAACACTGAAAACCTTCAATACGTGTCTGGGCTGTATAATAGATGAGCAATCTGAGGCAATGCTGAAAGAATCCTTCATTTTTCTTTCCAATTTCTCCCCATCTGGGTTTACTAGATTACCCAACAAATATGAATTAATATTCTAGTCTGCAGAGACTGCTCCTCATGTTTGGAGAAACTGGAGATTTCATAACAGTTTTATGAGATGAGTTTAGAGTTGCTTTTTGGAAATGTGTTTTTAAACAGAGGATGTGTTTTATCTTTATTTAGAACATATTTTCTTGATTTAACTGTCAGGGATTAATATTTTTTGAATAATTTGAGTATAGATCCCGGGCCCAAATTGCATTGACCTTAAATATAATCCTCTTGAAGGGAATGTTGAAATAATGATGAGAAGTTCAGTTTTGTGTTGAAGACCAGGGTCAGTGAGAAATATTTCAGCTGTTACGCTATCCTGTTTTAGAAGGCAAATGAAAGGCTTCTGTGCATCGTATTGGCGTGATGTGACTGAATGATTGCAGATGCAACTTGATCTGAAGTCTGCTAAACTTGTATTTGGAAGGGTGTGAATATATAAGAGAGTCCATTCCTGGGAGAAGCCAACCACTGGTTCTGGAATGATCCCAGCAAATCACAGTGAAGTTATGCAACTAATCTTTATTGCTAGGATGTGGTACAAAATAAGATGATTTATTAGTTTATTCAGAGCTTCTGAGTGTGACAGACATTAGTGGTTATCACCAATGTCAGGCCAGGAACAGAGCCCAAGAGCTGCCCTAAAGGCTCAGACAAAAGCATTATCTGTGTACAATTAGCAGCCCATTGTGGCAGGAGCACTTCAAATTATGTTGAATATTTGAATTTTTCTGTTAGGCTGCTCCTTGTGCAGTAGACATAACAGAGAAGCATACGACCAAACCCAGGCTTAAGAGGGAAGAATGACTACCATATCTGAAAATATCTAAGACCGCATGCTCCTGCAGCAATGGAGATACTTTCAGGAAAACAGTGTTAGCAGGCAAAGCAGAATCTCAAATCTCTTTTTCTATTAATTCAATTGGGCAAACAGTGAGGAGGTGGCAGCTAACCAGTTACCTGTTTTCATTCCTGTTCCAATATGGACATTTATTTTCTCATTCGTTACATGGGAAGGTTAGGCTGTCACCCCAATGTACTCTGTGGCCAACAGTGGGGCACCTAAAAGATTAGGATTTACATCCCCATAGCGGTAGACTCCTGAGCCCTTAAATGGCTGTAGCCTTTAGTGTAGGAATTCTTGAAAGTATAAACACATTATTGTGTCTCAGAGAATTTTTTAATGTAATATGAGGCCAGCTCTTGTAGTCACTACTGGTCAGAGCCAGTATTTTAGAGAATAAAACTTCCAGCCCACAGGACTGTAAAGGCAAAAGGCCATAGTTAGATCCACATTGTACAGCAATGCTCAATCATGGGTCTGTGCTTGGGGTAGTTAGCCTCACTCAGCTTAAGCATTTGGTGTAAAAAACCTGTAGCACAACTGAGTTTTTTAATTGGAGGAGGAAGGGAAAGCAGTGTCTTCCCAATCTGAAGTCTGTTATTTGAAATTATTTCTAGTATTTGAAAAATGATTTGACTAATATTTATACAGTATTAGTCATCCAGTTCCATCAGCACAACTAATGGTTTATTTTTCAAGTTGCTCTGCTGCTTGAAATAAAACTGTATGTAGAGAAATGCTGACATTTTTGAAAGAGATCTAAAAACAATGGCGTCCTCCTGAAAAAGAAAAAAAACAATGGAATTTGTTCAATTTCTTTAAGAATCCAGCCTCCGCCTTCAGAGCTTTCTCAACAGTCTATATTTTTCCCAGTCACTAGCAAAACAAGGGTAAAGGCTTTCCCAAGGGAAATCTGCTTAAGCCTTTTGCAACGTCTGTGAGAAGTATGGGTGCTGGTGGAGAGTGATACAGGGAGGAACTGTGCTGTCAACAACAGGAAGCTGGTGAAAAACGAGCGGTGCCCCTGGGGAGGTGAATGCAGAGCAGATGGCTCTAATTGTGAGTCACACTTGTGACAACTGACAAGAGAAATTCTGCACTCTTGACACTTTAAAGATACCAAAAATACCAGAGAGCACATTCCATGGCTTCTTGAAAACTTCCATATCGAGGTAGCTGGGGGGGGAGAGCTCCAAATCCTCCTGTTTCCATCACTAAACAGCCCATAAAATTTGCTGTTGATAAGCTTCCAAGCAGCCAAGCATTCTAATTCTTAGATAAGGCACTAATGTTAATAAAACCACTGAAGAAATAAGAAGGAAGAGGTGCAAAGGGGATTCATGTGCAGGGCAGCACCAGTTGCTTTAGATACTGATCCTTTCAATTAATGGCGGTTCTGGATAAGAAAGGGGAAAGTAACATCCTTGTTTATAAGCANGACTGCAAGCATTTTCTTGATGTATTTCAATTATTGCCCGGATACAGGGTTGCAGATTTATATTGTGCTTCTTTAGTGGAGTTACAAAAAGTCAAGACCAGAAACCATTCATAGTTCGTTGCCAATTTTTTATTATAGGCTGAATGCCTGGCTTGGGTAGGTCTGCAGATGTCAACAGAGCTACCCCAGAAATAAGTTTTATTTGCTCTATTTGCTTGCTTGGTGTGACTGCTTTAGTACCAGTAGTTTAGTGCCATACTCAGGTAGTTTGTCCCTTGAGCATAGCTTGGTTGTTTCACATGCACCCTAATAACATAAATCAGCTCCTTTCCTTGGAACTCTGTGACCATTAATATCCGGCTAAGGCATTATTGTTATTCTTCTGGTACCATGCAAAAATTTTCCCTGGATATCTGGGGAGGAGGTGTGCATAGGGAATTTCTTAGTGTTAGAAATATTTTTGGGAGCGTCTCATTCTCACTGGATTCAGATACTTGATATTTTGGCATTCTCTGCTGGTATTTGTGAAAGTTACTAACAATGGAAAAGTGCATTGAGTCACTTGGGGAGGCAGCTACACTCCACAACTGTTCCTCCTACAGCTGTTAAGCTGCTGCTTAAAGGTGCTATGTGAAAGTTGTTACTTAAATAAGTGCTTAAGTGCTGAGGTGGTGAGTTTGCTTAGGCAGGTCACACAGTTGAGCAGTTCTAAGTTCAGTATTTCTGAGATGGAGCTATCCTTATATTTTTCTTTTATTATTATTTTGCTTTATGTTAGGTCATTTATCTGGACTCTGAATTTTTTTTCTGTAGGGTAAGTCTGCTGCATAGAGATATCTGAGATGAACTGAAGTAAGTCACATAAGGTACCAGCAGTAGTATAGCCTCAGTGTGCTGCTCTGCTAAGGTTGGCTAATTTGCTCCATTAAGTGTCCCTGGAAATTGCTGGACCTGTGGTAGTCATAGTATTTCGCATTGCATCATCTGGAAATCCCACCAAGTAGCCTTCCCCTCTGTGCTGCTGTGTTACACTCCTGAGGTCACACCGATGGGTACTTCTTTTGTCCGGTTTTCTGGTGTCACCAATGCAGCTTGAAATTAGAATGATTTAAAGCCTTGGGCATTTTAGAACAAGAATTTCCCATTTTAACTGCTGTCCCACACTGGCTTTTGACTTCTTTGCTAGAAGATATTTTATATAAGGTCAGCTGTTATGGCCATTTTATGAGATTTGGATACCTCTGTGGAAAGCCCAGGATATTGGAATAAATTGGAATAAATCTACCAAAATACTTCTGTTGTCACGCTTTAGAATTTGTAAGTTGCATAAGTCCCATGTACATTAGGTCACATTTTCTAAAATCATGAACCTTTTTTGTATCTAACTTACACACAGCTGTGCAGATACACACATCCTAAGACATGCAAAGCCCTGCCATGGTTCTGTGGTATCACTGTTGCCCGAGAAGCCTACTGTAGGTGCAAAGCCAACGTGCAGGACTCAGATAGTGCCCTACTTTCACGTTTGGTGTGAATTTCAAACCTTGTGGTGTTTTTTTTCCCACTGATGGTAGTGGAGGGGAAGAGGAGCAAGTACCATATGATCTTTGATTCTTGAATCGTTGGCAGGAATTTTGAGACCATAACGCTTCTTTCCTTTGAAATGCTTTCGCTTGGAGAAGTTGTACGATGTGGTGGAATTTCTTTCTTTTTTATATCTGTGTTGGCTAAAGCAAGACAGAGTAGCTTGAAAAGGCTCGCCCTCCTCAAGGAATGCTATCTGATTCGTAAGCATTCCTAGAGGTTAAGGCTGGTGACTATCAAGAAAGCAAATACTTCACGCAAGGGTAAGTCTTCTAATTGTGTTTGTGTTGAATAGCCGCCAGATCCCCATGTCAGGATGTCTGCAGTCACGGCTCTGATCTCACCATTCCTTCCTCGGCTGTTGCACAATTGTGTTGCATGTTTGTGGTAGGACAGAAAGTTAGCAAGCTGGGCTATGAAACCATCTTAGGGAAGGAAGCCATGTTTTATTTTAGTTGCTTGGTTTGGACAAAAGCCTCTAGGAGTTTGAATAACATAAAAAAAACCCCATAATGCAGCCAATTCATGGAAACCGAACCTGGTCTTCTATACAGGCATGTGAAATATGAGGTTTAATAGCCAGGGTGGAAAAGGAAATGTCAATGAAAATGTGTTTGCTGGTATAGTAGAAATCCTAATGTACATATGTGATAACTCATTAGTCGTTCTACACAGATTCTAACCTGTAGTTGCAGAGTCTGTTGGGCTTAGGCTTGTAGATGCAATGAGGGAGCTTTTGGAAAACTGTGAATCTGATCCTCTGGTGGATTGCTTAAAGGATCCTTTGTGGCAGGCAAGTGAGACAAAATAGTTACAAATATCAGCCTCTGAAAGAAGAAAGAGACCCAAAGACACTGCAGGCCATGAGCTTAGCAATGGAGAGAGAATATCCAAAGAAAGAGTATACTTCCAGACCCAGCAGAAGAGTTTTGAGGACCCTCAGCACATATAAGAGTTGAAAGCCACTCTGGTTACAAAAACATTCAGTTCCTGAAAGAAGACAGCAGTTGCCTTAGCCACAGAAATGTTGGTTAATGGTAATATCCTGATTAGACTCAGTAGCATAAATCTTTCTTAGATGATAAAGTTCATTACTCCTGTTTGGTTGGAGTAAAGCAAATTTCACCAAAGTCTAAATTTACTACTGAAACATAGTAAGAGGTTGGGTTAATCTATGACCATTGTGTCGTCTCACATAATAAAGTCTGGTGAGCTGGTATGGGTGTTCCAGGAGGATATCAGTTCCACTTCCTAAACCAGGAAGTGCAGAATTATCCAGAGCAATAAAGAGCTTGTATAAATAATACTGGAGAAATCAGAAGTTAGTCTGAATACTAGCTTACTCAGTCTAATCAGTACGAATAGCTGCCTGCCAACTGCTCCATTACCTGAAACAGAGGTCAACTGATAAACATCAGCCAGTCCGCTCATTATAAAAAAGAAAAAACAACAAAAAAACAACAACCCCCTTCATCTCAGAATCTCAAATTCCATCATTCCCGATAAGCACTAACCAGTTCCTCATCTCTCATTTGCAGTTCATATCCTGAGCTACACAGATTTGCTGTTAGAGATAAGGTTATGAAAAAGTCAAGTGATATTAATATGCATGTTGCAACGTGTTAGCCTCTCTCAGGCTTTGCCTGACATTGTAAATAGAGGTGGTCAGTGAGGCTGCACAGGAACTTGGGATCTGGCCACATGCCATTTGTTTAACAACATTAGCCCAGATGAGTATATTCAGGGAAAACAGTACGAGTCATCTGAATGGAGAAGCAGATGATTAATTAAAAGGGAGCAACCATGAAAGAATAAGACCTAGAAGGACCCACTGTATGTCTGGGGGCTGCTTCTGGAAGTGGCAGAGAATATCTGTCAGCTGAAGGTGGAAGAAGGGATCAATAATCCAAATGACATCAAACCACACAAGTTACATTTGGATTCTTACACCATGCTCACCACTGTCACATTTTTGTCAAAGTTAGAGGCAGGACAATATTTTTCTGCCTTTCCATTTATAGTATGAGATAAATTTTGGGAAAGTACAAGAATAGATTTTTTTGCTTTTCTTGTTAACTGAGAGAAAGAAGGATTGAGTTAGCTGTACTATAATGCAAAGTTCTACAGACTTTTTTTCTTCATGTGTTTTAGACTTACAAAGAAACTAATCAAAAGCAAAATAGAACACAACCAATATAAAATCCCCAAACACACTTTTAAAGGTCACTGACACAAATATATTTAGTTTTAATATCTTTTTGATTTCATTGTGTAAGAAATAAGCAGAGATTATTTCCTCAAACAAACCAAGGTTTTCTTAGCTTATTTTCTTGACTTTAGATCTAGATGAAAATATTATGAACTGTGATCATCTGAGAACAATATGTCTTTTTTACACTCAAATTGTTATTCATTATCACCTTACCTGTTAAAGGGAAAAGAAAAAAAAAGCCTGTTTGAGTGGGCCATGGGTAAATTAAATTTAGCTCAATTCTGTGATTGAGGGAAGAGGTCTTCTGGAGAAGGGCTGACTGTAACAGCTTATATATTCTTATATTCACGGAAAGTCAACAGCGAAATTAGAAGTAAGTCCAAATTATTTCAGTGAAATGTATTCCTTTTAAGAAATGTTATTGTCATTTTTGTCAAAGTAAAAAATAAAGAGAAACCTAAAAGTTCTATTAATTTGAATCATTACCTGTGGAAAAACAGACTTACTGTTTCACATTATGTTTCTCTGTGAGTTATCGTTTATTTTTCTTTTCAAGCACGCACTCTTTTTCCACTATTTACTTTTAATTTCAAAGTGGGAAGTAAAGACATGGGGGGGTTGATTTTTTTTTAAATTTGAAATGCTTGTAATGAAATATAATATTCTACGCATACTTAAAAATCCAGACACTTGCTATTGAAGGGGAAATAATGCTTCCCACCCCCTTCCCCTGAAAAAAAAAAAAAGAAGAGAAAGAAACAGAGAACAGGTGCAGTTAATGAGCCAGACTAAAGTATCATGGGAGATTTTCAAAGCAGCAGATAAATTTAGCTGTACCACTTCCAACGATTATAAATAAGTGTTGTTTACTTTGGTTTTCTGAAGTTTGAAATTATCCTCTTCACTATAGGATTCGTGGGGCAAATGCACTTGAAATAATTGTAGTAATTTGAAGTTAAAGTGTTACCATCACCTCATATGACAAGGATAAATACGACTCATACACTAATTTTCCACAGTAAAACGGTATACTAGAGAATAATGCCAGTCATTGTCAGTGAGGAGGAGGGATAGCCTTCCTTTACATCTCCACTTTTTATTTCCTTACTTTTATTTTGAGTGGGGAGCAAGGTCTGAGCACTTGTCCCAGGCAGGCAACTTTATCTCTTTTTTTCCTCTTGTCTAACAGAATCTTTGCTCCTCCTTACACTCCTTGTTGGTCTACAGCTGTGCTGGAGAATTACGAGTTCATAAAAATGTACCACAATGTCTTGATGAATGAAATTGTTACGCTATTAACTAAAAAGTCTTTTAATCGCACATAGCCCTACTCTAAATATATATATATATATGTGCATTGATACACACGCATTGATTCTGTTAGAAAACAACTTTCAGGAAGCTTTGGAATGACACAGAAATTAGACAATATTGAAACAATTATAATCCCATCTAGTTTATTAATGGATAACTCTTGCTCATGTCTGGGCCTAATTCACGTTGGGCTCATCAAGACCAAATGAATTTAGTTAGATGATATCTATAATCTTATTTGAAAACCTTAGTTCTTTGTAAGATCTATTGTTTTTTAAGGTCACTGCAGAAAGACAGTCAAAACTGTTTATTGAAGTGATTGTAGCTTATTCTAATACCCATAATAAGGGAGCTTTTTTCCCTCATTTATTCTACCCTTAATAGACTACCATCTTACTTTATATTCAGTATTTAAAACTGTTTTGGGAATGTGCCTGTGCAGCCAGAAACACAAATTGCTTTTTTTGGACTGTTTTGTCCTCATTTTTTGATTTTTCATTAAATACGTCACATGTATTCTTCCCGTACAACGACCCACTGCATGTAATTCAAAGCAATAACCATGTTATTTCTTTTGTTCCAATGACTCACTTTATTCAGGAACAAACTCTGTTGTTGTGTTAGCTGTTACTTCTAGTATCATACACTGCATTCCATCATACTAATGGATTTTAATTTGAAATTATAGAAAACCAGAAGTATTGAAACTAGCCCATAGGTGATTGAATGGGCTACATGTAGAATTATTGTCAGGTCCGGATTCATCTGTCTGTTTTTTCTATAGATCGTGAGTGTTCCTGCTTCTTTTTTTTTTTTTTGAGACAGTTCTTAATGCTTGAACAAATCTCTTTTTCTTCCCCTCGGTAATGTGGTTAACTGTCTGGAATGTGAGCCACTGGAAATTCTTCCCCACAGAAGAATCTCCATTAAGCTTTCAAACAGAGTTACTTCATCCCCACAGCTGCATGGATAGAAGACTTTCTAGTGCCTAAATGCCTACTGTATATGTCATCCTTAAATTTAATTATTTTTTTTTCCCAGCCAGAGCTTTAGGAGCAGGTGCTAGCCTTTTGCTTCCTTTCTGCTTCCTCTGTGGGGAATGGGCTGGAAAGAGCTAACTAATTAGAAAATTCTACAGGGAAATTAATTCTGCAAACAGCTGAGGAATGGCATTTCAGTATAATGCTCACTTTGTCTGTCAGCAGAGCGCTGGTTGGCTTGACAAGTGGCAGTTCTCCCAGATGTTACACATGTTGTGAAGACCAGAACTGCATCATACGTTGCTTGTTTACTAAGAAAATGTGATGCTGGAAGAGTAAATACACTGAAATGAACCTCTAGGACATGCTATATTGCTGTCATAAGGCAACAGCACGGTATTTCTACATGTGCTTGAAGTATAGCAATGAACCAAATGCATTTCAGCAAGCTTAGTTCGAAATGTTGCCTTTGTTTTCAAGTAGGGTAAAGGCATGACAGAGGAGGGAGAAAACAGACATACTAAGCTATTCTGTGTGAAAGGGCTGCAATGTCAAAGTTAGACTTCCATATTGTACACATCTAAAAATACGTGCAGATCTGTAACATGCCTGAGCAAAACACTTATTTACACAGTTGGCTGGTTATGTGCTTGTGGGAACAGTCAGATCTGCACACACAGGCTTCCCTGCTCAGAGACACTGGTGACTGAAAACTGCAAAGACTCTGAAGGAACATGTTGAGAGATGTTTATGGAAACAGCACTGTCTTAGTGAAGATGATGACAGCCTACTCTTTTCTGAGAGATCTCACCAGTACCAGTTTTGTCATCTTAGTACTTCTTATGGCCTAAAACTCCATTTAGCCATGTACCCTGCCTTAAGTAATCTGCAGGTTCTCAACTTGCTTCTCGTAACAGACCCATGTGACCCTCAGGCCAAGAACAGCGTAAAACACCCATTCTGCCTTACAACTATATTCCTTATCTTTTCCTTCCAAAACCCCCAGCTTTCGTCTTGAGCTATTCATAATATGATGTTATGAATACACTCAGAAGCAAACTTATCTTTCACACCCTTCCCAGATTGACTTGGTATCCCTTGTTTCTGTCCTGCCAGGGCTTTGTTTTAGTGGTCAGGTATGCAAAAGTGCGCCCCAGAATCCAGATGCCTGGGAATTAGATGGACTTGTAAGTGCCATTGAGCAATATAAAACTGCTTTGCATACCTTTTTGGTCCAAACATGATGTTGAAGCTTGCAGTGTTATGAATATCTGGATTGATATGAAAAATATGAATATTATGAATACAGTGTGGCAGCTGGTTCATTTTTCAGATGTCTTGTTCTCCCTCAGTGGGTCTTGTAGCCTTGAGCTCTTTTCTGTACTCTTTGATTCTTGTCATAAGCACTTGAATGCTTTTCCTTCCTGTGTTTCCTAAGAACTAATTTGTCATATCTAATAACATAAAAAGCAGCGCATTCAGGTAAATCCTATGAAAATATGTCACTTTTCTGTAGGAATGTTTTCCAATACATTTTCCTTTTCCTTATATTTGCTCTACTGTAACAGGACTCTTTCTTTTTTTCTTTTTTTTTTTTTTTTTCCCCTTTCCCTTGCCCTGTACTTCACAAATGCAGTAACAGTCTGTATTTCGTCTCAGTCAAAAATCTCATCACTCCTTATGTTCTTATCAGTCTTTTATCTCCAGCGGAATTACATTACTAAATACGTGGCGCAGTTGAAGGACTTTTTTTAATAGTGAACAACCTGTACCTTATTACCAGTTCAGTGTTACCATGCAGATGTTATTTGAGAATTACTTGGTTTTGAAATTTTTTTAATGAAACAAATTCATACTTTTGCTATGCTTGTACTGAAGTGTGATCATTTTCTAGCACTAACCGCTAAACTAACTTAAAGGGCTTTGACTTTGAGAGAGAGTCATTTTCACAGAAGAAGATCACACTTTCAGGTGAAAATAATGGCATTTCATTCTTTGTCTTAAAGAAAAATCAAGCCAGTTTCTATACTTCCTAAAGTTACTTCACCTGATAGCAATTGTAGCTTTCCAATTGAGATGCAATTGCTTAAGAAAACATTGAAATGAAATCACAGCTATATCTTAACACCTTCCCCTGATCATGTTTTAATTAATTTCTATAGCTGCATACATGAACAAATTATAAGCACTAGAAGACATCTGTCTCACAAAGAGAATTTCATGGACTCTCAAATATAAGCAACTTTATTCTAAAGTCTCTTTGAGGTAGGGAGGTCCTAATGTCCTAATACAGAAGATTTATTCTGCAGTCACGTTTTCTGAATTAATTGACTTTTTAATTGTGAAGTGCTAAATGCATCACTACTTGGCAGTTTTCCAAAGCGATATATCTCATGCATGTACTACAGAAATTAGCTAAGTGATTTGCATTTAACACGAAGGCCTGTTTTTATTTGAAAAAAGAATGCAGTTAAATTATTAAATATTATTATCACATATTCTTCCCAGAATTATATCTTTTATTATGAAGTGCTTACTAATTAGAGGAACACTGTCAGCTGAAATTTTTAAAGTGATTGTCAAATGGGAAATAAAATGGAAAAAGTGCAGGTAAATGTCTAGCTAGATTGCCTTTATATACTACCTAGATAAAAGGTCTTAGTGATTTAATTTTCTATTTATTGTCATCCAGATGTTCAAAACACTGACCCGGATGGCATGGCAATTTCATATTTTTCAACTTATGATAATGGATTAAGTCATAAAAAGGAGCAATGTTACATCTGTGGAGATTTGCTAGGGTGATTTGCACTAAATGGGTTTTTTATATGGGATAATTTTTTTCTTTCCAAAGTTCAACAAGAGTCAAGATTATATCTGTATGTATTTAGGCACAAAAAAGTGTAAGTAAAGGAGAAATATCTCTATGTAGAAGTTGTTGCATAATTGCACATTTGCACTATTTGCTTAATGGTATAGCTGCTGAGTGTTTATGAGTTCTGTAAAGTACAACAGGAATAAGGCAGCATGAATAAGGATGCTTCATGTCATGTGTCAGTCGTCAGAAAGAGCAGGAGGGGTCAAACTAGAAGGAAGAGGCATCCCTGTTTTAGGAGCATGGGAGTGAGTGGGGATGTATGGATGGCAGGGAGGTTATGTGAATTGAGCAGTGAATTTTAAAAAACCTTACAATTAATTTAAATGTTTCACTATGTTGTAAACATAATGCTTGTTTCCTTTGGAGTAAAATGAAATGCTTTGATTTGTCTTTGTGTATTCAAGAGGACTGAATTTCCATTTTGATTTCAAGAGATCTACCCTGATAAAAATTCAAATTCTATTTCTAATTGGTAATGATGGTTTAAGAAAACAAATATTTGATTATTTATTTATTTCCACTTCAAAGCAAAATAGTTCACTTACCTCTGTTTCGGGAACAAAGCTACTCAGTGAAATTGACCTGAGTTTGCAAAGGGTTTTAGTGTGTCCCAGACTCCATTTTTCAATTAATTTTGTATTCATCAAGAAATTTCATTCATCTCTAGCTATAATGACTTGTTCTGCAAAATTATTATTTTTTTTCTTTTTTTTTGTTATATGTTTGCCACACATATTGCAAGAATTAATAAATAAAGCCAATTTGATTTATGACTTGTTTTGCTTGGGTAAGTTTAGGAATAGCAATGCTGTATATGTTTTTAATTAAATTCTTTCTTTCCTCCAAGGATCTCACTATCCAAAACAAATTAAGAATTTTGTTTAAAATGTTTACTCACACCTTGTATTATTATGTACACTCTTGAGACAAACTTGCATCTGTGGTAGATATTTAGAAGAACGGTTTCCAAAGTTCAGGATGGAAACTCTTAATCTTTCAGGCTGTCCCTGAATTTTAACATCTGCCTGGCTTAACATTGCATTGCAATATTAACATAAATTCTTTATTTTGCATAATAGACACATCTCTGCAAAATGTGAGCCTTTTCTTCATACATTTTTCCAATAGATGCAGATAACATTAGTCATTGAATTTCTAGATTGTTCAGGAAGGTCAACATTCATAAAGCATTTTATCTACTACACTTTAAAATATTTCCTCTAGCTGCTCTAAAAATGTGAGTGTTATTAATTTCTCTGAAATCCCATTAATTTGTTATTTGTAGGTATGGCCTGGAGCGGAAGGAAGGATAAGAAGACAGTGGGAGTGAATCAATATTTCATTGTAGCAATGCTCTTGCATTACTCCATCTGGTCAGTTTTACTTATAACCTTCTGACTGTGGTGCTATCCATTGCAGTTGCTCAAAAATGAAAAACTACATCTTCTTTGCAGATAGTTCATGTGATGTAGCACAGATGAGAAAATAGTTATATATTTATGCCATCTTTATTCTCCAACCAAAGGCTTTGACAATTTAAAGCTGTACCACCTTTCCCAAAGATCAGGCATGTTGGGGGTAGACCTGTGTGCAAGGCCAGCCATGCTAACCTTCTTCTTACAGTGTCGCTCCTCTTCTTCTTGCAGAAATAATGCTTGCCTCAGACATAACATCTTATGAGCTCTGGAGAATTTAGACCTTGGAAATTTTATGGGTCTGCCAATACGAGCTACTAAGGAGACTTTTGGAAATACACCTTCAGATGACACAAGCACAGAGTAAATCCCTTCAAAATCTCAGTGCTGTTTCTAAAGCTGCATGTAAGGACATGTGTCAGTGGTACAAGGAAATTAGGTGGAAATTGAAGCGCTAGGCTACTCTCTTC
Source organism: Nycticryphes semicollaris (assembly GCA_013400055.1). Lineage (NCBI taxonomy): Eukaryota > Metazoa > Chordata > Aves > Charadriiformes > Rostratulidae > Nycticryphes > Nycticryphes semicollaris. The sequence continues at coordinate 241,242 of VXBJ01001484.1, read as the reverse complement.
TGATTCAGGTAAGCAGACCTTAGCAAACACCTTACCACCCTCACATCAGTTCATGAGAGGTGCCTGGTGTAACTGATTTCCATGCACATTTGTTAACCTTCAGAACTCTCTTCAGATATAGGATTTGGCACTTGTAGCTGTTAGAGGTATGTCTCTAAATATGAACATGAGTGGATACCTTAATATTTAAATGGTGCATAACTGATAGTTAGTTTATACAAATGTTCTTTATCTAAACAAACCATAGAAAAGTAGGGGGTTTACAGAAGGTTTTTAATCTTGCTTTCAATTTTTCTTAATTTTAATTGGTCATCTAATCATTCCATTGTATTTATCAACAATAGCCAGAAAAACAACAACTTAATTGTGCTAAGGATTAATCTAAGGATGCTCTTTAAAATCTGCATATTGTGGCCAGAAAAACCATTCTATTAAACTCATCTGACAGCCTGCTGTTACCATAAGAGAAGTGTGTTCAGGTGACTAAGGATACCAGTCAAGTTCCTCATGGTTGAATGAAATAAAGTCATGCCATGTGGGTAAAAAACAGAGATTTCCAGAAAGGACTATGATTCTATTATCATTCATCATAAAATTTTTGCTGTTGACTCTCACGGAAGCAAAGTTAGGCCAGTACTGACTGCTTCTGAAATCCTGCCCATACTATCTTCTTAAACTTCAGCATGCTTGTCTTCTTTCCAAATGTTGGAAAACACCCTGAAATCTCTGCCCCTCAGTGCCACTAAAATAAAAATAAAAGAGGTTAGTTGATGGGGATTTTTTTTGGTTTGTTTTGTTTTTTAATTTATTTTATTTTTTGGTAGGACATGTAGAAAAAAATATGAGTGGAAATCAGGTGAACACAAAATGATTTTTGACACATTTGGCAAATGGTAGTGTTTACAGAAGTTTGCTCACAAAACCTGTTGTGTAAGCATCCACTTGTTCAGTTTGAGTAAGAGGGCTGCTTGCCAGGAAGGGGAATAAAAAAGATCACCCATTAGAAATATTTCTCCTTTCCACTTGAATTTTTCTTTGCCTATGACTCTTAAAGTGCTTGGTGGAAACGGCAATGTTGCTTGTATTTTTACAACTACACCACAGGAGATTAAAGTGAAGATATGAAAATGTGGATGCTTGAAAAGTTACATTCCTGGAAAAGAGAAACAATTCTGAGCTGACAGATAAACCTGCTGCTCAGAAGTGCACTAAGAACCTTCAGATGTTCAGCGTTTATGAAAATCAAAGCACTTATTTAGGAGCCTACGTTATGCACTAAGTGACTGTCCCAAACTTTGATAACATACATAACAGGATAAGAGCAGGGGTAAGAAGAACGTAAAATATTTATAGTTAGCTATCCTAACTACTAGACTGTGTAATATATCTCTTGTCTTTAATTTTTTAATATTTTTTGCTTTAATACAAACAAAATTAAGAAGTTTCTTTTATGTTGTGCTGTATTTTAGCTGGGTTATTGCTGAGGAATAAGAAAAAGCTTCAAGTCTCACATTTTACTTTTCGTAGTCAATGTTTCAATGAGTTACCATTACCATTCATAACATTGTGCCATATACAGTCATGCAGGATTTGTAGAGAAGTTGACATGTCCTTTCCTTGTTAAAAACTTTGGTTTAGAATAGAATGGAATAAAGTCAAATACAGGAAAGAAATTATTATGGAAACTGTAAGAATTTGAGATCTCAGCTATCATCAGACACAAAACATTTCCTCCTTTTATTTGAAGCCATGTAATTACTGATCAGACAAAAATTGCCAAGAAATATTTAAAGAAGGTATTTGGCTTCTAAAAGCTAATTCTGGTACCAGAGTACTTGCCAGGCACAAGCAGAACATCACGTTGTGGTATTTTTTTTTGCATTAAGAGAAGTTACAGATGGAGCTCAGGCTGCTACTGTCTATTTCAAGGGGCCCTACTCAATGCCCTTACACCTTTGAAAGCTCCTTTATTAAAAGAATGATAAACTCCAAATACTTTTGGTAAACTATTTTTTTTTTATTTAAGTAGATAAGTTTATGATGGATACACCTGATTACATTATCAGAGTCTAGGCATTTTAAGATAAACTCAGATTCCAGAGAAATTCAAGCTATTCACAAGTTAAAACAATTTTCAAATACATCATGTGAAAGAAAAATAGAGCTACATATGTAGAGCTCATGAAAAAAAAATTCCAAGCTATTTGGAAACATTTCAGTGTGGCATGTGTTTAACCTTCACATGATAATGGTGTTGCTTTCAGCTGGAAATGATGAAGACATGCATAAAACATTTGCATACCCAAAACATATTCATAAACTAGACTTTAATGAAGCCTTTTTGAAAATTTTATTGTCACTTTTATGCTAACTTAAAATATATTGTTCACGTGAATATCAAAATAACAACAGTATACTTTTGCTAGTGTGACAGAACAAACTTATATTAAAAATATAGAATATTTACTGCACAAAAAGAAGAAAATATGTTGGGCATGGATAATAGTTCTTCAGAAAGTGTTCACATGGGAAAATTAAAAACCATTAAGCATCTTGGCTATTCTTAACTGCGATTTCAGTGGAAGCCACCTTTTTTTCTGAATAGAAATAGGGAGTATTTGTACCTGCATCTTCATTTCTTAAAACCACCTTAAATAATGTTAAGTAAAAGCTAATTCTAATTAATGACTACTTAATTGGTTAATATTTGGAGAGAGCTGCTTTGCCTGGAAGAAGGACATGGCTAAATCTGCAAAGGATTCAATGCTAGCTAGGGCAATACCTAACTTTAAGGCACCTTGCCAGCTAGAAGGAATTTTTGCTCCAAGATCAGGCACATCTCCTCCTTAATGAATGGAGGGGAAGAGCTAAATCAGCTCAGAGTAATGTCACTGGAGACCAGCAAGCTGAACTCTTCCAGAGAAAAACAGCAAGATATCAGCTGCATCCCTTAGAGTAAGGCATTTAGACTTAGTAAGCCTACTTAGGTTTCTCCATTGAGATTCTGGTCTTTGAATTAAACATCTCCAAATTGGCCAGTGGAAATCCCATCCCAATATTTAAAATATTCACCTGAAAGGAGACCTGTTTTCCAAAATCTCTTCTGCTTTAGCTTGAAAACATATTTCTCTGGCTTCCAGGTTCTTTTTCATGATTTTTTTTTTTTACTTAGTATATTGTATACTTTGAGGGATAGGAAGGACAGTGCAGTTGATCAATCAAATTTATGGTTAGATATTCCTTGGCAGAGGAGAGAATCTTGGAACCACGGATTCCATGGGAGGCAATATTTACGGAGGAAACTGAAAAAGATCATAAAGCCCCTGCCACATAGATTTCCTGGTGTTACTCTATAGATGAAAAGGCAAGAGTTCTTTCCTCAAATTCTTTTCCCCATGTAAACAGGGGGAAGAATATTGTCTTTTGTCAACCCTTTGTTTTGCTCATTTGCCATTATCTTCAAATCCTGTTCTATGAAGATGCAATTTATTAATCATGACTGTGCTGTGTTCTATAACAGAAATGATCCTTTGGGACTATATCTGTAACATGTGCTGAAATGTATTGTTTGCTAAGTGGCCTTATCTATAATTCAGCCTTTGTGTGCTTTGGAAGACCATTTGGCAAACTGTGCAAGGAAGTAATTTAGTTATCTGGCTGCATTAAGGATTAAATCAATTTAAGATGAATTAGGACTTCTAGAAAAGTGGTATAAAAAAATAAACAACCTACGTTCTTGACTTTGTAAGAAGTAATTAGCCAGTGCTGCAAGCATTATGGTGAACATGCAATCGGATATCCTTTAGCGGATCTGGAGAGGCAATTTAAGAAAGTATTGTCCCCAGCTTTCCATTCTTGCCTCTCAGCTGATTGTAACTTTCTCAATAGTTTAGATGTGGCATGTACCCTAGCAAATGCTTCTAGCCTGATTCAGTGTCAAAATAGTCAGATTAATTTAAGTCACTATTTTAGATTATTCAGGGGGCAGAAAGCAAACCAAATTCAAATCATGTGAGATTTCATTTCAGTTTGAGTCCCTGTCTCCTCTTTTTGTTGCTCCATGACCATAAAAATGTTGTACAGGGGATGTTGTAACCCAAGTGAAGGCAATGGGCCCACTGAGATTTACTTTAGTTCCAGAAGGTTCAGGATTGTAGCATGAATTTAGAGACTAGTTATTGAGAACACACTGCTAAATATTTGCTACGTGTAGATACAGTTTGCAAGCATTTATTTCAAGTCATTTACAATGTAGTGATAAATCTGTGCTATTTTGTTTCCAGCTTAACAGGACATTGGACATTGCTAAACTGTTTAATGTACATAATGTGATACTCTATGATAAAGTTGGTCCATTAGTAAGCTGAGTGACAAAAAAGAGTGCCTAAAAAAACCCTTAAGGATAGGCCAAGATCATTTGCATTTATTTTAATGATATCCAAATGGTGTTCTAACTAAAGATGTTAGTAATTACAATGAACAATAAGACTCTAGAAAGAGTTAAACTCACTGGCACGCTTTCTTCTGCTGCAGTGTTCTGTTTGACATAATTCCATAACCTCTTCCCTTCAATAAATGTCAACTACTTTGTTTTATTTTTTTAATTTCTTAAATGTCCTAGCTGTGAAAAGAGACAGAGCATGAAAATTGTCAGGGATATATCACGTTTTGCATTCACGTGCTCATGGTTTTTGTTAGGGTGACTGAAAGGCCAGAGAAGATGCTGCAGGAAGACTTTCAAGCAACAATAAATATGGAAGTTATTTCCAATGCAATGTTTTGAAAGGCTTTAAAACCTTTAATCAAAAGGCCTTGCTACGATCGGCTCTGGTAGAGGAATAAGAGTAGTATTTCGACAATAAATATTTTATTTTTGATGTTACTTTCTCTGAAAGTCATCATTGAGAAAGTGGGGGTAATTGATGACAACATAGATTTAAAAAATGCTATAAACTTATCTAATGGCAGAAGATTATGACAGTTTTTGAACATCACTGACCAATCAAGCACTGCTGCAGCCAGATGAAAAACTTCCATTGCTTTTACTCTGAAGCTCGATTACTTAATGAAAACATCTCTGTGAATCAGTAGTATCTGACACAAGGGAAATTCCTCAACAGTCTTTGAGGTCATTTCCTCTCCTTTAGAAGGAATAAGTCCTTTAGAAACTCCTTCCTGTCCTTTAGAAGGTAGAAAAACACATCTTTGAGGTAACTCCGCATCATCTGCAGGGTCATCTCTACCCACGACCATCTGTATTTCAGTGCTCCTCTCTGGGAACTTTTACAGGATGCATGATTTGTAAACATTATAAAATTATGGAATCATAATGGCCTAATCCATCTCCTACCAAGCAAATAGTAAGACTCTTAACTATTCTCTGGGGCTGAAACTGAATGAGTTTGTGAACAAGTCACAGAAGGCACAGTTGTGGTTAACACTTGCACCCAGCCTCTCAATGCTTGGTGCAGGACAAGTAGAAAAAGGCAAATGAGGAGCTTTCATTTCTGTGGGTATTTACACTGTTACAGACAGAACCTCTACATGCAGATTTGGTCTTGCAAAACTGTTTATTTTGGAGCATAAAATAGACAGAGGTGGACCTAAATAATTCGTTACCCCACACATCTTGGAAGAAACTAAGGAAATAATTATGTGCCATTTTGCACAAATATGAACTGTGGTCCATACCAAATGAAGCTCACTTTAATGAGAGCTCACTTTAATGAGTCACTCATTAAAGTGAGCTTCATTTGGTATGGACCACAGTTTATTGGGCTAAAGACAAAGCTGTCCCTGAGTGTCTTCCTCCTGAGATCAAGGCTGAGAGAAATAAGCAAAGCTAATAAATTTAATCCTCAACCCAGCTTTAACAGCTTATTCAAAGCTGTTTCAGAAAATATAAACACATTATATATTCATTTATATTCAGAAAATATAAACACCAGCTTCAGGGCAGGTAAGACTGCGCTGGGGAAGGGATCTGTAGCGAAAAAGGCCGACGAGAAGTTCTTTTGGGGCTTTTTTTGAAGCCGGGACAAGGCCTCTGCTTGTCCAGGAGGCTGTCAGCTGGGGGGCGGTGCTGCTGAGCGAGCCTGGGCGGAGCCACCACCACCCCCGGTCATTTTAAACGACTCCCTAACGTGCCAAACGGTCATTGCCACAGAGACCAGCTTCAGGGCAGGTAAGACTGCGCTGGGGAAGGGATCTGTTGCATGTTTATTCATGTGGTTGGACTCGATGATCTCAAAGGTCCCTTCCAACCACTGAGATTGTGTGATTAAGTTTAGCCAGAAAACTAATCTGCTCAGCAATCACAGATTTCTCAGTTGTGTGCTGAAGACATAGCAACCTAAATTACCCTTGAAATTACTCTATTTCAAGTCATACACTTTTCTGAGCTGTATTTATAGAAGACTTCATACTAGTAGTACAAGAACTTATTCCAGACAAGGATTTAGCTTGGGTTTATGTTAGCATATAATTTGTAAAAGTTTGTAATAAACATGCCTCATTGAGACTGGCAGAAATTATAGGAAGGAAAACACCACTACTAAGTTTGGGCTACTTGCTTTGGTTCAGACCTCATTGTGCTATGTTTGTTTGGTGAACTTCAGAACTGCAGAGAAGTGATGAATCGTTGTGTAACTAAGGCCAGAATTTCCAAAGCAGCCTCATCTTTTTAGAAACTCTCTTTTGATTAAGGATTTTGACTTCCAATATAAATATTCATCAGAGGCCTGATGCTTAGATCAGGAAGTATACTAACAGGCTTTCATTCAGATAAGAAGAAATATGCAATGCATAATTCAAGACCTTAGGCCTGAGCTGGCATCCTGTTATACACCCACTGAAGTCAATGAAATTTTAGGGTGTACAGGAAGTGCCAGCTGAAGTCTTACAAATAAATACTTAGTGAATATTTATATAAATTTGGTAAACAGCACAGAAAAATACTGGTATGCATGCTGGTGGTCAGTCTGAAATTACTACTCTTCTCAGGCCAGTTTTTATATCCTTTAGAATAATAGGGCTATCATTATTTTTTCCAATGCTTTTCAACTTGTGGTAAGAGATGGTTTCCCCTCTGTTAGTCACACAAACTTAAAGTAGGTCTGTAATCTCAGTTTAGCTGCATCTGGAAACTTGCCTTGTTTGTAAATGATTGGAAGGAAACCAGGCAGGAACCTATTTACAAAGTTCTCTCTAGAAGCATTCAGTTTTTCCAAGGTCACTCTTTTCTCCACACTGACCAGCTTCTCTGCACTGGATAAAGTTTCTGAATCCTTCAAAATACCAGTTTATCATTGGTACTATTCAGGAGCTTAAAAATTAAAGTATACATCAATGTCTATGAAAGTATGCTTTATAAACTACTGTGATATTTCTTTTTGTGTGTGTGTGTTCAATTATTTAAAACACATAGATGTTTCGGTAAAAGCTGCTGATGGCATTGAGACACTAAGCAAGCTCAGAATGGCTCCAAAGAGCCAACACTTTAAATAAATTAAAGCTACATTTCTTGTTCTTCCAAAATAAGCTTAATCCTGTCCAGGAAGTTACTGTTCAAAGGTGATGGACAATCTTGACTTAAGTAGGAAAAAAAGCTGTTGGTATAAATTAAGTATTTAGTTATAATAAATGGTGGTATTTTAATAATTAGTGAGAAGTCTTGTGTTTATAGATTTTTCATAATTTAGTATGTAATAATGAAAACAAAACGTTGATCATTCAACATACAAAAGCCAATTCTAGAGGTATAACAGATGGAGAGTGCCAAAGACAGAAGAGTGAATACTTTTTAAAAGCTACGCAATCACGTAATTAAATTAAGTGAATTAACTATGGTAATTCACACACATTCAGGTGAGTTAATTTCTGTTCTTATTGACAAAGGAGAAATAATGAAATTTCTGTTTCCCTACATGTACACACTGTTTGGAAAACCATTTATTAATGTTGAAATTAATACCTTCATGAACATTTGTTCAACAAGCCCAAAACTATAACATAACACGAATAATCAGTTACAAACAATGAAGTGTTTATGCAGGTGCAAGTTCTTCCAAATTGATGAAATATTACAAGTATTACCTTGTTAATATTTGTCTCGTAGGCATGACCAAACCAGTAACACAGAATAATGGCAGGAAGCAGAGTAGGAACAAGAGAGAGTGACCTTTTCATGATTACAGTACTTGACAAATCTGGAAATAGTTTCACCTTCTCCAAGTCGTAGTCTCAAACGTCTATACTCTCTCTTTAAAGAAACACATTCATATAAGAAGCCTTTAAGAACAACACCAAATACTATGTGTATGTATATGTATAGGTCTGTCTAAATATGCCAACCAAACTGCTGCTTCTTTGAGGTGTTTTGATATCCTTGATGGTAGATGCGGCTTCATTTTAAATCATCTCCACCAATGGGTTTTTCTGTCAAATAAAGACATTTGTTTTTAATGGTGTTTTCTACTAAATGGATAACCAGTTGGAGGCTATGTCACCAGCAGAGACAGGCAACTCCTGCCTAAAATGTGCAGGGCACACTTTATACTGTTGCTCTTTAATTTGCTTCCTGTAGCTTACTAGACACAGAGAAGACAGCTGTAATCAGCTTTTCCACCTGAAAGATTAACTTGATAAATTCAGGGAGAATGAAGTGACCCAGAATCACCTGTAGTATCTTTTCTAGTGATAACTATAGTTAGGCTTTCCATTTTCCCATAGATACCATACATACCTGTTGAACCTACTTATATTTTCTGCTGTAGAGCTAAAGTGGGCATTTAATCAGCTTTATTGATTCATGAGGTCACACAGTTGCACCATTTCCTGTTTTATGGGGGATTCTTTTTCTGTATTAAGTTCATATTAAGTGGAGCAGCTTTTGTACAGCTTTAGAAGTATAGGACCAGCAATGCAGTCTCAAAGAAACAGCCAATTTTCAGTTTGCATTGCTGTAGGTCTTTACCGGCTTGAATATCTTCCTTGTTACAAGCACCTTTCTGTCGAAGAAACAGGAGAGAGATTTCTTACTCCCTGGCCATCCTGTGAAGACCTGCATGAAATAGCCCACAGCTCTCATAGCAGTAATTGAGTCGAGTGCACAAATTCCACTCTTATCCCTGTATTTCTTACACTGAAGTTGACAATCTCTTTGGGGAATGACGGCAAGGAGACTGGATGGCTCAAAATATTACTGATGGGCTGCTGAATGTCTGGCTATAGATTTAGTAGAGTCATGAGGGAATTGACCATGTAGTCTCTATCAATCTTCAGTTCATTTACCTTGTGGCTGAATCCCACAGCTAATGTTGAAGACTTCAGCTCCTCATTTAGCCAATTTGGTCAAAGGCAGGCTGGTGGCAACTGAAAGCTATGACCAGCTCATGGCTGTGTCTAGGGATATTTTGTGAAAATTGTAAAAAAACAAATAAAATAATGAAACCCTTCAAAAATAACTGCTAGCAGAAGGTTCAAGGGCAACTGAGGGTTTAAAGACAAGAAGGCTTAACCTGTGTCTGCACTAGAAGTATTCTCTGTATGCCAGCAATGAAGTGCAAAGGGACGCATTTATGTTAGCACCACCCAGGCTGTCAATGAAGAACTTCTGTCCTTAGAACTACCAAATCGAGTTCATATGAATTTCCCACTCTTCCAAAACCACTTTCCCACCAGGCAGAAGGAATCACAAAATTAAACAGCATTCCCGCCTTCTCACATCTCTGCAGTTTGTAAGCACTGTGCCTGTCATAACGTTCCCAGAAGGTTTCCTTAACCATAATGTCTCATCTCTGCAAGCAGCTGCTTCCTTTTTGCATAGGGGTTCTTGGAGACTTGCTTTACTTATCAATCAAAACTAAACCACTGAATCGCTGGTAAATAACGTAACCAAATTTTATGCAGCTATGGGGGAGTAAATCCCACTGCAGATAGACAAATTTGCTTAATCTATAAAATAATTCTGGAATAACTGGGTTTTCTTTTTTTTTTTTGGCAAAATTCTAAAATATAACAAAGTTTGATTGCTCTTGGCTTCTCTGAATTTTCTTGCTTTGGGGTTAGAGATGACCCTCAATATGCGGATGTTAGTCACATTACTGTTAATAGGAATTAAATATACACATATATCTAAGAAAGGCTTGACTATTTACTCGCAGTGTTCCAAGGTCAGATGAAGTCTGGACCTTTTACTTTCTCTATGCTCCACTAGCTGAGAACAAGGCTTATGCAAGACTTCCTTGGGGAACACGAGGCCTGAGGTTTTTACAGTCCACAAGGCTAAAATTCAAATATGAGCCACAGCTGTTTGGACAGGAGTCTTGGACCTCTTTCGTTTGAACTGCAGTGACCTGCTCAGCCTTACCAACATGTGCAACTCTGAAATCCCTGCACAGCTAATGACTGGGATGTGACAATGCCTGGCAGGCAGACCTGGGTAAAGCGGCTTATTTATAGTGCTCTGGGATTTGCAGGTAGAAAGGCTGTTCTTTCTCTTCCTCTCCTCTCTCTCCCCATTGCTATACACATCATCTCATACATATACATATATGCAGATTTGAATCTGCGCTTACCATCTAACCATCTGACCCAATATTCTTGTTGCAGAGGGTGAAGTTCCTCCCCTCTGCCAAATACAGGTATTTTAGGAGTCCCTGGTAAGAGAGAAAATAAGAAAGGAACCAGGGTGTGGGATATACCAGTCATTCAGCTTAAGTAGTGATAGACCTCCAGTGCCCTAACACTTTTAAATACATACTGTATACCCATGGTAGTGCATTTATTTTGCAGTATATAATACATATAAAAGTAACAGTTAAACCTTTCCTTTAATTTACCTGCACAGCAATGAGTAATTTTGCAGAACTGAGACATGATATGCTGGATAACAGTTAATCTATTTAAATGGACTGGTAGTCCACCTTCCAGTGGCCATTGTGGCCTGAATCAGGTGATAATCTCAGTGGGAGCTGCTTGGCTGATCATGTTTTTCTTGAAGGCAATGACAGATCGTCTAATACCACCTTACATTTAGAATTCAATGCCGTTACCTTTGCAAAAATGATACGTATTCTCTATATTAATGCCTGATAACAGCAAGACAAGGCAAATTTTGATTTCTTTTGAGTGTCTCACCTTTCACATTCATTTTGCTGTTGCAAAACACATTAAATACTATGGAAACTGCAAAAAATTCAAGTTCTTATCTAGCGATATAATGAATATCTTTGTGCATCCCAGATAACAGGAATTCCAGCATTCATGCTTACTATAAAATATAGCAAGCAAAGGCTAAGTGAATTCTGTTTGTTTTAATAGGGAAAATAATTTTAACTGCATCTTTGGCTTTGTATGACATGGAAACTGGTGACTGTTTATGCTTTGCTACTTTTTTTGGTCTGCATTAAAATCCCACATGAGAAACAAATTTTTCTCTAGGAACAAAATGTTACTTTTTTGGGACTGAGTTCTAATTAGTTGGGTAGTTTCTTTTCTGTCTGTCTGTTTCTTTTCAGTTGAGAAAATGCAATGCATATAAAATCCAGATGGATAGCACATGATGCTGGAACCAGCCCCAACCAATCAGCCACGTCACTTGATTAAAAGAAACCTATAAGAATTTAAGTAAAAAACCAAACCCAACAAGATAGTAAGATAGAACTGGCCACAATATGGGATTTCATCATCCTCTGAGATCGCTTTTCTTTTGCTGGTTGGCCTCCCTACACCTTATTGAAAGTTAACCTGCAGTTGTATTTAATTTAAACTTGTGTAGGATTTATGATTAAGGCCTTAAATACCAGTGGTGAAAGACATGTGGTAAGCAGGATGGGCAGGAAACTCATCATCAGACTACATCAGGCCACAAGGACCACAGCTTGAGGGCAACGGGCTCTTTGAGGGAACTTGGCTGAGAGAAATGCACCCTGGTATAAACCATAATATCGCAGACCAGTTCTTTTTGTATGGATTTTTTTCTGTGACAGAACAGAATTTCAGAGAGCAAGTAAGCCCATATTGTGGCAATTACTCACAGACTCACTGGGCACAAAAGCTCCTGAGTATCCTGGGGTTTCACCAGACTTGAGAGTGAGAGGGCTAAGTCGTACTATGAAAGAGTCTGAAGGAGGGGCAGGCAGGCCTTGCAGAGGAATGGAGCAGCATCTGGAATTCCTATGGACAACTACAGGAATGTTTATTATTCTTTGTTTATTATTTTGAGTGTGTGCTCTCTCCCTTTTCCGCTCTTTGTCTCCGTTTGTTATTTGTGTAATAAAATTCCTCTAGGCACATAAAGTCATCTGGAATTGTGCAACTCCTTCTTCCAGGAAGCTGGAAAAGCCCCTCTCCTGTGCAGAGAGAAAAATACGGATTCATCTCAACTATTGAGAAATTACAGAAATACAGCATTTGTCTTTGGGTTACTTTTATATAGCAAAGACCTGTGGCAAATAATTGTGCTTCTTACTGTTAAAAAATCTGCCTTTATCCTGTCCAAGTTGTTATGTTTATTTAAAATGCGAGAAATGATTTGTACATTTTAAAATAAAGCATGCAAAATACATTAAAAAGGCTCAGTGTCAAAATTGTTTTTTCTGCCAGCGAGTGCGGAGAAGGAAAAGGAAATAAGTAAGGAGAGAGGAGTGTCTTTAGAGCCACATGGCTAGTGAAATTTTTTGTTTATTCTTTGGGGAAAAAGCAAAGTAGCAGCATAGCTGCTGGTTGGATAGGTGCCGGTATTATTTTTATTGGCAGGCAACACTGAGTGGCTGAAAGGTGGTCATTAACACCCTGACACAAAGTGCTGACAGGGCGATTATAAGATTAACACCCTATGTTATATTAACAGTGTCAAAACCTCCCCTTACCTGTCAGTGAGAAATAATGACATGAAGGAAAACATTATAGACATACTGAGATTTTAACATTAAAATGCCACACAGCTACTAACTCTTTCAAATTGGTCTAAAGATCTAGATGCCCTACTGAAGTCCAATCAATAAAAGAACATATTCAAAATGATAGTTTCACCAAATAAAATAATGAACACAAAAGCTGTCATCAGGGCTTACTTCCTCTCTTGTTGATGGCTTTTAGACTCAATCTGCCTGGGAGTCGGTCTTTCACAACTCACATCACTAGACTTTTGGTTTGCGATCTTGGAAACTCAGGGTTTTCCCTTACAAGATGATAAATTTGATAATCAGAGCTTTTCTGGAGACTCCTGTTGCTGATACAGAAGGCAAAATTTTACTAGGATCTTTCTACAAGTTGCCTGGTTATCCTGGACAGCACTAGAACTTGGTTTTATCAGTGAAAGTCTTCGGACCCTAAGGACCCATCTGCACTTGAAAGTGTTTCTGCTCCCTGTTCACAGGAATGGGAAGAGCAAACCCTCCAGAACAGCTTCAGTTAACCTGGTTTATACTGCTCAGTCTTCTGACAGTTTGGTTAAATAAAATAAGCTACAACAGAAAGTTCCTTCTGTAGCACTAGACCTATATCAGCCCAGAAGGCCAACCTGAGTTGCACCAAAAGCAGCATGGCCAGCAGGTTAAGGGAGGTGATTCCAGGTGATTCCATCCCTCTGCTCCACTCTGATGAGACTGCACCTGGAGTACTGTGTCCAGCTCTGGGGCCCCCAACATAAGAAGGACATGGATCTATTGTAGAGAGTCCAGAGGAGGACATGTAGGTGACCAGAGGAGGGGAGCACCTCTCCTATGAGGGTAGACTTAGAGAGTTGAGTCTGTTCAGCCCAGAGAAGCGAAGGCTCCAGGGAGACATTATAACCCCTGCCAATACCTAAATTGGGCTACAGGAGAGATGGGGAGGGGCTCTTTATCAGGGAGTGGAGCGATAGGATGAGGGGGTCACATTTTTAAGCTGAAAGAGGACAGATTTATATTAGATATCAGGAAGAAATCCTTTACTCTGAAGGTGTTGGAACTGGAACAGGTTGCCCAGGGAAGCTGTGGATGTCCCATCCCTGGAAGAGCTCAGGGTCAGGCTGGATGGGGCTTTGAGCAACCTGGTCTAGAGGGAGGTGTCCCAGTCCATGGCGGAGGGGTTGGAACTCGATGATCTCTAAGGTCCCCTCCAACATAAAACTGTTTACTGATTCTATGAATTGTTAGTAAAAAATTCATTGTTTGGGGAAAAAACAAAGAGATCCAACTCCAAATAAAGCTTTTCTGGCTCCAGCACTCCTGCTAGAGGAGTGACCCTGCATCCATCTGGCCTGGCATAAGCAGCACCTTCCCCACAGCAGTGGCATGGCCACAGTGTAGCTGGTGAGGCTGGGGATGGGAAATGGGCAAAGCTGCCCTGGAGGCTGTACCTTCAGGACCCCTCCAGGCCTTTTGCCCCTCTCTGCCAGGATGAATTAGGCTCCAGGAACTCTGGAGACATTCCCGATAGCTAATCAAATATGCTGGGCCACTTGCCTGACCATTTTTATTCCACGCTTGTCCCCCTCCCAGTGCATGCGCACTGTAACCTCTGTGATACCTCTGATTTCTTTACCTCCTGGTCTCCAGGGTACCTACCTTCCTATTGCCCATGTTTTGCCAGATCATACTTACATCTTTCTATATAGTTTTTTTTTTTAAATTACATTTTATATTGTATACAATGATAGAATAGTCTATATTCTATACATTTTTGTCTCTATGATCTATAGAACAAATACTTAATACATATTCTTTATATATATTTTGGTTTCTAAACAAGATAGTCAAAGCACCCAAAATACCAAGTGCTTATGTGTTGCATAAGAAAAGCGCAGTGGTTTTAAGTAAGATTTTCAGGGTTTTCAGAGAGTTGCAATGCCTTCATATCAGGATAGCTTGAAGTTTATTGAAACCCCTTAGCAAAGTGTACGTAGTTAATTTAGGGCTTGTTACAAATTACTAAAGAGCCATTTGAAAAGTTCAAATGTCTCAGAAAGTGATCCAACAGAAACATTTAATAACTAAACAAGGATAAAGGGTGGATTTATGACTGCTGTTTAGTTTGGGGGCTGTTGGAAGACAATGCAAAAAATTCACACTCTCGGAGCGTCTGTTAAATGAGCACTGTGCCTGCAGAAAATGGAATATTTATCACACCAACTGATGAGTATTGCCAAAGGTAGGGAGTTTCCAATAAATAGGATTCTAGTTTTAGGAACAACCTGTTAAAGTATTTCTATGTGGAATTCTGTTACAGCATCTGCTTTGGCTGAAACCAAGGTCTCCAGGGCAATTCTGAACTTCCAAGTCATCTATAGAATTGAGTGTTTTCATCTACATATCTTTTTTACTTCAAAAAATGAAAAATATGACATAATTCAGAGAAAATGATGTTTAATCATGTTTCATTAATGATATTCATGCAGACATCCATGCTGACAAGAGTCTTGGAATATTTTCTGAAATATTAGGAATGCCTTTAGAGATTTTTTTGGCATTTTGTGAAATTTGAGCGATTTTTCAAAACAAGGAAGAGTCAAGAAACACTATCAAGATAGTTGGGCATTCAGTGGTCTAATTTATATGATGATCAAGTGGCTACTGAAAAGACACTCAAGTAATGAGATCTTGCATACATTACAGTTTTCTGGGAATTTAAGTCATCTATAAAGGTTTTGTTTACCAAATGAATGGCACTGTATTTCTGCTTTAGATATTTACCAACGGTATATTTCTCTCTGTTTTCTTTTTGTTTTGTTTTGGCTTTGGGTTTGTTTTTTTTTTTTAAACTTTTATTACCAGCCCTAAGCAGCCCTAAGTTACTTTGTGGGAACCCTGTGTCCTTTTTATCTATATCTGGAACTAAGTGACTAAGTGAAACTCCAGTTTCATAGGAAAGGGAAGACTGTGTAGCTCTCCCATCTGAAGGGCTTCTCTGTCTGCTGGGTGAGACAGAAACCAACTCTTCAAGTGTTGCTTCTGCTGGGAAGTATTAAGAGGGGATTACGGGCTTGGTAGAGTTAAAATCATTGACTGGTACACACAGATTTTCTAGCTCTGAGCTCTGCATGGGAGTGGAGCAACAGGCTGTATCTGCTAATCCTTATCCCTTTCTTTCTGCACATCTTCTGTGTGACAAGAAGAGATCAAGGGAGATGACATTCTGCCCCAGTGCAGCCCTTCTTTCACAGTTGCAAATCAAGACACACTTTGGCAAAGCCAGGGCAGCAGTCAACAGAAAAAGGTGTAACACAAAGAAAGCCAACAAATAGTTAATAAACTATGAAATCGTGTGTAAACATGAAAGTGGGAGGAGAACTACTTAAGACCTTATTTATAAAGGCGTAAAGACATAAAAGATGAACTTCTGTGACCACTGAAGGGATAACTTCATCAGGACATATTTGTGCCAGAACATGAGCAGACTCTGGCATGTCAATCATGTTGAAGTGCCAGAAACTTTACTGTAGTCCTTTGCAAGGAAGGGGTTCTGAATGAATAAGGCGGTGTTTCTTTGTTGTTTTTGTTTGTTTGCTTTTTTTTTGTTGTTCTTTTGGGGTTTTTTTGTTGTTTTTCATATTGGGTTGTTGGGCTTTTTTTGAGTACTGTGTTTCTGATAGGCAGCTTGTGAACACTACTAACTGGACACTGAAATCCTTAAACTTACGTTCCATAGGTTATGGATGCCTTTACAAACTGGGAGGAAAATAAATACACTCACAATTTCATGGTCCTGCAACCACTGTGCAACCGTAAAAAGACAAAAAAAAAAAAAAGTAATTCTAAAATGGCCAGTGTAACCTTGCAGTTTTAGTATTATCTGACAAGCAGTAAATAATCTTCACAGTTTTTTTAATAAATATATATTGTATCTTTGCCTTAGACAAATTGCTGAATAACTTAAAATCCACCTACATTAAACCCCAAATTCGTCCTTCTCCAGAAGAACCACATCTCTGTTGTTGAGTGTCCAGAAATGCATATGTCCAGTTCTAGGCTCCCCAGTTCAAGGAGGAAAGGGAACTGCTGGAGAGAGAACAGTAAAGAACCATGAAGATGATTAAGGGACTAGAAGATCTCTCTTATGAGGAAACGCTGAGGGACTTGGGTCTTCTTAGTCTGGGAAAGAGAAGACTGAGGGGGATCTTATCAATGGTCATAAATACTTAAAGGGTGGGTGTCAAGAAGATGGGGTCAGTCTTTTTTCAGTGGTGCCCAGTGACAGGACAAGAGGTAATGGGCACAAACCTGAGCATAGGAAGTTCCATCTAAACATGAAGAAGAACTTCTTTACTCTGAGGGTGGCAGAGCACTGGGACAGGCTGCCCAGAGAGGTGGTGGAGTCTCTGTCTCTGAATACATTCAAAACCAGCCTGGACACGTTCCTGTGCAACCTGCTCTAGGTGGACCTACTTTGGCAGGGGGGGTTGGACTAGATGATGTCCAAAAGTCCCTTCCAATCCCTATCATTCTGTGATTCTGTGAAATCATGTCTTCTGCAATCCCTGCATTATTCTTGATGTGAGGTGTACTTTATCAGCTACAGTATCTGCATATTGTCCATGTTCTCCAAAGGACAGAATATCAAAGGACACAGTATATTTTTATTTCCAGCAGGCTGGAACATGAAATGCAGAGATATGTTTGATGTGAGCAATTGACACGAAGTTTTGTATGTTCTGGTTTTCCCAGAATGGCAGCACTTGGCTGATCAGTAATAGCCCTAGGAAGAAACGAGGGGTTGGAGGTGGTGGTGGGGGTGTCGGTAGTAAATATAGCTGTAGATTTAGGAAAAGAAGTAGAAATCATGTATAGTTAGTGTCCATGTACTAGTCTTGATGTAGGGTTTACTTTATCGGCTTGTTACATATTGTCCAATAAAAGTATTTAATTAATTCTGATTTATTAAATTTTAGAAAGGTAGTAAAAATGAGAAACTTTGTCCAGGAAATACTGGCCTGTAAGTAACGTTTTAATACTGAAAAATGTTGTCTACCTATGTGTTTTGTCTTCTCCACTGCTTTGGCTTCCTTAACATATGGCTAGGGAAAGATGGATTTTTAAGGCATTTATAGCTTGATATACAGAAAAACACTCCACTTTTTGCATCTCTTTGAAAAGCACTTCAGGGCACTAAGCATCTGGAGACTCTTTTTTACATAATTGCTTTAGGTGGATCAATTTTTTTTTTTCCCCTTTACGTTCCAGGCTATTTTTAGCACATAAACAGAATGCCCCTGCTGTCCTTTTTATATATATATATAATACATATCGATATCAGTGACATCAAGGGGCATTGCAATAGTAACATGAAAGCAAAAGAATTAATGCAGTTTGGAGATGAGTCAAAACTGGGCAAAGTCTTGAACGGTGACCACTGTGAGCAGCCAACTTTTGCCAAAAACGTATGTATAACCTTCACAGAGCCACAGTCGGAAGCTTACACACATCAAAAACATCCCCAAGCATCGATGGATAAAATTCAGGCACTGCCCACAGGCGACAGTACGGCTGACACCCACTACCCTGTACCAGCACAAAATAGCTCCATAGACACATGCACCGAAGATTTTCCCATACCCTCTCTGCAAGCTGAAGGCTAGGTCGTATAGCCGGCAAAATATATCCTTACTTGAAAGGAAAAAAGTAAAATATCTATGGTAGCATTGTTGGCTTTGTTGTTATCTTATTCTCATTTGTCAAGATTTATGGCTGTTTAGAACAAAACAAGGACTGGTTTTGAAAGTTTGCTTAATGAAAGGAACAAGTTTCAACTTTATTCCCTGCTTTCATGCAATCAGAGGTTATGTTTGTTTAGAAAGCTAACATTTATACAGATTATGCACTCTCAGTGGTTCCATGCCAAAAAATACATGACTAAAATGGGTCTTTCCATCATCCTTTCAGTTTTGACCTATGATCGTTTTTACAGGAACTGGATCTTTTAAGCAATAGCCTCTGGTAGAGTAAGGGGAAAGCCTAGCACCTTGTGCAATCATTTGCAAACGGTGGCTTGAGCAAAAGGATATGAAAAATGCATTTGAATCACTCAAGCATCCAGACTACTCCAAATACTAATGGATTAGGATAATTGCCAGTGATACTGGGAAGGGTCATCAAGCAAAGCTGGATGACAGAGGGGAAGATCACCAGTGAAGGAAGTAAAATTTTTACACAATGTGAGACTTTTGATTAAGTCATCCAACAAACTTCTAAAATTATTAAAAAACCCAGTAAAATAAGAATTATTAGAGATGGCAAATTAGGCTGGAAAAGTTACGGAATAATTATTTAAGTTGTGGATTTGTTTTTGTTGTATGTGCTCCTCAGTATCCTGCTCTCGAAAAATGTTTGGAATATTGCTGTTTTATAAGTGAGGATGGTCTTAAGAAAGCAATATTTGTCTCATGTTTGTATGCAAGTGCATATTTAAAACTCTTTTTGGAAATTCATTCGCAGCAAAAATGGAAAAGCATTATGCTTAGATGGATCTACTTGACTGCTATCTTTCCATTAACAGATTATCTTTAGGAGTAAATATCCAGCCTGATAAATGCCATGTTTATCAGTCAGCTAGCTCAAATCACTCATGTGATTAGAAAGTGCTTGAAAACTCTGATTTTTCTTCATTGAATATCTTTGCTAGAAGACAATGGTTTTCTTATGGAAAACCATTTTCTTACATTCTACAAACTAAGAACATACAAAAAAAGAAATGCCTTTCAGCTTTCCAATATTTTTCCAGCTGAAAACAGTGACAAAGCTTAAGGATGTGATTTTTTTCCTCATCCACATTCTCACACTTTCTAAATGTTTTCCAACTGGCAAAACAAAAAGTCTTACTTTGTGTTCTTTCCTGCCTTTAGAAAGAAAGTAAGTTTAAAGTACAGGAAAGCCCTGTTTGAAAACAGAGCTAGTATTTTTTTGTTTTGACTATTTTTGGAGAAAAGAGTAGAATCAAATTATTATTCTTTTCATAACTACGAAATGAAAAATTCACCAGCTCAGGAAACATTCTCCTCTGTAACATCTTTCTGAGCTTACCAAAAGCATATTTTTAACTATAGGCTGATTTGCATCAGCAGTGTTCATTAAAAGGGAGTAAGCAAACTTAAGCACCATGGCCCCATGAATGAAAGCAGAGCTAAACACCATGTACCTTGTCTCCATTGACGTTGACAACCCAAGTGTCCTTATTTAGGGACTTTTTCCCTGCCATACATCAGGAAACTTTCATCATGAAACACAAATTACCACTTCAGCAGGTGAATAAATAATAACCGTGGACTTTCCCCCTGCACAACATTACCTCAGGGTTGTGTGTCAGTGGCACAAAATCCGCTGTAATTGAGGGGCGGGATGAAGAGGTACAGACAGTTGGCTTTTCCTCCTGGTCAGCCCTTCCCCTCTTTCTCCTTTTCCTTCTCAAAGCAAGGTTTAAGCACCTAACTCGCTCTGTCTCATTCCTTTATGAATGCGTGTATCAGTTGCGGATCTACAGCTTCTTTTGGTGGCTGTAGATACGTAACTCCCTTAGCATAGGGTTTGAAACCTCTGATGGGGTTAGATGTGCCTCAACCCTGCTCAGAGAAGTCTCACAGTGTGGGAAAGATCCACCAGACCCAAAGAAGTGGGAGAAAAATTTGACCTGGAGAGACAGCAGTGATTGCTTTCCTTTCATCTCCTGTGCTTGCATTTTCAACGGGGAGGAAGTCACTGGACTCATCCCTTGTATAGGTTCTCTCAATTTCAGAGACAAAGGTAAAAGACTCTAAGTGAGAGCAGGATCCAGAGGTGGACAAACCTGCTCTGTGTCTTTACAGAACATGAACAACTGCCTCAAAGTGAGGAAAATATTGCAACTTATGTCTCTTTGCTGAGCTGCCCAATTTCATTGTACAAGTTTACCTCTCTCTGTTCTTTCATGTAGGTGTGGCAATTAACTGGCATGCTGCTATAAAAGAAGATTTCTCTTCAAACAAGGGAGAGTTGGTTTCTGGCTTTCCATGTATTTCTGATCAACCTACAATCCTACAAAGTGTACTAAAGTGGTTGTAGGGTTTAGCAGCCTTTCATCCTGTAATTACATGGTGTGTCTCACAAATTATATTAAAGCTGGGAATGGAAACTTCTCAGAAGACTTAGTAAAAGCTGAAATTGTAAGACTGTCTTTATTCAGAAAATCTGCCTGGAAAGCTCATAAGAAAAGGCTTTCCTGCAAGATTTTCTATACTCCCTACTTGAAGACAGGCTGGAAATCTGAGAAGAGTCTTTCTGTTCCAGCTAAAGTGGGTAGATGCCAGGGTTTTAGGAGGCTAAGGGAGAGGTGAAGGGAGGAAAAGTGAGTTATGCTTTTTCTTCAAAAATTCAGGATCATCTTGAGTTTTTGGAAGAAGTTAGGATTCACTTTTTGTTTTGTCTGAACAAATTTCTTCACTTTTGTTTTGTCTAAATTATTTGGCTGAAGTACAGCATGGACTTGTCACACTGAATTGATAGGTCTATTCACAAAGCATAAATTGAAGCTTGTTTGTAAATGTCTGCAGGAGTTAATCTGCTCTGTGCACTTCTTGCCAGGCACAAGGGAACCTCTTCTGCCATGCACGAAAGACCAGCTCAGCCCACATTATTTGATATGTGCTTGCACTGGGCTTGATCCAAGTCTGAAGCCGGGCTGTACTTCCAGGATGATCTTTGGTCCAGAAAAGTCAGTCAATGCGAAGTTATTTTGATGTGAGGTGCTACATTTTCCAAAAGAACATACTTAATTTCTCCCTGCCCCCCCAGTTCTTAAAGTATTGAGGTTGCCTTCAGAACTGATAACCGCTTAATGTGTTAGAAACCATTGTCTGAAATTGGCTAGTTCTTGAATGGGAGAAAATCTTAAGCAGAAATTACAGTGTGAAAGGTAAAGCACTTGGCAAACCTGTTACTGTGTTTTCACCCCTGAAAGAACTACAGACCTGTAGAAGGAGGTGGGCAAATGTGCTTGGGTAACATGTTGTACAGAGCATGACTCCACCAAAGGAGTAAATGTGCAGCTACATGTGCAAATTGAGTAACTACATAAAAAGATATATGAGCATGTGATGTTACAATCACAAGCAAAACTATCAGATTGAATCATGGATAATGATCATGGGTATTTTAAGCGCAAAATTTAAGAAGCTAAGAAAGAAAATGGGAACTAAACCAGTAATTTTTTTTCCCCAACCGAGTTTTGGAACTAACTTTTCAATAGCAAGAAATATAAGTTAAGGCTATGCAATGCCAACGAGCTCACAACTGCAACATTTTTCCACAGAGAAGGGTTCCGTGATCACACAGGGTAAGTGTGAACACTCAGGATATCTCCCAGAAGTTCCACCCCATGTTGCTTTTAGACTTTGAGACCAGAAGACCAAGGGCACCAACAACGCTTACTCGATGGTTCAAATGCCAGCCCTACAAATGAAAGACACAGCTGCCCCCAGCCCAAAAAGTGACATCAGTAAGATAGCAGCAAAAACATCATTTGCAAGAAAAAATGTACAAGCTGTCAGATTCTAGTGTGCCTTCAATGTAGCTACAGCGTAAATGACATACAAAAAGCCTTCTACCAGCGACTTTCTGCCACCCTTCTCAAAAACTATGATGGGTGCTACATTTTGCAGGGGCCTGGCTTGAAACGAGGCAGGTTTTCTTTTTTGTTTGTTTTCAATCCTCTAAATTCTTCCTCTCTTAAAACTGGTCCCTGCTAAGATGTTTCATGTCTCATGGCCACAGCCAAGGCCCTTTCAGTAGAGTAACTCTGTCCTATACAGCGCTACCAAGAATAAACACTGCATGAGCATAAGTGCCAAAAGAGAAAAAAAAATCCCTCCTTTTTTTTTTTTTTTTTTTTCCTTGCAAGGCCAAACATGCTGTCTTTGGACAGATTTCAATCCCGCTTTAATTCATTAAAAAAGTGAAACAAAATCACCATTTACATCCTTGACAGCTGGCAGGTTTTATGTGTTCTTACTGCTCCTGCCAAGTCAAAAAAAGTTTTCATTCAGCTCTGTCATGGATCTTTGGAGTGCTGGAAGTGTGAGAGATGTCAAAATGTACTCATAACAATGACATACAGTACCTGAAGGCAGGAACATATTATGCTGATGTACTGGTGTAAAGGAAGTTACAATTCTCCTTTTTACTTAAAAAGAAAAAAAAAAAAAAACGAAAAATCTCACGCCAACATCAGAAAACATACCAGTCCCAAAAGAGAATTTTTCTTTCTACAAAGCCATCTGACATGTTCCAAGAGCTTTCTGTTCATCAGATTGCATTCCAGTGTATACTAGAAAAGAAAGAAAGAAAGAAAGAAAGAAAGAAAGAAAGAAAGAAAGAAAGAAAGAAAGAAAGAAAGAAAGAAAGAAAGAAAGAAAGAAAGAAAGAAAGAAAGAAAGAAAGGGCAAAAATCTCAACCGGGAGGAAGGCACTCTGTCCCTCTGGGTCTCAGGGCCCTGGACAGGGACAGTTTGCACTCCTATGTGATTATACTTGCAATATGCTTCTGTCCTGGTTTGAGGACTCAAACCAGAACAGCTGCACAACACGGCACCAAATTGAAACATTAGAGTGATTGTAAGGAGGTGATAAACAGCGCCTTGCAGCTACTTCAGTAGAAATAAGGCACAAAAATGGCACAGAATGGTCTCCAGCTTACATTTTCTGCAGCTTTCCCATGGCCCTAGTAAGACAATAACAGAAAGAAAACCCCTCCCAAATAAAAGGCAAACACTCCTGTAGCAGAGCTGAAGCATGATGCAAACCCCCAATGTTTTATGCCACAACGCACGTAGACCAGAGTCCAGATCACATTGCACAGAATATATAACTTGCAGGCATACAATCCAATCATATGCATCCAAGCTCTATATAGTCAATGCCATTTCTTTGCCAGAAAGGGGTTGTACAGAAAAGTTTGGCAGCTGTTTGAACTCTGTGGCATTAGGTGAAGTTATCTAGATTACAGTGCAAGAAAATCTTAGTTGCCACGTGAATTTTGATGAGGGCAAAGATAAACTAGAAATTGGACCTGCTGATATTGCATTTCCTTGTCTCACTGCCCACCCCAAGGAAATGCAAATGTAAGTTAAATCCACCTAAGCACAAGTACAAGAGGCGAAACTTTCCATTTCCACCCTGCACAGCTGTTTACATTAGAGAAACACTTCTGGGGAAAAAAAAAAAAGAAAAAGATCCTCGTGATATAGTTACAACCCACGAGCACACCACTGCTATCATTTCCAGAGGCATTTAGGAGGGAGCCGTTGCAGCTTTCAGAGCTGAAGCCTCAGCTCAGCAAGGACAGATGCCAAATCATTATTCTTGGCTTTAAGATAGAAAATAGCTTATGGGCATAAGATGCTATTTACTGCCTAGAGTACATTTCAAAGAACAGCTATCTTGTCAATCATATACTCTTTGTATTACTTGACTAGGTCATTTTAATTTTGCTGTGGTTAGTTATTTTAAAATCAGTGTTATTCTATGATCAGCTACCCCTTATCTACGGTGGCGAGAACAGCTTGGGGTTGCGACTTAAACACCACAAATATGACTAGTCTTGGCTCTGAAACTTTGAGACCCAAAGGCACAGTCTTTTCTTACAAAATGCAATCATTATGGCATGCATATAGCCCTAAGGTATTTCATTTACTAAGCCAACAACTGCTTAAAATGGCAAGCTGCTCTTGGAAAAATCAACTTGCTGCTTTTTGCCTGTACAAGATCCCTTTTGATACACATAAATTTTTAGAAAATCTAAGCCTAGGGCAATTGTCTACCTCAGAGATACAGTTACAAGAGGATAATAAGTAGACTCTGTTACATTTCTGTGCTCATCTTTACCCACAGCATTGTAGGTGCAACACGCAAAAATTATTTGTTCTCTGCAAGACTTACTTTAAAAAAAAAAAGCAAACACACCAATAAAAATGTGGCCTTGTGTGCATGTTTGGTGTGAGCAAGATAAAGTGAAACACCAGCCTGAAGGAGCAGGAGTGGTGTGGGGTGTCTCTTACCAGAACCGGTTCCAAGAAGTTTGGAAATGCAGATGTCTAAGACGGGGGCACATCGAACCTCATCATCTTTTGGTCACTCCTTTTTAGGACAGAGCACAGTGCCCTAGGGCTTTGGTCACAGGACTCCTTATGAAGTCCTCCGACAAGAGCCTGTGACTGTATTATGAAGCTGAGGGGATGACAAGAAACAGCAAAAGGAAAGGATTAAGCTGGAAGAGCTGAAATTTATTTCTCCTTTTCTTCCATCGCACTTGTGAAAGTTGCAAGTAGCAATAGGAGAATAACCTGGCTATGAATACAAAAATCCTCAGTGAAAGGAAATCTGAAGTATCACTATGAATCACTAACATCGATTCTTGATAAAATTAGATCTATGCCAAGCCAAGGCTCACCAAAGACCTTATGACTACACCATTGCAACTGAACAGACACTATCTGCATTTTAGGTAAGGAGTCTAGGAAGCTGCTCCTCTGCTTCCACAGAACTGTAAAACTGCATTTCCAAAGAAGGGAAAATAGAAGTGGAAAATTAGGGTGGTACCATGTCATGGTGTTATTGCAGGATGTTTGCTTTGGGAATCTGAGCAAGGCAAAATGTAGGCAGCCTCCCATTTCTTCGGTATATTTAAAAAAGTTTAAAAGGCATCTTTTGATTCATAATGTATATTTTGATATCTTGCAAGCAAATGAGTCTTGAAGAAAAACATTTCTTCAGACCTTTTTTGATTACTTCTAGATTAAGTGACAGGTTGCAGATTTCTGTAGCCCCATCAGTATATGACTGTGAAGTCCAATATGTTGTATACAAATGAAGACCCAAAGAGTCTGCGCAGAGACAAAGCTCTGAACACTGAGACCGACCAACACGAGGTCCACACACCACCTCTGCAAGGGCTCTGGTTGTAACAGCATGTCGTTTCTAAGAAACAACACTGATAACAGTCATGCATTGCCTACACCACAATTGGCTTTGGGTTCCCTTTCCTCAGCAGGTTGCAGTGCATGTCACGCTGAAGGCTGGCTGTCCTCCACACGGGGAGGAGCACTTTTCACCAGCCTCTGATCTATGGTTGGACACGTGCAACGTGCTGGCAGTGGTGGGGACTCTGGAAGCCTTCAAGATAAAAGACACTTTCTGAAAGTAAGATTACTTTTATTACTGAGATGACGTGAAAATATTTGCTTTATTAGGTATCTTTTCAAATCATTTAATTATCGTATTAGTTGTTTTCATAGCTTATATTCTGAGGGCACAATTGTTTGACTGAATGAAAGATTGCCTCCTGCCAATTTCATTGTGCAAACAGCCTGGAGCTCTCTCTGCCTTAAATATATATCCAGAAGTGGGCTGAATGTGTGTGGGAAGTGGAGAGAGATGTTGGAAACAAAAAGAGCTCTTACCCAAGTTCTCTTAGTAAGACTTTTGTTCACACATTGGCATTTTCTAAAGTAGGTATTGATCCTTTGAAGACTGAAAACAAAAAAGCGGTTCTGTACTTGGCTCCATGCGGATCAAATGATTTCACAGTTGTTTACAATCAATAAAATATTGCTTTGGCCATATCAAGGTGAATATCAAAAATCACAAAACTCTGTGATTTCACATCTGGGACAGTTCTTCTTTTCCACATGAAATATAATGCAACTCTGGAATATTGGAACTGCCAAAAAGTGTATCTCCACACCATATAAATATGTAGTTGCAAAAATTATTAATCTAAGGAATTTAAAGCCAGCAGGGTTGTAGAAAAAGTATATAGGGATATAGAGAAATTGGTAAGTAGTATTATTATCAAGAATGATTTTTTTTTTTGGAGCTACTCCAAAGTTATTCTCCCTTTGGACAGGGAGTTAAAAAACTAATGGCACAAGAATTCCAAAATATCTCTAAAAAAGAGAAAAAGCAACCTTTAGAAGAAACAATCCACTTTAGAACACTTCTATATGTCCAAATTTTTATATTCTCTTTTTTCCTCCTTCCAAAGAAGAAACCACTTTGTTTCATCAGAGTAAGCCTGTTGGTCACAACATAATTCCATTTTTCAGAACTGCATTTTCCTGGTGAATTCTCACAAGAGGTTTGGTTGAGCCTCTCCATTTTTCCTCATCTGCAGGTATATCACACTGGCAGGAAAAGCATCTCCAGTGTGCTGGAAAAACCTGTGTTCACCACGTACTCTGGGCACCCCTGTTCAGAAAGCCCTGGAGGGTGTCCAACTGATGAGCTCCAGCTCCATGTTCCTAGCCAGATGTTGCATACAGGGTGTCACCACAACAGCTGGTGACTGTACGGCACCTGCACGGAAGCTGCTGTGCCTGTCCTAGTGACTGCAGCTGCAAGAGCATTGCTGTTTACTGAGATACTGAACTGTCCCTCCTGCAGCTGTGCTCCATAAGACACTTCTTAATGAAATGAAAGAGGACTGTAGATAGCATGGTGACAAGTAATGTTGGCCAGCTGACAACTGAAAGTCATCCCTGCGCACACCCTTGGTTGGACTCAGTGTCCTTCCTTTGACCCTCAACTCCTTCCTCTGACTTTGAGTAACGAGTGCAAGCACTGCGAGCTATTTCAATCTATCTTTTTCCTATTTTTCTTCCAGCAGAGAGGATATTCCTCCTTCATTGCTCACATTCATATTGTCTGTATTATAAAGAAGTGAATACATCTTCTGGGTGGTTGGTGAGTCTGAGCTCATGAAGGGTTTATGAAATACTACTGCTCGGGTAGCTTGTGATAACAACGTCCTCACAGTTAGTTGGAGAATTTGCTTTCCGATATCTGAATATAACACACCTGCTGAAAAGCCTGGTCCTGTACTATGACTGCCTGCAAACTGTTCTAATACAGCTAGATGTTATGTTCTTGGGGCTCGTCCTCCTGTACGGTACAAATGAAAAAGGAGAAAAAAACCAACTTACTGAGTACTGAATTTCCCAGCAGAATGTGGCTGAACTTACGTGCAACTAAGTCACAGTAGGTCACATACCTCTGTGAGGATTATACTTCCCACAGTTTTTTAGACAGTCATATCAAATATAACACAATTTGGGAACTTTATTATTATTCCAGCATGTTTTCTTAAGTATGTCACTAGTGTGTTTTTACATTCAATATAAATAGACTGGAATAGTTGGTGGGGACCTAAAACTGATGCTCAGATGGGTCCTGTGCTTGGCTGAAGCCACCCAGGGAGTGACATGGGCAAGAGGAGCAGTCCAGCAGACGGACAGCAGAACAGGTCTCCAGGCACCCAAGCCAAAAGAGTTCTGGAGTACTGCTGCAAGAAAAGATTCTACAATAATAAATTTTATACTCTTTGCAATTTAATTTGTTGTCTTATGCTTTCATGGGGTACCCAATACCAGTAGTGGAGAAGTAAGAATAGTTGCAGAAGACAGGCATGGTGGTGCTGGGGGGGATAATTGTACATTAACAATATACATCAGCGAAGTGCTCCTCCATGTGTCTGCATGGGAAAAGTCAGAAGCAAAACCAGAAGCCTCTGTGACAGACCAAGAAAATGTCCCAAGTAATTGGGGAGCAGAGAGAAAAGCAAATTTTCTCCCAGAATGGGGTATTATATGGCATGTTTCTGTCTGAACAACAGAAATGACTGAGAGGAAATCTGAAGAGATTAAAAACACAAAACCAAAATGCTGACAATTCTAAACTGAGCTTAAAGGTTTTGTCAACATAGAGCCAAAGTTACACTCTATGATGTACAAGTTCTGATAAAATTACATTGTGAGAAAGGGAATTTTAATTACATTTTAAAAATCATGGTGGCTCATTACATAACAACTGTTTAATGATGGTGCTCTGAGCACTTGCTCATCCTAAAGCCTGACCGTCTGAAAACCTAGGGCTCAGAACCAGAATGTCAGTTGTGGCTAAAAGGGAAGGATTTTTCTCTTCCTCAGTTTCCCACCATGGAAAACGTCTACTAATGAACACAGAGCAAGGCAACAGCTTCCAAAAATGCAAAGTCAAGCCCACAACTACAGCAATCCTGTTTACCCATCAACACCCCAGGAACAATTTCTTCATTCACATTCCTCAACAGCAGCCTTTATTATACGGTGTACCACATCCTAACATTAATTAGCACTTCACTGGCAGGGTAAGTATCATTTTTCAAATGGACTGCAATTAACAAAATAAAGCAAATCCGTTTTTAGTTCAGGCAACATTACTTTACTTCTTTCCCTCTCTTCAAAGTGATGGTGTCAAATAGTTGCTTTCCTCTTGCAGCTTGCTGTAAACCAGCAACAATGGAAATATTTTCCCATGTGCAATGGTTTCCACTTGCCTACTACTCTTCACCTGTATATTTTAAAACACTTGGAAAAAGTGCAGGGTGGAGAGGGATTTTGATTTTTCTTCAGTGTATATGGGGAGTTGCAGGCAAAGAGGTGGTAAGTAGCTTGCCTTAGGTTACAGGGTGACTCATCAGCAGAGTGAAAAAATAAAGCCCAGTTTTCTGGACTCTCTGGTTATTCTCTTCACAAGACAATCCAACTAATGTGATGATTTCACTTCCATTCAAAATATGGTAATCTGTCTTTCTTGGGGAAAAAAAAAAGAAGAAAAAAATTATTCTGTTTGTGCTGGGGAAACATCCTGGTTTATTCATTGTGTTGATATAGTAAATCGCCAGCCCATCCAGCTGTGGAGATTGATGCCAGCGACGGTCTGCAGAGTTTGTGAATGACTCTCACACAGCCATCAGCATGAAAGCTGTCTAACAACCTTACAAATGTGAAACTGTAATATTACAGCAGCATTAGTCTGCAACAGCTGGGAAACCGTAGAGGTCTTAATGGTAATGAACAGAACATAATCAGTTGAAATACTCTGGTTTGCAACATGATCTTCTCTCTGTGGAGAAAATCCTTAAGAGATGGGGCTTAAGGATTTATTTCCCTATTTTTTTGAAACAAATTCAGTGCAAAAAGAAAGTAATTGTTTGACTTGAAGCTTTGCATATAAAACCAGCTTAGATTTGTCA
Source organism: Nycticryphes semicollaris (assembly GCA_013400055.1). NCBI lineage: Eukaryota > Metazoa > Chordata > Aves > Charadriiformes > Rostratulidae > Nycticryphes > Nycticryphes semicollaris. The sequence goes on along the minus strand of VXBJ01001484.1, from coordinate 211,227 downwards.
TTAAAATGCCATGGCTGAAGTGTCCACAAAACATAAAAATATTGACTGGTGATGGTAACCCAGCTGTCCCACTGTCAGCCTGAGATCTGCATGAGCTCCATAGCCTCTGGGCAGGATTTTCTGGCTGGATTAGCTCTTCTATGGACGTCAACTAGCTTCCCCTCACCAGGGCCACTGCTGGTTTCAGGAAGGAGCATGGAGGTCTGAGTCAGCCCTCCCACTGCTCTCACAAAGCCCCATGACGGACTTTCTGGTGCCTTTTGATTTAGATAGGTGGGTTTTTCAGCTGATGTTACACTCAAAGGTGGGAGAGAAGGCAAGCTGAGAAAAATACAGTATTGTCTCTGGAATGCAAATTTCTATTTTGGGCAAAATTGTTTATCTCAGAAAACAAAACAAAACAAGGAAATACATTAAAGAATCTCTCTTCTCTCCCCCCCTCCAGGGATCTCTATACGGCCAGTCCCTTCTTCCTGGGAGGCTAACAAGGCAGTGCATTCAATGACTTGTCCTCAACAAGCCTTAGAAGAGCCTTCCAAAACCTCCCTAAATAACCTCAGAAAGGAAAAGCTGATTTGCACAGTTCAGCACTATTTTGGGTAAAATGTGGTAAAGCCACATGGCAAGCAGCATGGCAGAGCCCAACCCGTGGCAATGTCTTTGCAACACCACTTGTTTCCAGCAATTTCTGCAGTTTGGAATTAACTTTTAGGGGCCTCTACATGGGAAAGTATGCTGCTGATAAGCATTGTTCCCTCTCCATTAAATATTCCCGTCGTGTGAGAAACTATGAGTCCTAAAAACCATCTGGGAAGAAGGGTGATGTTACATCTCTCCTGAAGATGACACTGATTTCTTGGGTAGACCTTGTGCCGCCCATCTTGGAAACTGTCCTGACTCCTGACTTTTTGGGACCCAGAACTGCATGGCACAACTGGTTTTCTAGAAAAAAAAAAAAAGGGGGGGATCTGGGAAAGCCATCAGCCATCACAAAGGGACTAAGAGCTATGTTGGAGGTATCTTCCCTGCAGGTGTTACTCCTCTGAACAGGCCAGAGTTAAGGGCAGGTTAAAAGAAAACTGCTGATCTGGAAATAATGGTGCATGCCAGAAAGACCCCCTGAGCTGTGTGCTCTCTCCAGTCAGCACCACAAAGGAAACACAAACAAAGATTAATGGCAAAATTATTAGTATTATTATTATAGCTCCCTGGAAGTAGTATCATTGTTACTATTGTTTTGATTATTATTACTATTGTTTTGATTATTCTTACTATTGCTTTGATTATTATTACTATTATTTTGATTATTATTGGTGTGCTCAGATCATTAAAGACTGCAGTTTTGTGTCAGAGGTGTGAAGCAGTGGTTTCAGAGGTGCTTTTGGGAAGGGCAGGTCCACACTGCATCAAACTGCTCAGTGTTGCACTTCTTTCCAAACAATCTTGCTGTAACATAACCTCTAATAATGCATTCTAACAATGTTTGCCATCAAATGTCAAAAATAAGACTTTAGCAAAAACCCCAAAAGTTACGCTATTTTGCATGGCATGTTTAGATATTGGACAGACCAATGGAGGTCACCCCAGTTTAGTTTCAGTGTATATTCCCTTCTAAACAGAAATGGCAACAAAAAAACCTCTGTTTCATTATAGCACCAAGGCTTTGATTTACCCTCTAAAACTCTATCAGAGAAGCATGTGTTATGTTCTAGGGTGCCTGATGTGGCAGGCATCACGTACCAGAATGGTGGACCGTTGTCAAACAGCAGATTTTTTCTACCGGCTAGAAATCATAGAATCACAGAATTGACTAGGTTGGAAAGGACCTTTAAGATCATCTAGTTCCAACCATCAACCTAACCCTGATAAAAACCCATCACTAAACTGTGTCACTAAGCACTATATCAACCCGTTTTTTGAATACGTCCAGGAACAGTGCCACAACCACTTCCCTGGGCAGCCCATTCCAATGCTTAATAACCCTTTCGGTGCAAAATTTTTTCCTAATATCCAAACTGAACTTCCCCTGGTGCAACTTGAGACCATTTCCTCTTGTCCTATCACCTGTGGCCTGGGAGAAGAGACCAATCCCCACCTCTCTACAGAGAGAACTATAAGGTCTCCTTTTCTCTAGGCTAATCAACCCCAGCTTCCTCAGCTTCTCCTCATAAGACCTATTCTCCAGACCCCTTGACAGCTTCGTTGCCCTTCTCTGGACCCACTCCAGCACCTCAATGTCTTTTTTGTGGTAAGGGGCCCAAAACTGAACACAGTACTCAGAACAGGGCCTCANTGCAAACTTACTGAGGGTGCACTTGATTCCCTTGTACAGATCATTGATAAAGATATTAAAGAGAACTGGCCCCAGTATCGAGCCCTGGTGTGTTCCCTATCAGCCTGTTACTGATGCCTTAGTAATACCTCACTGGAGCCTTCCAGCCAAATGGCAGGTACAGCCAGCAGATGTAATTCTAACTTTAGCAGAAATCATTTCACACCTATATCTTCTCTTAAAAACAATGAGGAAAGTCCAGTGGGAGTTCATTTTGTTAAAAGTTCCCTGAAATGAGGGTAAAAATGTCAGATGCAGTTGCACAGGGCTAAGGGAAGGGATGCTACCACCCTTCTCCACCAGCTGGCTGCTCCAAAGCTCACACAAAGTGAAGAAAGGTCAGGAATGGAAAAACACTAGGTGCTCTTTTGGTTTTACTCATCCTTGTCTTAAACTTTAGGTTCTTGGCCACACATCTGCTGGGTGTACAGTGTCATGTAGAGGAAATTAGGAGAGGCAAGCAAAGTAACTCATGGCCCAGGCGAACCAGCAGAAGCAAGGACCCCCTGGACAGCAGGCACTGGGAATCGTTCTATTCACCCCTTGTCCCACTCCCTACATTTCTGCTCATAAACTCACTGGAAAGCACTCTGTTTTGTGGGACACCACACTCAAAACCCTCCCATCCTGGGTTCAAACACAAATCTTGGACCTCGAAATACATTTCAAGTCTGCTTGCACCGATACACCTGTACTGCACTGCATGACCTTCTTAGCCATCAACTATAGATAATGGAAGGCCTCCATATAACCTGGTGTTATTTTAAATACCATTAAATGGCACAATAGTCACTTTACAGTAACATTTGCAAAGTTACATTTGTAAAGGTCCCAAGGTCTGTGGAAATGGATAAAGGAATAAGGGGATATATATTTCACAGGTGAAAACAATATTAAGTCAGGAGACTTAATCCATAATGTCCAGTAGGCATAAATGGAGGCACCTTTCTCTTAGCTAAATAGAAGTAGCATTGCAAAGCAACCCTTGCCTGGGTTTGAATTTACACCTTTGTGTTTTGCCACAGTGCGCTGCATGCAGGCTGGTCACCAGACTCAGTCAAATAAATCTGGCTAGGAGTATCCTAAACCATGTGTATCCTCCAACAGCACAACCAGGAAAGTTTAGGCAGTGGTGTCTAATGCTCCATCAGGAAAGGCTGGCACATTTCTACTTGCAATTACAAAGGCACAATACTTCGGTGTATGTGAGCAGAACATAGCCAGAAAAGTTACCATGACGAAAAGTTGCATATCAATCTAGAAATATTGCTTCCAACCATAATTAAGGTTGCATTCCCTATGGATAAAAATAAACTGTAACAAGTTTTTTTGCTCCTGTTGGCATTTTAAAGCCCATGTAGCTTTGGAAAAGTGACTTGGTCTGTCCATAAGATGCATTACCTACAAAACATCTATCACTACAAAGCTAATTAACTAATGTGTATTTCAAATACAGAATCCTCATTATTGTCCCTGAGAGCATCATAACATGTGCTGCTGCCTTAGATCCTGGGAGGAACCTGCTGGGATAGTTATAAAAACAAAGATTGTTGCTAGTGAAGTCATGTGCAGTGATTATAAGTACACAAGCTTGGGGTATTTACTGCTTTTCTATATACCTTCAACCTGCAAATTAAAAACAGGCTTTAACCATCCTGAGTCCAGACCGAACAGAAGGGTACACAGTAGGGCAGTCATGTGAAAGATCTGCGTTTCCCTGGCAAATATGCTTCCTGCAGTACTGCTTGCCTTTTGAATATATTTGAAAAAATACACACTAGAACGACATGTCTGTGCTTGCTTTTTGTACTGACAATTGCCAGAGCTCAGGTTACAAGTACATCAAGTCCCCTATAAGAACGCCAGAGATAAAAACGTGCTGCTTCCAAGTGAACGTCGACTTTCCAGAAAACCTCGTACTATTTCTAGCCTGCACCGTGTTTCCCCAGCTGTGATATTCTCCCTTCCACAAAAGTTTGGATTCTCTCAAGAATATTGTGCATATATTCAGGTAACCCTTTGCATCACTGAGGGTTTCAGTGCACTGAGACCATAGGGCTCAATGGATAGCACACACTCTTTTTGATGGCAAACCTGGCTAAAGCCGTTCCTGGAAACTACTGGATTCCTACTTTTGTCTCCTTTCAGGGTAACCTAAGGCACATCAGTCTCAAGAAGAAGAATAAAAAACCAACTAGCCTTATTTCTGTATTTGATGTATGTTTAACTTAGCGTTATATTAGAAAATGTATCAATTCAATTTTGTCAAATCAACTTGTTGAACATTAATATTAAGGAAGCCTAGTAATTTGTGTCAAACCTAACATGTCAATAAGGATACAATTACATATACTCTCAGCCTATACCATTTCAAGTTAATTAGAGCACAAGCCTTAGTTGTTAGGGTCACTCCATGCACTCCAGCCATCTCACTAAATCCAGTGCTCCTCTGAAACATCTAGTTTAATTTGAAGATGAGGAGCCACACCACAGCCAGCAGGTGAAATGAGAAAGTAAAAGACAGACCTACAAAAGTCCTATTTCTATGAATATTTCCACCTCTTGACCTTAACCATAATTTCTTTTACTGCTTTGATTACTACAACTCAGATGGTTCTCCTACCCTAGGTGGTTGTTTCTTTTTTCCCTTTTCCCTGATGAAAGAGCTTTACTCACTGTCACCGTTTCCTTTATACCACCAATTAGTCAGCCAGCTCCCCCTGGTTGTGTGGGGTTTTCATGTGAGTGTGAGAAAGCAGGCACAAGGAAACCTAGGAAAATATGCATGCAAAAACCACAAAAAAACGGCAGGCATCACCAAGGCCAGGTGCAGGCTCTGAAACCGTATGCAACTTAGTTCCAATTCACCTTAGCATAAACTTGTGGTTAACATTGTCACTGTTGTGTTGGCAGGCTCATTATGCTCTGAACTCTGGACATTTGTGGTTTTTTTAAGGTACACCCTAAGAGATTCAAGTTCCACCTATCAAGATATTCAGAAGCAAACATCTAGGTGTGAAATTTCTTTGGGAACCAGACTGCGGCTTATTAATGTATAGGAGATATATATATATTTTAAATTGGATCTTATGTTCTTCAAGCAGAATTAAAAAAAATGCATTATTCACCATGGTTATCAGCACACAGCTACTCCCCTCACTGTTTTCTCATTAAGCTGCAGAAAAAGCAGATGATTTTCAGGTTTTACCACTTCCTTCTCCCTTCCTGCCATGATTTTTCTCATCCGAGCTCACTGTCCACTCCTCTCCTCTGGCTGATCTTCTTTGCAGGGTACGTACTATTTCCTACCAGCCCTTTTCTCCCCATCCTTTCTCTTCCTATCCCCCGAGACTTCCTGCCCAAAGCAACCAGGCTGAGTACCCTCCCCTGCTTGCTGAGCTCTGGGACAGGCTTGGCTGCCCTTTTTGAACTGGCAGGGGGGATTTGTGCCCAGCCACCCAGAGCAGTTGCCAGCAGTGATTTCCAGCACTTTTTGTACCCTCTCTCTCCCTTTTCACTCCAGCTGCAAGAGCTGTTAACCCTCCTTTCTCTCCCTCCCCAGGCATTCAGGGCCACAGCTGTTTGATCAGGTCATGGTCCCATTCTCTCACAGGGCTGGCTCTGCAGTAACTGGCTGGTGGAGAGATCAGATTATCCTATTCATTTCTTTTCCACCAACGGGGAAATCTTCCCTCTTCATCTGAGGGTACAGTGGCCATCAAAGCTGCATGGTCGTTGGCTGGATGGCTGGCAAGGAGCACACCAGCTAAAATCAATACATCTCACACTCCTTTTCCGTTTATTTCCCCCTCTCATTTACCCTTGCAGGCATACAGAAGGAAGAGCAGGCGAGCAAGGCCTGCTGGTCACACTACTGCTTCTTCAAATCATGTCATGAATTATAAAAGCAGATCACATTGATTTAGTGTGAGGTACCAGAAAACCTTTGGATGGTCACTGCTGTATGAGCTCATGCTGACAAAGCACTTGTTAGTGGGCTGTAACAGCCATAAATTGGTCCTGGGGATGCTTGGATAACGAACTGTCTTCTCTGTTGTCCCAGGAGAGCTGATTTACCTGTATAAAATATCTTTTTACTCTGCAGAAAATGCCATTAAAATATTAGCTTAGTAATATTTTCCAGTAGTAATTCCTGAGCCTTCCATGCTCCCACCCACGTGCATATGTATGTACCTACATATGTACACACTGCAGTCTGTTGGAAGAAATGCAAATGTATATAACACTGAAACATAAAGACGACTGTTGAGATCATAAAGGTATGACAGAATGATAGAATGAACTCTTAGGAAAAAAAAAGGCTCCAACATCCAGCATCAGAAATAAATGACAATGAAATTTCAAAGTCAGTTGTTTACTTGTTTATGATTGTAGTTCAATTACCCTTTTTTTTTCCCCTGGATAAAGAAATTTTGATACCTAACTTCCAGAGCTTTGATTCTGATACAGCTTTAATAAACAGATTCTATAGGGGATCAATGTTTTTCTTTTCTAAATGCAAAAATGGATTTTGCTGTACCCCTTTCTTCTTAATTTTTAATTCCTTGAGGTTCATTTTCAGAAAAGAAATATTGATGGCTTCATTTTTTAATTTTTCCCCTTGCCTTTCTCACTTTTTCTTTATTTTGTCATCACTTGCAATAGAAAATCTAGTAGGCTTGTACAACCTCCTTCCTTTTCCTACTCCTTACTTTCTCTTTATTTCCTCAGGTTTTGAGAAGCCATAGAGTGGCAAGAAATGAATAGTCCAAGGAAAAAATCAAAACTCCACTCTGCCCAACATTTTTTAATTCATAGTGCTAAGGAGCAAAGAGAAGTGAAGACATGTAGTAATGACAGTGTTGTTGCTGCTGAAGTAATTCTCTTTTGAATATCGCCAAATAAAAATAACTGCAGTGGTTTGGAGTGTTTCTCAGGAACACATTCATCTTCTTTTGTCAAATCCTAATGCATGCATGAAGAAGAAAAATCTGGCTTTTGCAAAACAAGTGTGTTCCACTGGAAATATTAAGCAATCTCAATGATAACACTGTACAGTGCTGTTACAAAAACACAGGCCAAGAACCACGCCATTCAGAAATGGGCACCCAAAGCACCTCATAGCCACCAGAAAGGGCTGGTGTTCTTGGAGCATATCTGTGCTGAGACAAAAATACACCTGGCCCTTTTCTAGCTGCACCAGCTCTGCCAGCTCTGGTGTGGCAGAATGGGTAACGGGAGCAAGAGGGAATGGTTTTCTGGGTGGCTGAAACATCTCCATCTTAGTGCTTAAAATCAGGAGCCTTTTATTGGGCTTCACCTCAAACCTAGCATAAAACCTCTTCCTCAGACATAGGTCTTGTGCCAGTTTTGAGACAGATATTCCATTTTGTGTTGGTTTTGGATGAGAAGCCAATGTTGGCCTAATCATGGAAACTGAGTTGCAGCTTTACATCTTTACATTTGGAGAGACAATCACTTCTCCTGAATGCTTTTAAACACTGTCAATCCTTTGGATGAGAAATGCTCACGCCTGTTTTACCATTAGTCACTTAGGGAAGGACTGCTGGCTCCAAAGAACCAGCTAAACCCTACAAGATACACAGCTTCTTCTTGAACATCCTTTGCATTGCACTAGGTACCTAAAGAAAAGATATTTATACAAATGAGTCTTGTGCCAAGTGGTGTTTTCCTTCATTCCAAACAAAGATACGAGCTTTACATACATAAAACACATAGCTCTAAGTGCCATACTTTTCCCAGTGCATTTTCAGGCAAAATATCATGCTGGATGCCAAGACCGCAAGTTGTTCAACAGAAAAATTCAACTATCGTTAATGCAGGCATCCATCCTCCAGTGGAAACAGTCTCCATCAAAAGCAGAGAGTCGTGGCTTCTAATATAATTCGGTGGCAGATAATACAACACTGTACTTTCACAACTGCAGCACGGATGAAAAATGACAGAGTCCAGGAACATGACAAGTAACAGGCCTGCGGGGTGAAGGTCTGACTGGCTTTAACTGGAAAGCTTGTTTTCTCTTGAGCACACGTTTGCCAACTTCAAATGGCACTTACTATTTTTGGTAAAGTCATTGCAAGCCCTCACACATGCTTCATCCAGCACCAGTTCAATAGTATATGATAATAATTTGGTATTAAATTCTGGCAACAGAGCCAGAAGGTTTCCTTCACGCATCCTCCTACCACTGCCAAGGCAATCAAATTAATTCTGTTAACAGCCTGCCAAGTCAACTAGCCCACTAAACTGTCCCGTCTTAAAAATGAAATCGAGACATTCATATCAAACCGTGCCATTTCCCCACTGAGTGTGACGGCTGGAGCCCTGCCAGCGGGAACGACTGCTATCATCATACCATGCCATACGATGGCTCTAATGAGCTGACATTTCCTGTTGCTAAATCACCACATCTGAAAGCCAAACCAAATAGTGTTCAACCTCTTTAGAAGCCAGACGATGGTTTCTGACTTCTACTTCTGCCTTCTGTTTCCTCGCTTTTGACGTTTCTCCATCCAAACCTGCCTAGATAAAGAGGTTTGAAGTAAAAAACTGCTCCTGCACCATATGGAATATATCAGACTGCTCTGCAAATTGAAGCTGTCTCATGTCGCTACCCCGGTCTTCATTGCGTGCTCTGCAAAATGAACCATTCCTGTATTAATCAAAAGGGGGGCTGTCCTGAGTGAACCCCATGGGTACAAATTGACTGCTCTGGCCTGGCTGTACCGTTTTGCCCTGAGCTTAATTTCCTTCCATGTATTTGACTCTCCTCTAGCTGCTTGTTTCAACAACAATCAACACCAACGGCAGAAAGGAGATTTCAAATACTGTTTCCATAATCTCCAGGGAATCACTGCAGAGGATTCGAGTCACTGTCACCATCTTCTGAGTCTCTCATAATCACCATGTGGCACAGCAATGTTAATGTGTCTCCTTAGAAGAATTCTTTCAAGTTTTTCACCTAAAGTAATACTCTTTGGGGGGTCAAATCACCAGTGCATGTCAAAACCACTAGCCCAGCAGTGCTCACTGGTGCAGACACTTCTTTGGAAGCAGGGACACAACAGGTACACCCAAAGAATATTAATTAGAATAAAAATTACAGGCTCAGGCCTCTCATGCCAATACGGAGTTAAAAAAACAGCGAGTAATCCTCCACGATTCTTAACACATGCTTCTCAGCATAATTAATGAGAAAAAATGAGTCGAACAAGCAAGAAAGATATTTTGCTAGAAAGAGGATGGAAAATAGGAAGAGTTGTATAAAGATTGGGTTTTTTCATCCACATAGAGAAGACCGCTAGGTCCAAGGCAGTGAATTTTTTCCACATTGTTATTTGCTAGTATAGGCTAGGATTGGAAAAGGGATTTTATCTATCTGAACCAAGCTGCTCTACTAAGAATATGAACTAAACAGGGGCCTGTTTAGCTGGCAGTATAATTTTCTTCATAGCCTTTACTTTTGCTCTCCAAATGGTATATGATTCTCATATACCTCAAGCTGTACTTGCAGACTTTTCCCTAATCCACTGCACTGGTAGTGTTGGCTATCATCCATCAATCTAACTATTAAGTCTCAAAAGTCTGTTATAGATTTTATAGACTTGGGGGAAGCTCAGTTTGCTAGTGTGCAGGCTACTTGCAAGGGGCTGACACTCATCTGTTCAGTTTGGTTTGCTCTCTTCTGTAGCGACTCATGTCATCTTAGTGACACTAATAAATAACTAAAAAATGTCCGATCTATTTCTTTGGGATAGGTTGAATTAAAAGAATGGAACCTACCACGGGGAAGCCTTTTGACTGGCAGCAATGTGCCTTATACAGCAGTAATGCTGAAAACATCAACAGTACTGGTTGGAACTGAGTGTGTCTTCACAATTTTTTTATGTCATGAACTGAAGAAAGCCTCCTCTTTTGGGATGCACAAAGTGACAAGAGAAGACCACCAAAACCATGAACACTAGGAATGAGAATCACAGAATACTAGGTTGGAAGGGACATCAATAATCATCTGATCCAACCTCTGTTGGCAAAAGCACTGTCTAGACAAGATGGCCCAGCACCCTGTCCAACTGTATTTTAAAAAGTGTCCAATGATGGGGAATCCACCACTTCCCTGGGGAGATTGTTGTAAAGGCTGATTGTTCTCACTGCAAACAATTTTCCTCTTGTGTCCAATCAGAATCTCCCCAGAAGTAACTTGGATGGATGACTTTTCCACATGACTCCTTGTAAAAAGAGAGTCTCCACCTTCTTGGTACCCACCCTTTAAATACTGGAACATGGTGATAAGATCTTCCCTAAGCCTTTTTTTCCCAAGGCTGAACAAACTCTTCAGGTTTTGGCAATTTAAGAGGTTTTCAACACAGGTCTTTTTCCCAGAAGGAAAATAAAATGGTAACGCCCCAAGGATACCAAAAATAGACTTTTAACAAGATAAGTCCATAAGATAACCTATTGCTTTCCTAAGAATTCTGAGATACTGAAGTGAGTGCATTCTGGTTCAATATAATCAGTATGTACAGCATATATTCCTTAACATTTTGAAAGCATCCGCTTCATCCCTTCTCACATTACAAGTTACAAGTCTGCACGTACAAATGCAGAACCAAACCAGCCTTCTGCCTTTGTGCTTAATTAATTTTGAACTTCTGAAATCATTAATTAGGAAAAACTGATGCTTAGCCTAGGTACTGATCTATTTTGTGTAACCTGGCCAAAGGCTCATTGTGGAGATTTAATAGAACTCTATATTGCATCAGATGATTCTAAGGTCAATACTATTCATACACAACTCTCACTCCTTTAGGCTTTTCTTTAAAAAGCTTGTGTAGCAAAAACCAGGCAACATAAATATAATAGCATGCCAGGTACACAATGCAAAGAAGAATTGTTTAAATCACATCACATTGAAAAAAAACTACCCAAAATCTCAACAGGAAACCGAAAATCAGTTCAAGACAAGTATGCTCAACTTAGCCAGTCCTGAGAAAATGTTTGAATCCTGTCAGAATAAATATGTACATGAAATTCTCAACACCCTGATTTTGAACAGTTTGGAAACACAGCAAGAATACAGCATTACGTACAGTGTTGACTTGATGGTTACCATTTCTGCCTCAAGATCCAAGTAGGAAAGGGCTTCAACCTCATGTAAAAATTAGTAAGTACTAATTGAACCTGTCAAATTATTTTGTTCATGTTCAGTTGAAGCTCCAGATGAAAGCTGGCTAGAGTGCCACTCTGAGGGCTTGAGCAGAGCTATTTGAAAGTGGTAGGGGCCACAAGTGGTACTCAGCATTTTGAAAAATATAATCACTCTCTTAGATGCCACTGTATGAGCTGAGATACTAAAAGTAGGTATCCAACTGAAAATTATCTAAGATTATTAGATTCATAAGGCTGAGATGCACAAACAAGCAAGTAAAACCTGCAAACCTCCCCCCACACCAAGACCCAATCTCATCCCAATCACGACTAAGGTGGACTTTTCCATACACTGGAGCTTTTTCTGGAGTTCTTAAAGTGCACATATAGGAGTGATTTCCAACTTAAAGACCTTCTTAAAACTGTGAATGTGTGCCTCATTTTCTGCCTACTTAGACTATCACAAAATCTCGTCTTTCTAGCTCAGAAAGAAACTATCACATTCCCATCACAGCAAAAGCTCAAGGCCTTATTCTATATGAGATGATATTAGAAATTTTTTATCTTTGAAGAGACTGCATTGTTTAATATCTGGCATACATAGTGCTAGACATCGTGATGATTGGGTTTTAATATGACAAGCGGCAAAAGACATTTAGCAATTACGGGAGGTGTTTCTCAGAGCAGTCCCAGAGCAGAAAAATGGGACCTTGTATTAAATGCCCACAGGATCTGCTGTGCTCTCTTTTGACCAAAAGGAAAACGCAGGAAGACAAATTCAACTGACTTTCTATTCCAATTTGGAGGATATTTTCTTCTGTTAACAGGTACACATTGGCATACTGACCCATTGCTGGAAGGGTGAGAACACTGAAAATAACAAGAAAAGGAAGGATACATCCTGAGATGATGATATGCATTAATTGATTAAGAGAATGTTATGCCATTTCTGAATAGGCTTAATGTCAAACTCATACTTCCCTCAATACTCTGGCAGTATTAATGGCATGCTGTTGATAATATAACTCAAGGTCTCACTAACGTTGACAGCTCTGCAGGGGTATTTTGGAAGGATTTAGTGGTTTTGAATAGCTTATTTCACTAACCCATAAAGAAACACTTTCCTTCAACACAAGTACAAGCGGTTATTTTCTATACTTAATAAGGCCAAGGTAAAGAAAACCCAAGTGCATATTTTAAAATATTTTATCTTTACACAAGCCTGGGTTATGCACAGCACAGAGCCATATACATACTTTCACAGAGAAGGTAATAATATCTGACAAAATCTCAAGAACTGCCTCACTCGCATGTCAAATTTTTCAATCAGGAGTACAAACTTAAAAAAAAAATAATCAAAAATAGCCACAACAGAAGTGTTATTAAGGATAGAAACCTCCCCACCCAATAAGAAGCTGCATCTTCTGCTCATGTCTAGGGGTAAGGAAGCAATGGAAGGTCAAGAACTTCTGTGTGTTTTCTACAGTACTGCAGTATATTAAACAACCATTTATTCTTCAAAGCATCTGTGCAAGAGCTATGCCTGTAAATGATCCTGCAACCATCTGCAGGATCTGTCTATTTATCTTAAAGATTTCCTAACTTACAGGATGGGAGTGTGGGAAAAATGGAGAGCACGCTGCAGGAGTGAAGGAATTCAGACCTTTTCCAACACTCTGTAAGTTTTTAGATGCCTCTGTTCTGTGAACTTCTGTTAACATATTGGGGTCTCTTTCTATCCATTCTCAAAAATCTCATGCAACCAGCGTTGAAAAGTTGGGTTAGTTTCCTATTGTTTTGAAGCTAAAAGAGCTTCAAAATCCCTCAGTGTTTCACATAACCTTTCTCACACAACATGAGAAACACTAGCATGCTAAAGAGTACTATGAAATACATTACTACAGAATGATGAAATACATTACTACAGAATGGAATGAATATTTAACATCTCTGGCTTACCTACACAAACAAAGTAGGAGAAGAAACAGTAAGAAGCCGAAATAATTAAAAATAACCATCATCTACCTCTTTCTGAGTCTCTGTTTTGTTAGTCATTGAGTGTTTTGTTTCCTATTTTTTCATCTTCTTTAGATTAAGGGTCATGGTGATGCCCTGTCATCATCACAGTACTGTGTGTATGTGCCCCAACAACTCATAGTGTACAATGGAAATACATTAAAAACAATAATTTACTACCTGACTTTTTTTACTTTAAAAGTAAACCCTTATCTTCATAAGAACCTTTAAACGCTTTCTGATTGGCAGCCAAGGCCTTTTTTTGGTGGGTTGGCAGAGATGGTTGTGTCCCCCTTTCACAAGGGTTAACAGCAGTTTCAGATATTATCTTCTTCATATCCTGCACCGTGCTGTCCCAGTAGATCTGGGATCCATTTGGAGCTCTGCACTTAGTCATCACATTAGTCATAGACGACGAAAACATTCTGTTCCTGTTAGCCGGCCAAACACTAAATCCCTGCCCTGGAGAATACGCAATAAATACAACACTGTTATGCACCGAGAAAGCCCGGTTCAGCTGGGTAATGCAGGAAGCGCATCATGTGATTAACAAATAGACATTAAATGCTTATTAAGGGTAAACTTATGAAGCTGCAGAGTCTATATGACCTTCCCTTGGTTTCAAGCATGACTTTCAGGGGTGTTAGCAGAGAGAACAGGGATGCAATGAACTGGCACCAAGGAGTGGTGTGTGCCTCATTCCTCAGTCAGCTGCATTGACACTCATTTATTCTAGGCAAATGTAGTAAAAGGGAAAAAGAAAGTTATTCCAAATGCCATCATGAAACATACCCTATTTTAATTGTTGTGTTTTACAGAAAAAGACTGTAAGCAGACAGAGCCAAAATACAGTCTCCATAGCTTTGACCAAGGACAAACATTGAGTGTACTCACTTCCAGGATTTTCTGTAGCTTTTGACAAATATCTTTACTCATTGTTTGAAAATAAAGAACAAGCACTGTGGTAAGACCCGTGAAAAGCAAAGTAAATGCCATCTGAATAAACCTGAGACAAATCTGAAAAGTAAATAATAAGAATTATTACTACACTTCACTGTTATAATTATTATAATATTATATCTTCCTTAGCAACAGCCTATGGTTTGTTTAAGCTAAATAAATTTTGAAGAGATTGACACTGTGATGATTCAGGGGATAATACAGCTGGGTGCTTGTTAAACTACAAGTAAAATTTAATCCCATTTCATTTCATAACTGACACCTGATTAAGCTTGTCCAACATCTCATATGTCAGAAGACAGTGATCCTGATTAAAGAGTTGAAGTGACTGAGAAAAATGACTGGAGATGACCACAATAACAGCCATTTTTCTATTTCAGTTTAAAAAGGAGGTGACTATTCCTATCTTACACAGACTTAAGAAAGTGACTTTACCAAGGTCATCCAACAGTACATGGACTAGAGTCCAAATTGCTAGGACCCTGCCCATACTCTCCTCACTAGGTTACAGAGGAGATGTTTTGTTTCAACACTATCACTTATTTCCAGCAATGAAAGCACACTTTATCTTCTCACTTTGATGGAGCGTGCTTCCTGTTTGCATGTTTTAACTCTGGAGCACCTCGTTCCTCTCCCATTATCACCTACACGTTAGGGAACAGGTAGTTCCTTGGGTGTCATTGGTCACTTTCTCTCTCTTTGCACCCATATTTCACAATACTGTTGAAATTAGCAGTTTCTAAGCATTCACAAAACAGTTTATTTCACTCCTGAAGTTACTCTGTAACAGCGGCAATCCTATTGCTCAGTTCTCAGTGGTGCCCCTCAAGTCCCTGATGTCCAGAGCGTGAACACTCGTATTACACTGTGACTTTTGTAGTTGGTAGCTATGCTGGTGTCTCCCTCTGGTAAGAAACATCCTCTAATGCAGCCACAAGTCCATTCTTCTGAGTTTCTAGGACCATTCAGCTATTAAAATGTTAAGGTTGGGGTTTTCTACAAAGCTTATCTATGAAGCCATCTATGGCTTTTGATGACAATTGCCAGTACAGTGATCTTTCTGATTTCCTAACAGCAGCCAACCTCAGTTTAGGAAATAAAGGAATAGATTGCTTCGGGAGGCTGTGAAAGCAAACACAGATAAGCCTTTGCTGTAGTATCAGTAGTGCCACATTCTCCTCCCCAGCTTTACCGTGTGGAATGACAGTAAAGGGAGCTGAGAAGTTACCATGGTAGCTCTAATAACAACCAATTGCTTTTCGCTTTCTGGGAGACATGTCATCTGTTTTGCACTCAAAGTCTTTGCTGGAAGAAGTTATGGCTTTGTGAATATTGTTATCTCCTTAGTCATATATTTATTAGATACAAAATATTTTCACTGAGCTCTTTTTAGTGTTATAATAAAGCACTTTAACACTTTTATATGCTTTAGCCAGTCCTATTCTTTCACTTGGTGACTGTGCCTCACACTATCCCTTTCCCAAATAAAAGAAAATTATGATTTAATCCAGGAGACAAATGCTGAGAGCATGAGCAGATGTGGTTTTGTTGCTCCACACTCTGACTTAGGGTCTTCTCCAAATCCCCAGACGAAGTCAATGCAACTGATTTCATTGCTTTGAAAGAGGTTTGGATCAGGCCTTTTCCATGATCCTGGGGACATCACTTTGACCCCACTTTTGAGAAACAGGGGTGGCAATGGGAACCTGCCTTCGAACTTTTTGCCTGGAAGCTGCCGTATAACCAATTGTTATTACAATGACGGATAAGGAAACAGTTAACAAATCAGTCATTATTATTACAGGTTGGAAAGAAATAATTTTTGTTTATATCTCATTGTTTTTAAAAGTACTCAGAACTAAAAAAAGAAATATCTGATGATTAAGGATGTATTGTTATTGACTTTCTTCCCATCCGCATTTTCCTAATATGAAGAAATACTTCCTCAACACAGAAACATGATGTCAAAAGGAAGGTGTCAGAGGACAGAATAAAAGTAAAAAAAAACCCTTTTGCACAAGAGCTCTTTTTTTAGGACTGGAGCATGAGGAAGGAGCCATGTCCTAGGTCCCATTCTGGCTGCTCCAGTGGCACTGATGGTAGCTGGGTGTGAGACTTCGTGTGCTACAAGACCCTGTGGGAGCTCCTCACCAGTTCCCATGAGGGGAAGAAGCCCTGCTGATCCCCATCAGGGCTGGTGGTGGCCAGAACGAGGAGCTTGGCATCTGGCTGCCCTGCCTGAAGACACTTTGCTGCTGGGGATTCCTGGTCCTTCCCCACCCTGCTTCTCCACATGTCCCTGCTTGCTTGTGCCCTTGCCGATTCCTCCGGCTTCGTTATTTGTTTGTTCCTTCATGCAGAGCTCTCCAAACATAACCTTGAGCCATGGGCAAGCTCCAGGAGAGTTGTCAGAGGAGGAGTGCAGCAAGGTCTTAAAAGTGAGGCTCTCCAGCCATTGCAGGAGGTGGCTGTGCTAAAATGTGAAGCGATTGCCTATCCCAGCTTTTTGCAAGGTTTTATGGCTCTGTTCACACTTCTGTCTGTCTCCCTCCCCCACTCTTTTTACTGTCGGATGCTTCAAGGAAAGAAAATTTATGGAAGTGGTTCCAAGAGCTGTTTTCTCTGCCCTGGTGCTAGTCGGTGCATGCTCCTGGCTGGATCAGCCCTCCCTTCTCCCTGCCTGCCTCCAAAACTCCTTCACCCCACACAAAAGATAGATCACGTTACCATTTATTAGCTGCCTCCTGGGCCCCAGCCCCCAGAGCTGGTGAGTGCATCCTTGCTAGTGCCAGGTACAAGCAGCTCCCTGCTCCCTGTACCTCCTTTACAGGAAAAATTTCCCTTTCCAGGTTCCCACCCTGGGAAAAGTGTGAATTTCAAGCCTTTTCTGAGACAAAAAAGTAAGTGGTGTTAACTTTCTACTTAGAGATACATAGTAGGAAAACCAGGTTGGCTTCCTTTCTGATCTAATCAGGGGATTGCTTAAAATATTTAAGCTAATAATTCTGAGGAGTGATACTTGATTGGTTTTGAGGCACCATGCTTGTCCTGTATCCCCAGCACCAGTTTCGGGTATGTTCCAGTAGAGAAGGCAGGACCCCTGCTCCCTCCAGCCCCTTTTCCTGCCTTGACCTGCCACAAAAGTAGCTCGCCTGTTGTGGATGGCAACATTCATTTTGCCAGGACTTCTGAACTGGCTGAGGTCATGAAAACCCAAGCAGCAACTGCAAAAGGCAGTTCCCCTGCCCTTCCCCTGAACTCCTTGTCCTGTCTCACTCCTGATTCTCTTGCATCTTTGCCTCCCTTGTTTTCACCCAGTATCTCACTCCAGGGCTTTCAGACCTCAGTACTGCTCTCTATATGAGATGAACAAGTTATTGCTAATAACTTGCAGTGATACGACTGCAAAATACAAACCTTGAAATCCCTGATACAACCTGTAATCTCAGCTTCATGCTCCTCTTCTTCTAAACCTTGATGGCCAGTTTTGTCTAGAGCTAGATCCTGATGTCAATAACAATTTCAAGTATTAAGAGTCACTTACTACCTCGCTCCCATGGGCTCAAACCCAGACCAAATCTGGATTTCAAGGACTGTATTTTCACTCTCATATTTCTGTATTCAGACACTGTTTGTGGCATAGAGACCACGCTGTGGTCAGCCATTAGAATGTGATCTGGAAACTGTATTACAAACACAATCATACAGGTGCATACTGAGCATCATAACACATTTATAACAAAAACAGTTGTTACTTTATACTTACTGTTTACTTACATATACTTAAAGAAAAGCTGTATACTTAAGATGTATATTTAAAGAAAAGCTATTTCCTTTATTCATTGTTAAATATTTGTAATGACGGATTTTTTATAGAGAGAGATCTCCAAGTCTATTCTGAAAATAGTTAACATCTTGTAAAATTTGTTGAATAACAAATTCATAAAACACACTCAAAGAATGTGCTTATTTGACTAATGTCAGTATAAGAAAATGAGCTCAGAAACTAAGATCTTGTATGATACCAGTCAGCCAAGTGACTTTTCTGGAGGTGAATGAGAAACTGAAAAATGGAGCAGCAGTGCTACTGGGTCCTGAGTCTGGTAACACTACTAGTGCCATTACAAAGACTGCCATGATGAGACACAGCAGCAGAATAAAAACAAGTCCATTTTCAAGGTTCTTTTCTTGGCCTTCCCTCCGCAATGATGTCTCACCTACAATATAGGCAGTGACTCATCCTTCAATTATTGCTGCTGTCATTCTGGTTCAAATTGCTCGGAGGAAGGGAAGTACAGATAGAGACACTTTGGATGATTAAAATAAACTTGTCTGCAATGCTTTATAACAGCTTTGCTATAAGGAACCTGCTTTCTCCATGATTGCTTTGTTATGAATTCACTTGTGCAACACGTTCTTGGAACAGCACAGTTTGTTTCTGGAAACAGGAATTAGTGACAGGAGATTCATTATAAAGGGGGAATATTTTCCTTAAAGAAAAGCTGTCAGGTCAAGTCTGTAAAACAAGGTGTTTACATACCTGTAAACCTGCCATATATATTTTTTTTCCCCCTGATGAAAGTCACCTTTAGAAAAGTAGGTGGAAACAGTTCTTTGGCACCAGCAGTAGAGCAAGAGCAGAAAAGGCCAAGCCAATGCTCATCCCTGCCCCTTCCTCCCTCTGCAAGGTGCCAGCCCCAGGGCAAGGTACCTGGGGCAGCCGAGCACCCCACAGTGGGTAGCAAATCTTGCAATAAGCAAGGATGTGCAACATGCTGTCTGCGGCCAACCTCTCCCCTCCCAATCACTACATCTGTCCCCAGGTCCATTGGAGAAGACCCAGTCTTTGTCGTAATGCTAATAATTAAGATACTTCAGACAATAACTCAAAGTGTTAAGAACTCAGTGTGCTGTGTATTCCTCCTTGGTAGGAGATTATCATCTCTGAAGGAAAGTATTTATGATTTGGCAATGGTGGCCCAAGTGTTTAAACAATTTAGTCAATGGAAAACCCTGAGGGGAGGGAAAAAAACCTAAAACAAAAAACATGAAGACAGAGGGATGTAAGGGGAATGCAAATCCTGTCTGATAAACGGTGTCTTTAAGCAAAACCCGACTTCTCTTGCCCATGGTATATACATAAGGACTGTTACTTTCTCAGCTTCAGAGTGTTTGCCTCCATAAACATAAAGGAAAGCAGGTTTCCTAGATAAACAGTATAAATTAATACAGAAATTAGATACTCAAATCAGAAACAGGAAACCTGGAAACTACACAGGATCTCTGCACTTCTGCTTCCCTTATGCCAGGGCTGGTATAATTGGCACTTGAGATTTATTTTCTGGAGAGAACACTCCTGTCACCTAATTTACCCTGCCATTTGCCCACCTCCAGGAAAACAAAATTTGTCTTCAGATAAACACAGACCCACTCCCAAGCCTACGCAGAGCAGTTAATGAAGAGTTTCCGAGTGAAAACTGCACATCATTTCCCCAGATTAAGGGCTGCTTGATAGGAACCCTCCACTCTCCTCTGGGATAAGCAGAAATCGGGAGGCGAGGGGCCAGTTCACCTCCTGAACTCCTATCCCTGTGCAAGCACCAACCATTAGGGCTGTACAAACATAGACCTGCACCTCCGCTGGGAAAAACAAAACTGGCCGGGTTTGCTTCTGGCCTGACTCCGGTGAGGGTGGGGCCGGGTTTGCAGGCGTAGGGCTGGAAATGCCTGTCTCCATCGTGGTGAAAAAACTGGAAGGTGGCCAGGCTCTGCTGGTCTGACTGCTGCAGGGAGGAAGGAGCTGTAAGCCAGCAATTAGTAATCCTGCTACTAACAGGAAAGATTGCTGGGAAGTATAAATAGGGTCGCTGTTTATATGCGAGTTAGCGTGGGACGTCATGTTGGTGGTGGTTGAGGTTTTTTTTTGGAAAGCTGCCTTGCATAGGAAAGGAGGTAGTTTATGAGAATCGCAGTGCCCAGAGGAGGAAGAACTTCATAGAATGGTTTAAGTTGGAAGGAACCTTAAAGATCATCAAGTTCCAACCTCCTGCCATGGGCTGGGACACCTCACACTAGACCAGACTGTTCAAAGCCCCATCCAGCCTGGCCTTGAACACCTCCAGGCATGAGGCATCCACAACTTCCCTGGACAACCTGTTCCAGTGCCTCACCACCCCAACATTTCTTCCTAATATCTAATCTGATCTAATTTCATGCATGGATGTTTGGGGCTGGTTTTAGAGATTTACTTCACCGATATTATGCATATATAATTGTGCATTAATGAGCTCCATAGCATAAAACATGTAATCCTTTGGTTTTATGCTTATATTGTGGTGTGCAGTGGGAGAGGCTTGGACTTTCAGAGTGATAGTTTTTTAGTCTTCCCTTGTTTTAACGGCATTCAAATGCTATCACATACACACAGATCACTCACTAAGATCCCTGCAGCTTTTGAAGGGATAGGAGCTTTTCCAAGCAGCACGAAAAATAAACTCATGAATTATACACAAAACAGTCATAATAAGCACAGAATTAAGGAAAAGACATTACAGGCTTTAGAAAGAGGATTAGCTTGTGTGTTTATGCAAACTGTACAGCAAGGAATTACGACTCTAGAACTGTCAACATCACTTAATGATTCATAGGACTGAGATAAAGAGAAAATAAGGCCTAGAAAGTAACTGAACTTCTAATTTTCCCCAGCTTCACAAGTATTCATTTTCACCAGTCACCTACTGCTTCTCTTTCACTCGCACGGGTTCCTCTGAAAATCAAAGGGCTGTGTGCTGCTTGTGTAGAAGAGTGTGTACACGGTGACCTCATCTGTATGAGGTGGACAGAAGCTGGGGGGTAATTGCAAATAACGGCCCAGATAAGGTGGGGTTTTTTTTGCTATGTGTAAGAAGATAAACTCTAAAATACAGAAAGTAGAAATGGGGAAATCTCCTTAACTGTCCTATCTATCAATCTGTCTATATTTTCCCAGGAAAGAATGGATTTCACAGGAATTGGAAAAGGAGCCATCAGAGCTCAATTATTAATTTCACTGAGTTTTTACAAATTAGGAATGTTAACTTATTAATAATACTAAAAATGAACTTTACAGGCTAGAGGACAATGACAAAGCATGCCCTTTGGAACATCATCTCATACATTCCATTGCAAATGCAAATTTGAAATCAGTCTCTTAAAAATACCAGCTGTCCCCACACTGGAACTCACAACCGTGTATGGTTTGACCTGTGCACCTAACTGCTGAATTAAAGGGGAAAACCAGACATATTGTGAGGCGTGCAGGAGTTATTAGTGATGACATGTATCACATTAGGAGCAATGGGGCAGAATAACAACATAAAATGAAGAGGAACCTCTCTCTGACATAGCCCTCCATTTCTTTAATAGCATATTTTTTCTATTCCAAATTATGTCAGGACCTCAAATGCTATTTGACAGTACTTGGAGGAGATGACCTTAAAAATTTGCCACTTTTGTCTTAGTTAAATAGATACAGCTTCTTCAGTGTTCCCAGCACTTCCTTCTATTTACTTTAGAAAGTGCTCCTAATCTGAGGCAGTGATATTTAGCTCTCACGCAATCGGCAGGTTTTAAAGGATCACTGTATGTTCTCATGCTCAAGTGATAAATCTAGATGTGAGCTGCTGGCACGGTGAACCAGAATGTGGATGTGTGTGCTGCAGAAGACAGGTTTACAGCATTGAAACCTGGGAGAAATAATTACATGAGCCACTTTGGATGAAATCATAATTAAGCCTTATTGCGGTTTGAAAGTTTGGATTTACAATATATTTCACTCACCGTTTTTCATTTTCATGAACTTCTGGCAGTTTTTGCTTCCAGCTGGGACAAGAAGCAAAGTAGCTAAAATTACTATGAAGAAAACTGTGTGAAACCCATATAGTTTCAGGAGGGCATGCTGGCAATCTCAGGAGAAACTCTGTTCTTTTGCACAGAGGTCTGTCATATTTCTCAGGATGAAGAACACACAGTAAAAATCAGGGAGCTGTGATACTCTGTGGGTTCATTCAACGTGAAACCTATTTTCATGCGAGGGAAAGAAAACACCAGAGGATCAGTTGTGTTTTCCCCAAGGAATCCTTGCCTTGAGTCAGGGCACAGCAGAAAATACAAAACTCCCATGCTGGGCAAGGATCAGAGGAAAAAGGACAGCCTTCCCTCGAAAAGGAAGCATAATGCACTGGTCCTTTGCTAACGATCACATGCACCAGTACTGTGTTCTCCAGTTTCTACATACTCTGCAAGCAGGAACAGTAAGTTACACACAACAGGAAGGACTGCCCTAATAGCATTGCTTATAAATTTGTGACTATTTCAAGCAGCACTGAAAATTATTAACTTGCTGTGCTAAATATTTTGCAATATTATTCTTTATATTGTTAGAGTATGCTACCATCAATCCCAGAAAATTGGCATTTTAAAGCCCTACATTTCATCCCAGGTCTGAAAAGTGAAAGAAGAACTGAACTACGGACTCAGCAAAAGGGAAATAACATAGAAATCCAGGAAAGAGACCATGAAAAAATGTGTTCCATTGTCAGACATTCGTTCAGCACTTCTCCGTGCTTTGTGAAATATCCAAGCCTGTTTGCATGCTCACTACAGACATGAACTGACTTCACAGAGTCCTATGTCAGAAATTTACACCTGCATCCTACCTAGACTTCTGGCCTAAGTGCCTATAGGAAAGCTAATTCTGCTTACTGTCACTTGTTCACGTGTCTAAGGAGGTAGAAACTCCAAAATCAGGCTTGCAACAGCGTGACTACGCACTTGTCTGGAACTTTGACCAATAGGTTCATAAATAACGTAAATATCAAAGAATGCAAAATATTGTACAGTGGCAACACCCATTACCTCCAGCATTGGCAAGGATTATACTATATAAACACTTATGTAATACAAAAATTCCATTAATTTAGATAATAAAGATTAATACACTAATCTAAAACCACACACCCCTAAAGAGAGCATGAATGCTTTTTCCATTAGATCCTTAGGAAAAAACCCAAAACAAACCCAAACAACTTCTGGTTTCAAATACCTTGAATAGATGTTTGCTTTCTGTGTCATTTTAGGTACTGAAGTTGGATTGTAGCTGCCTTCATGCCTCTTGTGTAGAATTCATAAAATGGGCCAATTATCTCTAGAGCTTACTGGAAAAGACTTAAAAGAGTAAACATACTAGTAAGAGAAACAGCAAAGAAGTGGTAAGAGATGGAGACCCTGAGTCACGAGAGTGTCTAAGCACTTCCCTGATGGACCTTTGAGCTGGGAGAGCACTTTCTACTCAATATTCAGGCCTAAAGATATGATAACTTTGCTCCTCGCATAGAAAACATGTGAAGGGGACATACCTGGCTTGTCTATTGAGGCAGTCAGGAGAAAAACAAGTCACAGTCTTCAGTGAAACTACAGGATAATAATGTGGCAAATACTCTCCTAAGATTAATGCAATAGATGTTTCAGAAGGATAAGATAACGGTAACTTCTCCAGGGGTTAAACTCACTGTGCTAAAATTACAAGGACTTCCCGATGTTCTTCTTTTTCATAGCAACACCTGGACTCAAGAGGAACCCGCATCCACAGGAGTGAACTCAGCCCTCCACCCCGCCCTGCCCCAGCAAAGGCAGTGGCTGGTCCACCCAGGTTGTTCTGCTGCTCCCACAGACTGCAACAATCCCATTATATTTAAGGAGATCAGGGTGATATTTAGGATATATTTAAGGTACATCAGGATATATTTAAGGTGCATCAAGGGTGAAACACTCTAGGTCTTGCTCATGGGAGAGCACCCTGCCAATTCAGCAGCTAAATTTCTCATTTTCAGCCACAACACAGGCCACATACAAAACAAGGAACTAAAACAGAGGTGCAGAAGGATACAAGAAACTTGGTGGACGGCCACCAGGGACTCAGCCTTCAAAATGAGGGCTGTTGTGACCTTCTTTCTCACCCACAATACATGAAGAGTTCATCTATGATATTTCCCAGTTCAATTCAACAGTTGTTTGCCAGGTTGCTAACTTTAAATACACAGAGACAGGCTGTGGACTTTTCCTGGGCTTGGGACTGGGCACATATCTCACTGCCTTCCAGAATCATGACTTAAAAGCAGATTTTAAGACTTTCACTCAATGCAGAAAGAGTGTGGAATCAGGCTTCCACTTCAAGCATCTCAGTAATCGAAGCAATGTCTAAACGCTTTGTCTGGTTTGGGTTATCTGGAAGTAGTCCAGCATGGTAGATTATCCACATAGATAGTGAGCTATACATGTTAATGGGGAATTTAAGTAATATGATTTACAAATGGCGAGTACACACTCCTCTGGTTTCCCAGCTAAATCCCAGGAATGCATTGCCTGGAATTTCACAGAGCAATCGCAAAACCTCCAGCACACTCTGTGTATTCCTTCTTAGGGAAATGTACCAAAGATGATTCTAACTCTCTTTTAAAATATGGTTTTACTACTAGAGTCTAATTCTATAGACAACAGCATCCTGCTACATTTCAAAATCATACTTTAATCACAGCATTTGCATTTTTTTATTTTTCTCATTCTTGCATACCCTACAAATAGCTGAACACAAATGAAGACTGAAAATAACCAGCAGAGTGACAAAGGCAGGTTAATTCTGATTTTCCTAATAAAATCCCAAACCATTCAATTTCAGGCCAAGTTTAATACTATACCGGACAATCTCACATGATCGTGGCAGCGTTGTCTGCTTTCTCTTAGAAACAACCCCTCAGCCACTGCTGGAGACATAGTACCTAAATTAGATTGCGTCTCAGCTGGGTATTGCATGGCACCAGGGAGGAGTAAGAACAGCCTCCCTGCAAGGATAATGAAATGCACACTGTAAACTTTTGCTGAAACTATACACCTTTCCTTGTTCTTCTGTTAGCAAAATCAAGTTTATAGAAATTTTATTTAGGAGCGTATCAGCTATCTTTGCTTGTAACATTAGCAACTGCTGTTAAAGATAATAGGTAAGAGGCAAGCTGTAAGAGGGAGAAGGTGATAGCTCTGACTGACATCTTTACTGGCATGGGACGATGGAGCAGTTTATGAAGCTTTTCTAGTGGTGGCCTAAAAACCAATCAAGGGTGGCTCCATGATGTCTTGCCAAGAATGCTATAATCTTCCTCTGCAACCTCTTCACCAGGAGACAGTAGCTTAAGAGCTTCACAGAAGGTCATGCTATTGCATCAGCAGATGTGCATAGGCATATCACATTCACAGGCATAAGTCTTCCCTGAAAACTGTGTTCTCTTTCTGGGGCAGAAGGAACACTTGGGGTAGGTTTAATGTGGGGCCAAAAAGGTCCATTTCTTTTTGAGGTGATTAATATGGGTGTACTACCATCAGAGAGGGACCATTCTGGAGTATCTATCATTTTGAAATTACTTGTCTAAGTCTGAGGATGGAGTTAATTTTCATTCATTCAAAGGGGTAAGGGTGGGCCCTGATTTTCTGGTGGTTCATGGCCATATTGTTTGTGGTTTTTGCAACCTTCAAGCAATAAAAGAAATATAATAATCTGTTGTCTCCCAGCCAAACCATCAGCTCAGCCCGTCCAGCAGATCAGCAGCCTCAGAGATTTTCTAAAACAACTTCCAAGCCACACATAAGAGATACAGGGCAGTTATAAAACAAACCCAGATCATTTCTCAGTATAAAGCCACCCGTGAAGTGTCAGTCTACAGGAATCAATTCACACATGTTTTAATCAACTTGTAAGCTACTCTGGATATATGGGAATAGTTAAATTTATAGAGCTTGGAGTCTGGCCCATTAAACTCTGTCTATACTGTTTTAACGCTTCTGGAAGCCTACATTCAAATTTGCCTCGGGTCATGACTGAAATGAATATTCCTAGTTCCAGCAAGATACCCAGCATGGATCCATGATTGTGTACTGAAAACAGAATGAAACCTTTCTCATACCATCTGAGGGAGCCATGGGACTGACGAAGGACTGGGGAGCACAGAGATGCCTGACCATGGAGCCCATGGCTCCAGTTTGCAGGAAAACAAACCTTGCCAAACATTCATGAGCAGAAATGTGCTTGCTATCAGCAGCAGAGAAGAGACCCAGCTGTTTGCTGGAGCGATGTCAGTTACTGCCTGCTAATCTGGACATTTCTGAAGCTTCTACAGGTTGCTCTTATCAACAGGGTAGGGTTTTGTACTGCATTTTCTTTTAGAGCAGATTTGGCTGATAGCATCAGCGTTTGTGGGGCAGCATTAGCAGCTCTGCCTATGCAGGTACCACGGAAACCAGAGACAGGGTTTTTGCCAGTCAGGACAAGAATGTTTATTTAAATGTAAGGAGAGAAACAGATCTGCAGCTGTTATATCTGCAATGAGCATCAGAGGGGTACCCAAGGCAAAAAGTGACTGACTTGGAAAAAAAAGCATTGTGCCCTGTGAAACAGGAAAGAAAAAAACACATAAAACTCTTCAAAGTATATGCACTCCCCATGCTGAAAATGCACTTTTGTTTTCCAGAAAAGATGGCTACAGTATGCATGCCTCAGGTTGCCCAACGACAGGCAGGCTTAAATATTGAATATAAACATGAGAATTTGCAAAGGTAATTACTTCAATTATCACCTTGGCAACCACATAACACACACTCAATGACACTTTAATGAGTCACCTCAAACCCACCAACTGAGGCTCCTGAGCAGATACCTGCTCCCATGTAAGGCAGGAGCCGTCTCTCAGAGATCCATCTTGACCAGCTGAGCTGGGAAGGGCAGGGGCACCTGAGGGGCTCCAGCAACACCTACCATCCCAACCTCTCTTGTCTCATGAGCTCAGCCATGGTGCTCATCTGAGGCTAGTGAAGACCCTGCTTTGCTGCCTTGGACAGACAAGCAAACTGGTGTTTGGGGAAACCCATCAAGCCCAAGAAGTGCATAGGCTTTTTTTTTCCAAACAGCAAAGACTGCGGTTTCATAGAATCATAGTATGGTTTAAGTTGGAAGTGTCATTAAAGATCATCTACTTCAACCTCCTGGACCAGATTGGTCAAAGCCCCATCCAGCCTTGAACACCTCCAGGGATAGGGCGTCCACAGCTTCTCTGGGCAATGTGTCCCAGTGTCTCACCATCCCCATAGTGAAAAATTTCTTCTTGATATCTAATCTAAATCTACCCTCTTCTGGTTTGAAGCCCTCATCCTATCATTATGTACTTTTGGTTTATGGTTTATGATCTTTAATACACTACTGATGGCACAGTTGTGTGGGTACTGGGTCAGAGCAAGCGTCACTGTAACCAAAAAAGTCTAATGTCTATTAGTGTAAAATAAAGCAGATATTAAAAAAAACCCAACTTAATTTCAACTTCTTCAGTGCGCAGACTGTATAAAACTACCATTATGGAGCCAAATTCTGGCCTGGAGGCCAGCGATGTGAACCTGGAGTAATATCACTGAGTGACTGCAGCTTTTCTGCGTATAGAACACCAGCTGATAAACACTTGCAGAGAGGCTATTCTCAAAACACCGCACTGCATAGCCTGCATAACTTATTTTATGTATCTCAACAAAAGTATGCGGTATATATAACTTTCATATCTCATTCTATATTGTATATGTCTAATCTAAATCCTACATATCTAGGCATAAAATATTCTGAAGAGATAGGTTGATTTTGACTGTCTTATTTTAGTTACATAGCAAATGCTAATATCCAGAAAGAGCAAGAGAAATGATAAAAGTTCCTGGGAAAGTCTGTATTAAGATGATCAGTAAGAAGAAAAGTCTTATGTATTCAGTGGAGGAATTAAGTAATAGGAAGCACAATATAATGTATAAAAGAAGGTTTGTGATAATGAAATGATAAAGAACCTGGGCTCTTATTCATCTCTTTGTGCAGTTCGATATAAAGATGAACTGAAAATAAAAGGAAACCACACATATATACATTTTTGGTACATAATCCCTTAACACATGCAATTTACTGCAGCAATATGCGCAGATCACGGTGTTTTCGAAGCACCATATAGTTACTACACTTGCTAAATCAAGTTTGCAGAGGAAACCTACTGTCAGGCACAAACTGACCATGTGAGTGTGAAAGATCAGAAATGAGTCTCATTTCAGGCCAAGAAAATCCCTCTCCAGCCACTTTTTCATGAATTACTAATTTAAAACTCAACAAACCCCACTTTTGTTGTAATGAAGGAAAAGCAACTCAAAAGAAGAGAGCTCAAAGCTTTGGAGCTTATGAATATTTTGTGTCTGAAAATTTTGTTTTACCACTGTGCTGGTCCCATCATAGGTACAATCATGCCTACAAACTGATATTTTTTTTAAGTGGGGGTGGGTGAAAGGCTATTTTACAGACAAAAGGCACCAAAATATTTGCATTGTATATTCAGAGACGACAAACTCAGTCTGATGTACAAATGCTCTATCTAGTTCACATCCAACTATAAGAAATAAATGATCCTTTAATTCTCTTCTTTTTTACTCTTGCTTGCCTAGCTTTCTTTTATTTTTAAACTGGAGAAAAAAATCAGAAAAAACAGCAAATAACTTTGCAAATAAACTGGAATAATTTTGACTGACTACCATCTTATTAATACCTCTAGCCTAAATTAAGAAAAATGGAAGAAACACAGCTAGGGTTGCTGCATATATTTCCCATTTATCTGGCAGCAGAGAAGTAGTATTAGGAGCACATACAGGTGTAGAACAGATAGAAATCTTGCAAACCAACTGCATAGTGGCAGCAGCTATAAGGTACAAAAGTAACAATGTTTCCCCATGTAATCACAACAAATTATTTTTAATCACAAACAGATGGTATTTGTAATCAGTTTTCTAAAGTAAATCTAATGAGAGCCCCAGGAACTCCCAGCTGAAGAATTACTTTAGAGGGCAAGGGAATACGTCTAGGTCATTTTACACACCTTGACGGCAACATACAAGCCAATGGGGATATCCAGAAGGAAATAAGGTCACAAATTGGCAGGGTGGCAGCTGCATTTACCTGTTTAAACAACATTTAGTTGTTGAAAATCTACATCTTAAAGGCACATCAACAACTCATAGACCAAACTATGAATCTTCAACTCAAATGCTATCTCCATCTGAACATATGTATGTGAAACGTGAATGTTCCTCAGAGGTACACAGGCAGGCAACTTACGGGGTTTGAAAAAAAATGCCTCAGAAAGGCTAAACGGAACAAAAACCCAAAATTTAATGGATTTGTAATGAATGTCAGGAGCTATCAGGGAGCTCAATAGCTCTGTACCTCTAGCAAAAGAAACAGGTGCATTTGGGACACACATCAAGAACTAAGGCAAACATCCACTCCATTAGAGATGCTGCAGGGTAACTTGAGAAATGGAAGCACGGGGCTGACTGCACAACTCCATCAAACACGCTCAGAAGATGCAGGAGAGCAGCAGGAGGATGGGCGTGCACGATGGCATTGCCTGCAGCTGTTGAAACTTGGTGACAACAGTCTGTCAGACTCCTGTAGGACTGATCAATTGATCAACTGGTCTACCCAGCTATCTCCTGACAACAAAACATGATATGACTTATACATACTATATTGGTCCTAACTAGCATAAGGCTCCACTGCTATTTGCAAATTGCTACAGGAATGACTTTCAAGATTTACAGGTACTATATGAATGAACAAAATTTCTCTCCCCCCTCATGTCCCCGGACATTTTAGTTAGATTGTGTTATGCTTTTTTGGGATGTTACTTGAATCTAACTGGTTCCTAGAAATATTGTCACTATATTGAACCGATATCAGAACTCCTGAGCTTATAATTCATTACAGTTTAAAGGGAAACATAACTACTTTTTAAGAGTGGATTTTTCTTAAACATGAGAACATGATTTCAAAATCTTATGTTCATAAGAAAACTTCTGTCAGTGAAACTATCTCTTTCATTTAAAAAAATGCATGAAAAACATTTGAATTCATGCCAACAAACACCTCCAGCAGCTGAGGTTGGGGAGTCACTCAGGCAACTTCAATGTGAATTTCTAGGGTGACACAAGGCCCCATCCCCAGAAAAACCAAAGCTGGTGGTGCTGCTGTATGAGACTCCATGAGCAGCTTTTCCCCCAAGATCCCTGCCCTGGCCAGGGGTGGTTTCCTGCTAGCACTTCAGGCAAACGTACACATCCAGCCTCCCTGGATGCAGGGTGCCTACACATTGCGCAAATCTACTGCCTATCCTGGGTAGGATCTCAGTGGAATTAAGCTGTCATTATGGATCACAGCTAGTGCAAAAGCTGCTTTCCAGATGGCACAAACAAACTACATTTGGAAATCCTTTCCTAACATGGAGGCTTGTGACTGGGGGAAAATACCTGCATTTGTATTCTGATCTCAATGTGAGGGTATTTCAGATGTTGCGAGCAATCCACCATGTTGGACTAGATGCTCAAACAGCAGGAGGTAACTCATATTCAAAGAAGAACAAGAGAATAAATAATGAATTACTGGAACAGCACTGGCCACTTCAGTAAGAACACCAGTCGCCTAATAAAAATATTGACATTTATGGGAATCCACAGACAGACATAGTTGTGGTCTCTGCTACTGTATCACTTTTCATAATGTTTTATTTCTGTTTACCTTCCAAAACAAACTACTGTAACTAATATGTTTATAATAATTAAGGAAAAGACAGCCAAACTGGAGAAAAGAATGGCCTCTGAAATTCACACTTTTCCCAGCAGGAATGCTTAATTGGGCTGGGGTGTGCTTTTCTCTCCCTAATCCGATAGTAAAGCTGGGAGAAATGAACAGGGGCCCTAATTATCACTGGTATAACTTCATGAAAAACAATGAGCTTACAGAAGGGATTAATTTAGTGCATTGTCCTTTGCTAATCATACAATTAGCAGCTGAATAACCAAAACTAATACATTTGTAGATCTGTATATGTGTGTTAGTATGTATACATTTGTGTGTGTGTGTGTATCCATACATAAGAATGCTGTATGTATGCCATTCTGGTCACTTCTGAAGCGGGAGGTTGTGGCTGGTGCCCTTAATCAGTCTGATAATCACTATCTTGGGGACAATCTTCTCTCCAGGCCTCAGAGCAGCTTTTGTGGTCTGTCATTGCACTGGGGCTGACAGTGCACAGACCATGCCTGGCAGGAACAGAGAGACAGCTTTCTCAAGGAAAAGGCCCGTGACTATTTTGCAACCCAAAATTGCCCCAAACCTGAGAGGTTTAATTCCCGTAGGAACAAGATTGCACCGAGTGTTTGGAAGACATAACTCTGAGGTTTTGCAAGACTGACTCAGGCTGATGGCTGCAGAAGGAAAGTCTGTCCCATGCACACCTTGACTCTGATCCCTTAATCTCACAGAAAAAAAAAAACAAACATATTCTTTGCATTTTCTCTTAATTACTCAACAGAGAAGGCTTTGCTCAGCATGTAGCAGGATTCAGCTTATTATACTATCTTCAGTTTTCTTGCTTTGGGAACAAAACAGAGCTCCTCTTCTTGATTTACTGATGAGGGAAGGCTTCCTCAGGTCTGTCTGTACGATGCTTATAAATCTGGCTGTCACTGTATGAATAAGCATCTATCAGCTTCTCATCAAAGGCTCCCACAGCTTTCCATCTGCCCAGCCACACTCTTCTGTGGCAGGGCTGGAAAGGTGATTTCTTAGAGATAATCATGACATGGATCTGCCAGTTATTAAGTAATCTTTACTCCTTCTGGACCAAAAAAAATGTCAGGAGAATGTGTTTTAAAGCCAAGGCACACACATCTTTTCTTCCAAGAAAGCTGTATGCCCTTTCAGTAGTTAGCAATCTATTTTTTGGCACTTTGTTAGTGTGCGTCAGCCTGTTCCTTAAAAGTATTGATTTTGTTTCCAAACAAATGTCCAAGTAAATTAATAGAAAATAGTCAAACCCAAAACAAACAGTGAAGATTTCCTTAACTGAAGATTGAAAGGTCTAAAATGAGCCTGACACTCACCTTAAACACTTCGTATTGCTAAAAGAGATTAACTGACATGCAAAACCAGCAGGCAGCAGAAATGCATTTCTTGCTGTCAACATTTCCTTCAAATTTTAAATTACAGGACATGCACAAAAGATTTCTTCAGGTTCTGTACAGAACACAAGGGAAAATATTGACCTTGGAAATGTAACTCTCTCTCACTACAGTAAACATATTCTCTTCTCCAGCATAAGCACTGTTGTCTAAAGTAATTTATAATTTAAAGACTACCCTGTAGCACTGACAAATACTACATTTCCTATTTATTTCTAAACAAACTTTTCTGCTATTCAGTGGTTACAATTAAAGCATCAGTTACCACATAGATACTGGAATCAGTCTCTCATTCTAAAAACAGGCAAGCACTGCATGGCAGCAAAAAGTTTACAACTTTTCTGAAATAGGCCAACCACACATAGATTTGGGAAAAGATTAAATAATTTTAAATATTTAACTTTTAAGAAGGATAGTGGAAAGGATTAATTTTTCCATTTATCAAATCTGAGAGTGAAAATCTGATTTTTATAGCTTTACAAATTATGTAGCAGTTATCTTAGAAAGGTATAATACATCTGTAATAACACAGCTTTAGAAGAATCATGATAGAGCTTCTAAATCAAAATATACCAGTCAACACTAAATCTGCAATGCTAGATTATAAGGATTCTATAACTGAAAAAGGATTCAAATACAGTATTCATAAACCCAATGCATCTCCATTCTTTCTCCTAATTTGAATTGGAGTTGTATTTGCATGACTAATGATGTGTAAAGTTACTGGTTAAAAATTGTAGAATTTACTTAGGTGTCCTCTTCTGAGGGCAGGAGTCTCCGAATCTGGAAAGCATTTAGGTTTCACAGAAGGATATGAGAAAACATTCCTGATAAAGCCTCTGCACTCCTATATGATTCAAATTTTTGAATCGTGTGTTGCAAGCTG
The DNA here is from genome assembly GCA_013400055.1 of Nycticryphes semicollaris. Lineage (NCBI taxonomy): Eukaryota > Metazoa > Chordata > Aves > Charadriiformes > Rostratulidae > Nycticryphes > Nycticryphes semicollaris. The sequence goes on along the minus strand of VXBJ01001484.1, from coordinate 177,754 downwards.
AGCAAAACTATGAGTGGCACACGCTCCAGTTCTCAGCTTTCTTTGTTTCTTGGCATGTGATGGGTTCTCCAATATTCTGCTAAAGGCACAGTACTGGGGAGCTGTATCCACCTCGTGGGAACCCCTGCAGCATTGCCTGTCTGGAAAATTTTGAAGACAAATATTAGGAGAATCTATTTCTTAAATCTTTTTTTGAAACTTCCTGTGCTACTATTTTTTTTTTTCAGGGTTTATCCCATGACCAATTTTGGATGTTAATGGCTTGCATTTTAGAAAATGATCTTGCTGGTTATTTATGCCCTATATCTCTATTTCAGTTATGCATTCAGCAGCTGTAGTCCATATGGAAATATTAGTCATTTTAACTGAGTGAAGACCTTTGCAGATAAGGCATAGGAAATACGATCTTTTTTTCCTATTTGGTTACTAATCATATGCCATTAAAGAGAAGTATATATGGTACAAGATATTTTTCCTAATATTATGATTTATCATATCAATTTCAAGTAGCAACTTGGATCCTAGCATAGGAAGCCCAAAGTAGTTTGCAGAGATCCAGCAGAGACTCAGAGGACCCAACTGCTTTCCCAAGTGTCCTACTATAGACACAGTGCTATGCTCAGACCTGCTATCTTAGTGGAGAAGGTAACACAGCAGCATTATCATGACTATTTACTTGCACAGCTCCCAAGAGCACACACACAAAAGGTATCCTACAAGAAGGTGGGAAATGTGACTAAACTTTGTCCTTGAAAACTAATAAACCTTGGAAAGATACAATAAGAGATAGGGTGAAAGGCAACAGATAATGCAAGAGACAGGGAGAAAGTCCCAAGGTGATTCAATGAGCATGCGTCTGGTGGGATGGGAAGAAACATGGACATTCAGTAAGGCTAACATTCTTTGAGTGCAAGGGACCAGCAGAGTCATTTAGACTCACAAAGCTAGAATACTTTATTTCAATTAAATATCCAGGCTGTTATGGTAACCTTCAAATCCAGGTAGTTTTATCAGGACAACAGGGTACCACGCTTCCCTGACCAGACTTGTGTTTGGTCAGCAGAAGATGCAGAGGATGGTAAGAAGAGAAGCAGTCTTGGTTTGATTTTGTTTTTACCTCAGGAATGTAAATGAATTTCAGTTTCCAGCTAAGTATAAAACATCTGTATGTTCCACTTCCATGAGAAACTGACAAAATAAATTCAGCATTAAAAGCAAGAAGCAAATGAGCCTGACAGACTGATTCTCATCTGGGCATCCTTTCCTGGTTTGCTCTTTGCCAAGTTGTGATTACAAAAGCAACTCCTTACACCCTTGAATAAATGCCATAGAGCTATTCCAACAAGTACAACCAGGTAAGTTGACATATGGGAGTACTGTATTTAATAGCTGTGTGTAAAAGAGTTAGGACAGAATACTGGAAGTCCAAGGCAGCAACAGAGCTGACAGGAAAATCAATTACAGAGCTACAATGAGGCAGTGGAAAGAGAATGATGGAGAACTTGAAAATTAAAAATGTATATATACTAGAATTTCAATTGAATAACCATCTTGCACCTGCTATGTCTACACAGAAGAGGAATGTCTTGTGCAAAAATTCCTCAGTGGAGAACAGAGGAATATGAAAATCATAACCTAAAGTTTCCAAAACTTTTGAGGCCAGATATAAAGTTCATGTAAAGAACATAGCTGGTCTGCAAATGTAAAGAAAACAAGCTGCACATCAGCTTTATTAAACTTTAGACCAGTTTAGCACAAACACCTGTAAAACGTTGCCAAAAAATTGCAAATGTCCTCACAAATCCTACACTTTAACACTTGGGTTTTTTGGTTTTTTTTTTCAGAAATTCAAATCTGACCAATCTAAATTAACTTAGCAGTCATTTTTCAATAGCAAATGCTTACTGAAATAAATTATTTGCTTTCTAAAGTGCAGGAACTCCTGTATTAAACTCTGGTAACAAAAAAGTTCTTGGACAGCCAGCTTTTTTTTGTGCAGGTCAGTGTCAAGTTCCTCACTTGTTTCAGGTGAAGAAGAAACCTGGGGGAATTTCAAAACCAAGTTTTTCACTTTTCTATGCTTTACATTTCATTATGAATATTGTATGAATTATATACACACAGAGCGCATGCAAAGAGAAGACTAAAAACAGGGCAGGGGGTAACTGTTTTGCTGCCTGTCCAACCACAGTATGACATTGTCACCGCCACAGTGGATCCCACTTGGCTAAGGAAGAGGAGCTCATTGGGTAAAGGAGGAAGTGAGGTCATGAGTTCGCCCCTGGCTATGTCCTGTTTGCTAGCCCTGGGCTCCCTAGAAGCAAAGCAGGAGCTGCCACTTCTCACCAGAAGATGGACATGGGTCTGGTGTCTGGAGGGCACCATTGGGATGCATACCACCATGCAGAAAGTCTGGCTGACATCAGAGGGCAGCTCAGCTTTTGCCTGCAGCAAGACCAGGTTTTCACATTTTTCTGCAAGTATCATACTTGCTACCAGACCAGCTCCATTCATATTCATATACCTAGGAGAACCAACTTCCCCATTGCAGAATTTGGAAGCCAGAGGGACTTCCTATGAGACTGGAGGTTTATGTAAATACAGTCCCTCCTACCATACCATAAGAATTCGGGGCAAACAACACCACTGCTACTAACAGCAACTCACTCGAGTGAGACGTTTTCCATTCCAAGAACGAACTAGATGACATGCAGTGGTTTAACTATGTGTCTCTTCAAAAAGAACATATGCTTTTTCAAATAGCTACTGAAGTTTTTTTTAATATATATACCTACCAAGAGCTGATATTTGTGGTGCACTATGAAACATAAGTCTTCCATAAATATAGATATGACAAAATTTAATTGCTGGAACTGAGTGGGAATTGGTGTTTATTTTAGAGAGAAAGCCAAGTCTGGATATGAATAAATGTGAATACTGCTTCATCATAAAATATTTTGCTTATACAGATAATTAGGTGTTTTCACAGCCTCAGGGTATGCCAGGATGGAAGTGTGCCCTGCTGCATGGTTCCAAATGTTTTGTCTAACTGATTTGTAGGAGGGACCTAAGTGGAGCATTTTCTGCTTGCTCTCTTAGCACATTATTCCAGAGCTTCATAATTTTTAGCATTTAAAACATGTTCCCAGGAACCAAGCCACATGTTACTTCATTCAACTCTTCACAACATACCCAAGTCCCAATCTAAGCTTAATATTGGAAGAAAAATTGAGAATACAGTAGGCAAAGTAAAGGAAGCCACTGCTGCCTTATTTGTGTTGCAGAATGAGGACTGATAGGGCAACTCTTTTCAAGGTTGATACAAATCTTGTGATACCAATGACTAGGGTTTCAGATCTTGACAGTTCTCAAACTTCCCCAGTTAAAAAAATCCCCTGATCAAGTTCTATCAAAAGAGCTTCTCTTCCTTTAGAGTTTTCTAGAAATATCAAACGCTACCTTTTCATGTGCATAGTAACGCTTGCTCAGATAACAGTTCTACTCCAAACACACATACTTTCATCATGATTTCCTTTGATCAGAAGAGTGGAAGCAAAGGAGCATATGTCTATGCTGATTTTCATTTTGGTCCATAAATAATTTGGTCACCTAGGGTGCACACGATACAAACAAGTGAAACAACAAAGCAATGAGCCACCGACATCCAGCAAAGCTCAACTTTTCCCTCCAACTTAGCTGTAAGCACCTCTATGTATTGCTTCAAGTTCATCAATTAATTTAGGAGGGGAGTATTACTCCATTATTTTGATAGAATGGAGAATGTGGAGTGCAATTTCTTGTAAAAGGAGCAATTCTAGGACTCGGAGACTTCTAGAGGAAAACACCTTCATTTTGTATATTTAACTCTTCTGCTTCAGTGATTTCGCCTGTACTCAAGGTCCCGAGATCTACTACTGCTTGGCAAAGCCAGAGCACAAACATAAGAGATGAATACAGAGCTGCTGACAAAGTACTCATTCAGCAGATGATTTCAGTCTGGTTGCCCGAGATCTTGATTTCTGATCTAGCTGGGGAGAGAACACACTGCTCCTCTCCCAGGTTCCTGCCACAGATCCATCAGAGTGATTTGTGTGGGGGTGAGGCATGATGCAGAGGTTCAAGAAGACGCCTGCAGAGCCTGCCAAGGAACATGACCTTTTTTTCCTGTCTGCCAGCTCAGGGTTCACAGAGGAAATCATTAAATTGGAGCCAAACATTCCTGTTGCAAATATGAAGGACCTGGTAGGCCAAGACAACAATTGCCAGACAGGTTTGGGCTGCAGATGTTTAGCACAGGGTAAATACTTCTGTTCTGGAGTTGATAAATAACCTAATAAAAAAATTGCATCATTAAAATGGAAATTTATGCCAGACTTATGGTGTCTACTGTGGAGCATGGCTGCCTAGCTAAAGTTCTCTGCGTAACTCAAAGAAGTAAAAGAGGATGCTGAATCTCAGCCTGAGGAGAGGCTCAGTTTCTTCTTGGCTAGGTTTCTCAGGTGTGCAGAGTCTCTGACAAACTCCATCACATTGTCAATTTATTTTTTCCATGGACAGTTTTGCAGTATGAAGTTTGCAGAGCTGAAATAATATTGAAAGGAAAAAATATAATCTTTCTTTGCAAGGTAACTTGAACTCCAAACTGAGTTTGGACTTAATGATGTTTGCAGGCCTGTTGTGTTCATTTTCCCTGTACATTTCAGCCTTCTTTGTGAGAATACTCATGGAAACTGAATTTTAGGTAACAGCTCACTTTGGACTTTGCACTTGACTTTTATGCTTGCCCTTTGCAAATCTCATTATAGCAATTAGTTAAGATAGATGGTGGAAGAATGAAAGCATCTCACAGTGGAAAACCTGGGTCTAGTGAAACGGAAGGAGAGTTTTGCCAATGGCAGGATTTCAGCCCATATCTGTTACGTGACAAACAAGGCAGCTGCAAACTTCAAAGTATTTATGACAGGCAAAAAGAAAATTTTCACTCCAAAGAAATTAAAAGTGGGTGCATCTAACTCAATTTGTGGATGGGGGAAAAAAGCAGTAGTTGCTTATTATAATGTAAGTTATCAGCTCAGGTTAGAATTTGAAACCAGAACAATTTTGCCAAATTTACAAATACTTTTAGTGAATTAAATCTGTTGCATAGACACGGCCTCAGTAGTTGATACAGTTCCTGAGATGAATAATTTATACAATGACTTTTTTTAGAGTTTGTAAATTAGCAGTGGAAGAGGAAGCAGCCCTCTTCTCAGGTTGCATTCAAAACCCCTGAAAAGCACCGCGAGGAGTTGTGTGTTATGATACTGAGCTTGCAAGTTGATTTACAGGGTCAAACTGAAGTGTGGATTGAGACAGGAGTGATGGGAGGGAAAGATGACCTATTCCTTCCAATATTTCATTGCTACTATTTCTAACAAATTATGAAAATTATATTTTTTTATTCCTCTTTCCAGATCAGCTTTAATCTTGTATTAAACTTGGAACAAGTCTTGAGGTTATTTTACCATCAATACTCAAACAGATTTTCTCTGTTAAAACCCTTTTTGCCTGTACAGTGGTGTTTGTTCCAGACCTATTTCTTTGTGTAATAGGTGGATTAAGTATAACTAATGCAGAACGTTAAAGAAAATACTTGGCCATTTAGTCACCGGTGACTTTTTTGGATCAGAGAATTAACTGGAAGGCTTACATTGTTTTTTTCTTCGGAGGAATCTATGCCCATGCACAAAGTAGTTTTCTGCCTAAAGGCAGCAAAGTCTTGAGACATTTTTTTCTTGCTGCACTCATTACTGCCCATCCTCATCGCCATACTGGAAAGCCTGGTAGTACCCTATGCAGTTCTATTTCAACCCATGCTGTTTTGGGTGAGTACATACTTCTTTATCTATATTTCAAGGCTTTAGAGAACAAGAAGAAAGGTAAATATGAGCTACAAACTCATAATTTGTGTATAGTTGGTCAAGTTTCTTTTCCCCCAAAAGTAGAGCTTACGTCAGCATGCAAAAATGACATTTCAAAGCTGCTGGCTACAGGGCACCAGGTGGCTGGACCATAGGTCCTCTCAAGGTTTCACAGCCCAGGTACTGTTTTCTGGAGTAGAGAAACAGGATGGGCAACCTAGATGCTTAACACAGAAGTGCAGTGTCTCATTTTATAACCTCTTTACTTTATTGGCTCTAGGGAGAAAGGGAATTATTCAGAGAGGAATTGTGTAAGTGCTGTCTTTGTCAAACATGTGCAAAATGAGAAATAAACATTTAAAACAGCTGAAGGGCAAAGAAGACACTGCCAAAAAATGCTTGTTGGAAAGAAGAAAATTAAATTTAAACCAAGTGCTACTAGTATTGCAAAAGAACAAGAAACAGAACTTTCTTCTAAAAACAGTACAGGAGTCACAATGCAAAACCTGGGCAGAGAAGGATGGTGCCAGCACTGATGAGGGGAGCACCACCAGTGGCACACGTGTAGGAAGCCTGGGGCTGACTTGGGCAACTGCCACAATAGTTTGGATGCCCAAACTAAAACACACAGTAAGGTCCAAGATACTAACAGTAAGACAGTCAAGCAACTACAGCACAGTATATTTTCTTCTACAGTTCCCTGTCTAGCTCGAGGACGTATTTTAAACGCCACAGTTTGGGGATGCCTCCATTCTTCTGCAGGCTCTAGAACCACTGGCCCATATCATGAACTTCTGGCCTGCAGAAGCGACCAGCACTTTAAGGGTGGATGAATTCCTACGCTTAAACACCAGATTGTCAAGTCTTTGCAAACTGTATTTAACTGGGAGCCCTGTTTGTGGAAGACTAACAGAAAAGCATCTGCACTTTAGGAAAGGCTGTTTTATACTGTGGTTGTAATCACACCTTCCCGCACAGCTCACTACAGGCTTGATTGCAAAGTGGATAATAAATAACCTAAGGGGAAACAGTTAAGGAAACAAAGAGCATGGCTGCTTAGACCCCGAATGTTGCCTTAGCCAATACTTGGACAGGATGCTGAGAAGCAGAACCCTTTCCCCTCTCTTAGAGTTGGTGCAGCTCTACGGTAAATGGCACACAGTCATCTGCTGCAAGGAGGTTCTCTCTTGGGAGGACATATCTGCACTAGAACTTGCTCACCCCATCTGATTTTTGTCTTTCTGTACTACTTACAGGGATAAAGAACAACCAAAATGTAGTTTGGCCCTGCTGCTGTCTATTTTGATTTTTGTGCCAATTACAAAATATCATATCATCTTGGTCAGCTAAAAGAACAGGGTGTTTAATTTCTCTCTTGCTCTTTAATGGAGATGGACCTGAGCCATGACATTTGGATTTAGCTCCCATGTTGAACATTTTCAAAGCTGCGGGTTGTTTGGACATGGGCTTCCGTCTCAGCCCTCCCTTCTCATACCTCACCCTTTGTGCTGCCAGCCCCATTTTGGATTCCACAGAAGGGCAGAGATGTAAAACCTGTGCTTGAGACTCAATATGATAAACTAGGGTATGACAACTCCAAACAACATCCATCTAACTTTGAAAGTGGATTTCAAGTCATGTGTAAACCCTGCCCGAACATATGTTTTCTACAATTATCTGACAACTGATGCTCTGCTAATTAAAATACTTGGAGTGGAGAGGGAAGAATTATGAATGCAGAAAATCAAGCATTTTCAACCACAAAACAGACATAAGTTTTTAAGAGACAAAGTTACTTCACTTGCACTGCAAGAGACCTCTGTCTTCTAAGTTTTGAGCCTCCAGTGGACAGATGAAGGGACAAAGCAGCTGGAGAAAGGGAGAGGTTGTGATGCTGAGAGCAGAGCAGGCTCAGTTCTCTCTCCACTACTGGGATAACCATCAGTGGTGGAGCTCCTGCTTACTTTGGCAGAAGCCAAGAGAGAAAGGTAGCCTTTTCAGGCAGCCAGGAGAAAAAGCTGCAGAGAACGTAGCTGCTTTCTTCTTGCTGGTGACAACTAAAGAAAAGGAGGGGAAAGCCTGTTTTGGGACTGCCACCTCTACCAGGCTGAGGGGATGGGTGATACTCAGATTTGATCTTCTGGTACCTGACATGCAATGAGTGGGGGCTGGGGAAAGAGGGTGTTGCAAATGTCTTTTGAAGGCTGTGGAAGATGGGACAAATATATTTCTTCTTGCAGAGGAAGGCATAGCCACAGAACTGAGGAAGGTGATGGTGAAGGTGGTCAGAAAGACCCAAGGAAAGAGGGAATATAATAAAGAAGATGGGTCAAAAGCAAGAAAGAGTAAAAAGAAGTGAAAGGAAATGCCTCTTATGCAAGAGGGAGGAAAATCTAAGGAATGGACCGAAGGGAAAATTGCAAGGAAAAGGGCCAACGTTGCCAAAAATGTCAGAAAGTACACTGGACCTTCCAGAAAATTGATCCCAGGAGATCTCCTCCAGAGACTTTCTGGGGACTTGTCCCAGAGAAGAGCTCTTGCTCTTCCCCAGCGTCGCAGAGCTGTAAGATGAAGAACTAGATTGCATCAGTCATCTACTGCAACTTAAAACGAACCACAAGCATGTTAATAAAGTATACTACATTTCATTTGTGTTGTAAGATAAACTGGAGATGTAAATTAAGGAATCCTTCAAGAGAATATCAGGACAGGAAGGGGTAACATACTGGTCTTAGGAAACACTCTCCCTTTAACAGCCCTAATTGTGGGAACAGCTCTTTAAACTCTGCATCCAATTGTAAACTGAGCTATCCAAGTTTTGCCCCTTCACTAATGTATGTCATATAATCAGGAAATGGGAATTATACATTCTGCCTCTGGCTCCTGTAGCTAAGCAAAACACTGCACAGGCTTACTGCAACAAACTAAAGAATTCCTTAGTAACCTGGAATGCAAATTAAATGAGACTGTTTCCCCTTTCTGATGATAGATGTTTTGCATGAAGAAAAAAACCCTAACATTTGAGCACACGATTATGTGTGAATTCCTTGCTGAGCTGTACTTAGTGTGTTTTAAGATGGTTCTGGTACCCCATTTAGACACTTAAAAGCAAAACAAACTTAATTTTTTCCTTTTTTTTTTTCTTGCCCTGAAGTGAGTGGATATATTACTATCTAGAGACATGTAAATCTGTACAAATTTATGACTATGTTCTAATTCAGTTTATTTGTTGATTTATCCATTTCACCTCTTTAAAGAAAATAGAGCTAAAAGTGCTTCAAAAACTGTGTTTATGCTGGAGGACCACAGCTGCAGACTCACATTATACATGCAGCACTCAGCTCTCTGGACTCCAGACACAGAACTCACAATCTTATTTTAAAGCTGATGGGCAGTAAGTCAGTCCTGCCTAATCATAATGCATGGCACACTACCATGTTTTGTCTGCACAAATGAAATGGATGTCTTTTAATTCACCTTCTATGCTTTATAACTTTATTTGGGGCATGGGGGGAAAGAAAGAATATGGGTGAGGTGCATGATTTCCAGGCACCCTGGCACCTTCCAAACTTCTGCCTTCTGTGGGAGAGGAAGCTGATGAGCCTCTATTGCCAGCTCTCAGTGTCACCCATAGGGGTCAGGCAACAGGGTGCAATCTCAGCTGCCTCTTACCTACCTTTCTTCCCTCTCCTCTGCAGTGACCCAGGACTTGATGTAAATCCACTGACATCAATAGGAGTCTGATCAAAGGAGCCTGGATTAGACCCGCAGTGCATTGTCTCCAAGAACTATTTATGGCATATCTATGTGACTGCAAGGAAGTACCCTGGCTTCAACTTTAAACATAATTTAATTTTAAATATCAGGTGGAGTAATGTTTTATTAGGGTCCTGATCCAGGAAATCATTGAGTACTCACTGAACTTTAAGCATCTCATTAAACTCTGTGCTGTCCAGCATGAGATGAGACTAGAATAAGAGCATTACACAACTTCGCAAGTCTTTGGTTTAAGTACATAATTAAAGGTAAGCATTTGGCTAAGTGTTTTGCTGAATGAGGATGAAATTACTTGCATGCTTAGATGCTGTGCGGAACCACTGAGACAGGGGCTGCTTTGTACTTGCTGAGAGTAGAGAGAACGGGGAGCCTCTACTATGCTGCCGCAGACTGAACGGTGAAGAAGCAAGCAAGGCATCAAGCAAGCTTGAGAAGTTGCCATTTCTTAGGGAAATCAGTAGGATTTCAAGACCTGTTGTAGAAATATTGACAGGAATAGGGAAATATGTGTGTGCCTTGTTAGCAAGTCATTTCTGCAGGCTTTTCTCCATCTGGATTTTCTTCCATCTCCTTTTACCTTCCTAGAGGGGCCTTGCAGAGATACTAAGAAAATTGAGGCCTAATGCAGAATAGCTCAAAGAAAAGTGAGCATGAAAACAAACCAAGACAGAAAATAATCTGAAATCTTTTCTAAGAACTTGTAGGCTGTTTGATGTTTCATTCTTGCTCGTAGGTGAGCAGAAAGGAAGAGACCTAGCATTCTTTCCTTTGGGTCTACGGGCACACCCCAAATTTGAAGCTGTTCCTCGAATCCCTTTGCTCCGAAAGCGAAGTGCGTGGTGCCTGGCTGACACTACACGCGATCTAAAAATGAGAGCAAAGAGGGTGTTTTACATGACGGTGAGGCCGAGGAAGTGCATCGCTGGGGCGCTGGTGCCACCTGCTGACCCACCGCATCTCCCGCGCACCGACCGACGGATGGGCTACCGGGAGGGCGGGGGGATAGCACATGAAATGAAAATTTCACTACCCTCCCAAGAGCTCCGGATCTCTCTTTACTTAAAATCTCAAGGATCAAAAAACCCTCCCCTTTTTGCCCTTCTGGTTTGAAATATTCAACTTGATGACCAAGTCTTTTAAAGCAAACAACATTCAAATCCAGGCTTACCAAGATATTATTGCCACTAATATTCCTGGGCTAGATGCCATGATTGTTTAACTGCACCTTTATCTCCAAACCTGCTGAGATTTGCAGAAACAAACCTGGACTCACACAGGGATGGGAGAGCTACCCAGCTCTCCCATTCACTGCAGAAGGTGAGAAAATTGTCCTGCATGAACTACATCCTCTTAGGTTTGTTCTTCAAGCTTTACACCCTGCATTGGGATTGTCAGGTGCACTCCTTGGAGTCACATGAGTGATGACAAGGTCCTACTACAGTGCATTGCCCCACATTGGGCAGGCACAAATTGGTCACCTGGTCCTGCCAGAGTAATAACATGACATTGCAGTAAAAGGAGGGACATGGATTAATGTAGAAACAAATTAGTGTGAAAACACAAACAGTGGTGAACAATACAGTTTGGACAATGGGTGATGTCCAGAGTGAAACCTCAGCTCATGGAAATTACTGTAGCAACATGGACTTTAGTTCTGGTGACTTGCACTAGAGCTACATCATTCCTATATTTGTGGTGCAGCAGGCCAAGCAGTGGCATGGCACCGTGGATCTGTGGATGGAATTGAGGAAGGAGCCACCCGAAAAACCTCCTCTTCAGGATGTGCTTTTCAGGAGTGGGTTCTTCCATCAGCTAGGCTAGAGCAGGGAGAATCTTACTGAACAGCTCCCTGATGATGGTCACATCACCCGTGCACATTCCCTGACAGAGCAACCCAATGGTCCTTCCATGGGTTCTAAGAAAAACGCAGTAGTGTGTTACTTTTGCCCCTGAAAAAAACACTTGCTAGCTGATAATCTGGATCCTGCCATGAAAAAATCCACAGTTACCTTTAAAAACTCAAAGCAGCTGATATTTAGGGGCATGTGATGCACCTCTTCCCCCCAACCTCCCCAGTCCCCTGCCATCCTACCATCCACAGAGCCAAATCTGCCAGGTTTACCCCCACAGTTTGAGACAGCAGCTCCCAGGGTCCTCACCCCAAACATGGAGAAGGAAGAAAGAGAGAGGAAGAACAACACACCGGTGGGTATTACACTGTGTCAACGAGCACTAAAGATTCAGACGGGCTTTTTGAAAAAATGCACATTCAAAACATTTACAGCAGCACGTCATGCGTATATCAACAGGACAGGACTACACATACAGAGTGCCCATTCCCAGTCTGACACGCAGCTTAGTGTCCAAAGACACTTCCCTTCAAACACTGTGCACTCAGATTTACTAGGCAGCTTTATGGACTGATACTTCCTCATATTTTACTAGTTTGATTAATTCAGCTGGCACCTCTGATCTCACTTCCACTACTAACACTTTCTCTTGAATGGGATGACTCTGTAGTCTCACCATTCATGTGTTTGAGGCAGATTTTACATCAAAGATGTCCTGGGTTTTATACTGTCAGAAGCAATTTTGTCCCAGAAGAATGAAGATTGTGATTATCTCAGGAGGAAAGCTGTCAACTCAGCTCTGTGTATAAAAGCTGCTGTCTACAAAAGCTTATATTGGACACCTTTTGGCAGACTGCCCTTTAAAAAAAAAAAAAAAGTCCACTTTTACCTACATGAAAGACTTTTTCTAAAAGCATATTTGTGTTTGCTGACTTGCTTCATACAGCAAATTAAAATGAGACAAAAGAGAGTAAGTATGTCTTTTTTAATACATTTTTTTTTCAGGGCAACGTATAGAAAAGAAACAAAGGGGAGTGTAACAAAGACATATTTTTTGTGAAAGGACTGACAGATTATAAACTTTGATGATGTTCTCTCTCCATTAGATCCAAAACGCTGCTGGATCACACGTTTTCAAGAAACAAAAAAGGATCAGTTCAGACTCTCCATAGGACTCCAAGACTGCTCCAAACACAGGGGCTCTCCCCACCTTTTCTCATTTTGGTAGGTTTTGTCTAAGACACACCACCATGGTCTGCCCTTGTAAACATTGGCATTTCGGAGGTGGAACACTACAGCACTAGCTCCCAGGGAGGCAGCTACATCAGGATTCCTATGAAGCTGGATCGTGCAATAAACTCTCTCACCTTGACGTAGGCTGACTGCAAGTTGGTTAAAAAAACACCACACCGTATTTTATAAGACCTGTCTTGTTACAATCCCAGCAGCATTTCTGTTCTGCTGTAGGATGGGAAGAACACCTCACAGTGGTTGCTTTTCACATAGTTATGGGCATGGGACACTTCCCCACCTTATAAATGGTCTTTTTTTCCAGCTGAGCCAGTGTCACCAGTCTGAATGCCAATGAAAATTCATCTGGTTCAAGGATCATTTCCTTTTTCTTTTGACTTATTTTGTAGAAGTACCCCAGAAGAAAAGACTGCCAATACATTGCCCATATTGACATGTCTATGAAGTGAACCAGGAACAAGAAGCTCCAAGTCCCCAGAGTAAAACTGAAGGACCAAAATTTTGGTTGTGATTTAACAAAGGACTTGAGCAAGACCTTAATATCCACTTATTTCAAGAGAAGACCAGTACAAGATTACAATGGAATATGTGTTTAAGTGGCTTACTGATTTCAGGCTAAATTTTGTAAAGTGCAGTAACAGATAAAGAAGAAAAAAAATTGTGAAAGACCTAAAAAGAAGAAAATGCCAAAGTCAAAATGTAAAGCAAGCAGGGCAATTAGAGAATAGCTATTTTGAGAATTCTACAATGTGAAAATGATAAGCTGTCTTACTGTTCAGAAATACAGGTTTCTCCCTTTAAATGCACGCCTTCCAGGCTTAATCTACTATGGTGGAATTTTATGTAACTTTAAAAAAAATCAGCTTAAAAAAAATTACAGAATTGGGTACGTTTCTATTACTGGAAATGGAATTTTAAGCACCGAGTTTATGTTGTCAGTTTAAGTCAGTGGTGATGTGAGCTTGCAAGAGGTGAAGTGGATCACTAATTGCCAGAAAGCATGACAATAAACTGATAAGCACAGGAGCTAAAAGTCTTCAGACAGGAGATGTTTCAGTAAAGTGGGGACTGTTTGAACAGGTACTTTTTCTCTGCAATTTAGCTTCTCCCACAGTTCAGCCGTGACTGCCTGACTTTTGTTCTCTGATCCCAAAAAGGAGCACACTTGGGGGTTGTTTGGGCCAAATCAGACAGACAGGTATATACCTGTACACCTCACTGCCAATGCCAGCTCCACCCTGCAAATCTTGCAGCTCTGTTTATGCTACATTTTTCCATGGCTCCAGACAGACACAGTTTTAATTGGACTGGCTGATTGTTTTTTTAACCCTTTTTATTTTAATTTCACGATGCTAATCTTGGCACTAGAGAACACCTGTAATTCAGATTACAATATCAAAATACACATCAGCTAATACAACAAGTGGCCATTCACCTAAAATTAGGCAACCTACCATAAACAATAAAACAAATTAAACCCACGCTCTTCCTCTCTTCCCTTTGGCCTGAGTTGCTCCCCAAACATCTAGAGAAGAGACTTCTCATATGGAGAAGGTTAACAGATGCAGGAAGGTAAGAGGGGGAAGTACCAACCCTGCCCTGGGCATTACAACCTTGCCATGCATTTTCCATCTCACAAAGAGAGCAAAAAAAAGTTGGCAAGCTGTGAAAAGGAAATCCTTAAAGTGGCAGGGGACTCATTGGATACGTGCTTTTCCTTCTGAAGAGTTGCCATCACTGGCAGGGAGAAAACAGAAGGAAGGGAGAAAAGGACCGGACTCATTTTGGGTGCTTTGTTCTTTGGGTGTTTATGACTTGCCTCCTGGAGCTTCCTCCACACCCCCCAGTCCTCAGCTATTAGAAACAACAGCAGCAAATGCGTAAAGCAAGAGTTTCAGGCTAACTCCTTTCCCTCAGACTAATTATAACAGGCACAATTTCAGCAACTGAACAGAAAATGCTTTTTTCTCTTTTTCTTACTTTGCCACCTCTTTTCCTGTCTCTCTTGACATAAAATGACCTAAGCCAAAAGCTTGATCCTGCCGGCACCTTATGCTGGTGAGGTGGTTATGGCAGGTGTCTCGGTGGCTGTATCCACATACACAGATCAGAGGCTCCAAAACGGTAAGCCTTCACAGCCTTGGTCTCTCAGGAGAGAGGCTGGATCTTAAACTTGTTCTGAAAACCACCCTCAAGAATTAGTCTGGTCCATCCATGGGGTTCAACAAGGTAATATTTGAGCCCAGGAATGTCAGCATCACCCAACAACGACAGCAGGCAAGGGTGACTTGATACATGCTGCTACAGTGTGTTTTCAGTGTGTTTTTCCTTCCAGGTCTAGGCAAAGGTTTCTTTCTCATTCTTATTTGCTCAAGAGGTTATTTATGAATTAGTGAGTTAGTTTTACGGCACATAACATCTCATAAATTCCCCCCAGATCCCACTGGACCACTCCATAAAATACTTACATCTGCTACCGACTGTCAAAATAAGAAAATTTCCAAATAGCCTGACCGCTGGCTATCACTAAAATAACCCAAAATTAGTTTTGTGGAGGTTCTTGTAGCTTTGGCTGTTACCTCAGCACAATAACAGGTACCAAGTATTGTATTTCCCACTGAGGTTACAATTCTCTCTGTATGGTTTACAGTCTAAAGGAAAAGTGCGAAATAATGTGCCAGACAAAACTTTAAAAGCATTTTTGTTTAAGGTAATTATGATCTCTATTTATGCCTATTAAATTACAAAGATTAATATTAAAGAACACACAAAAACTGCCAGAAGGCAACACCTGAACTGTGTATGTTTAACACTCGTGCTGTTTCTAAAGTAACTGCTCACTCATACCCTTAAAGCTGCCTAGATAATTGCAACTTTTCTGTCTCAAGTTCATTTGAAATGGAAGAAAGCAGGGATTTCCTATTCCCTAGCCTGGGAACACTTGGCGGACTTTGATCCATTGTTTAGGTACTGTATCTTTGATAATGCCTTACAGTACGGTGAGATTTTGTTCACCTAAGCATAGTGGGATGTTTGCTGTAGGCACAGCTGTGCCAGCTTTTCCAGTCAAGTCTTGAACACATACAATTCCCATGATATTCCTGAGTCACAAATACTCATAGAAAAGTGAAATTAAAAAACCATATTTTTTAACAGTTATATTACTTGGACATACGTGTGCTCTTAATGGCAGCAGTAGTTTTCTTATAGTTTTCTTTTCAAATGTCTTCAAAAGTTTGTGGTCAGTTTCCTCAGAGTTTCAGCTCAAACAAAGTACTCTAAAGTGAATACCAAAAAAACCCCTGTATATGCTGCCCACATTTTTTGTAGGGGAAAAAAAAAAAGAGAATAATCTTATCCTCAAGTTGCAAGAAAATACCAGGAAATAAGGTATATGAGAACAGCTACACCAATTTAGAACTTTGCTGGTTTACACTGAATTAAGACAGGTTGAAAAGAGCAAATGAGTCATCCAGATATTATGGATTTCCAAAATGAGCTTTTCCTATAAAACATATCTTCTGAAAAAGATTGTATTAAACAACATTACACCTGTCTATAGCAGATATACATGACAAACATCTTGGGAAAAAATGTTTTCCATTAATCCCTATTTTTTAGCAGTTGAAAGTAAAAGGGACTTGTACAACTACCCTTCATTTACACAGGGTCACCAAAGTAGATCAAACTTGTTGCATTTGTGTCATCTATACCAGGGTTTTTTTTCCTAGCATCTCCCAGTGATGGAGAGGATGGTGGCAGCAGGCTGGCAGTGGGTACTTGGATATCACTGCAGGTCTGAGAGATGGTGGATCACAACCAGGGCTGCTGCTGAGTGGCAATTCCCCACTGGGCTTTAGGTATCAGCAGAGTCACGATGTGTTGTTCTACCATGGTGTCCCAGGGCATCTGTCCCAGAGGGGAAATGGTGTGGGTGGAACTGAGTTTTGGATATTGTTCATCAACGCAATTGACCTGTAAGAGGTACTAGCAATTTTCCCCATCTCTACAATTTATAGCTAGTTCACTTCTACTGCCAAACATACTCAGTCCTCAGACACGTTGGTTGCCATTTTGTAAGACAATGAAGATCTCCATCCTAACATGCTCCAAGCCTCCCAGTGCTGATCCCAGTGAAAACTGATAATTTTGCCTGGTTTACAGACACTGCCAGTGATGTGTAAACTTTTGAGGAGTAACACTGATTTTTTGAATGTTATTAACAGCTGCTTCAAGCCAAAGTTAGAAGAAAAAAAAAAACACAAACAAAAAGAGAGAAACTTGGCATCCTTTGTCCCTCTGCTTGAGATGGAAACCTCAGTTATGGGAACAGCGTGGATAACCAATGGCTCTGTCCAAGTTTCATGTGGACTAAATGGGACTGATTAAAAAGATAGCACATCACTCGGCATGTTTCTTTGGTTCTTCATTAATGAAGAATAGCTACATATTCAGCTCTGTTGGTATGGTGTTTTATTAAATGCCAGAATCTTATATTCTGCTTGCAACTATTGATGTAATCTGCTCAGTCTTTACTTGTGTGGAGCTACTTACACTTCATATCCCAGGTATAGGAAGAATAGCAGGATACTTCACACCTTTCCATAGGCAATAAGAAAACGTAGCCTGTCTGGTATTTGCTATAAAACTCTAGCCTGGGTTTTTGGGGTCAACATTTACTCCCTGGCACTAAACAATGTTTCAATGCTTTTACAGGCTGCAGGAACAAGCCACAACATGAACTCACGCTGCCAAGCTCCTACCCAGGCTCTGAAACCTCTGCCCAAACATTGTGAATGGTTAGATAAAGAAATTCTGCATCCTTTTTAAAAGAAATGAACCAAAGGAGCACTTCTGAAAAAAGCAGTTCATAGCATGAAGTATGGCTGTAAGGGAATATCATGTTTAATTTCCCAAGCGGGATCTTTTCCTTGGACTTGCTTTTGAACTGCAATTGTGGCCAACGTGACATAGCAACAGCATGCGATGCGAGGATGAAATGAAGGAGTCAGAGGGCTGTGGTTAGGGTTAGGTTGGCCAGGGGCTTAATGAGGGTGCTAAGCTGAGGTTTCCCCCTTGCAACACAAGCTCTATAGCCTTCATTATTTAAACAATGAAGAGGTATTAGATATCTTTAACAGAATTTTCAGAAGACCAAGCCTCACAATTCTCAAAAGGGGAAATGTGGATTAGGCCCTGTTTAAAGGTTCTCCAGAGGCACTCTGCCCTACAGCTGGAAGCTTGGACACACTCCAGGGTGTTCTCAAACTTAGCTGAGAAGGCCAGCCCTCACATGCAGCCTATGTAAGAAGAGTAAAGTGAAAAAAACCAGAGTTTAGATCTTGCTAGGAAGAAATTACCTATCACCTGACAACCAGGCACATCTCCTGCCCTTTGACTTACTGTCTTGGGGAATGGCTTCAGCTCTTGACATTCACGAACCACAGCATACAAACACAGGAGTTTTACAGCTACTACCACTTTTTGCTACAAAAAGCCTACAGATAATGCTAAAGGTCAGACAGGGTCCCCCTCATACAAGAGGGCACAGTCAAATATGGATTGATCCTCAATATGACACATATCTGAAGAGTTTTGCCCAGGGACTCCGCAAGGGATGGTGACAAAGCTCATGCTTAGGGGGACAAAGGTAAGTGTAGAGTGGCCTGGGCAGTCTTGGGGCATCCCAAGAGCTTTTCATAGAGAAATGAGCAGAGCTCCTCCTGAGGGCCTGCCCTCAGAAACCCTCTGACAGAACAATGCTTACATGGCCAGTGAGATTCTGAATGCCTTCACAAACCCCATGAACTTTTCAAAGGAGTATCAGGAAGAAGAAAGTAAATTACCTGTTTATTTTCAAGTTTATGTAAAAACTAAGGCTCCTGTATTGTTTCCATTATGAGCAGTTATCTTTCCGTAACATTTCAGTCAATGCTTTGCCAACAGTGACTAATTCTACACACCAGAGACACAAACTGCTCCTTCCTCATACTCTCCCCTTTCTTATGGTTTCTACCTGCAGGTAGACAAAGAAAACATCTTCAATTTCTTATTTCAAGGCTGTCATCAGTTAGCAGTTTTTCTTCCTACCAGATGACCAGGCAAGGTAGAAATTATAGAGCTCCTATGGAAGATTATACGTTTAGGCTTTTGGAGTGGGGAAGGTATGTAACCTTTCTTTCAGGCATCCTTCTGTCACCTTCCCACCCTCTCCCCGAGGCTCATTCCAGCTTGTTCACAAATCAGAGGTAACTGACAGCAGCAAATCAGATCACATAAATCACTCGCTAGAGGGTGAAGTGCCGCAGCGGCGAAGGCAAGGGTGCACTGCCGCTGTGTGAACCAGAGGTCACCGAGATGCTCCTCACTGCTCCTGAGGACCCCGCTGGCACAGGCATCCCCCTCATTCCCCTTGCTCATGTATGGGACCACATCCAAGACCTCTACCCTTGCCACAAGGGGAATCTGTGATTTCAGACATAAGCATGAAAAGTGTCTAGTGGATTTGATTTTTTTCCCCTTCTGCTAGTATACTTGATATTTCATCTCCTTCTTGGGCTCTACTAGTAGATTTCTGGGGAACGCTGTCTTGTGGCGTGTGAAGTATTTTGCCAGACAGCAGCTTTACCAACATACTTACTATATTTGTTTGAACCTTTATAGATTTTTTTCATTTTAGGAGCGTCATACCCATTGAACAGGTATGCTCACAGAAGTTCCCAACCTGAGAACAGGTTCCCCAGAGAAGCTGAGGATGCCTCATCCCTGGAAGTGTTCAAGGCCAGGCTGGATGGGGCTTTGAGCAACCTGCTCTAGTGGAAAGTGTCCCTGCCCATGGCAGGGCAGCTGGAACTAGATGACCTTTAAGGTCCCTTCCAACCTAAACCACTCTGTGAATTACAGTTGAGCAGTCAAAGTTGGGAGCTTAATAGTGTCCTAAGTCCTTAAGAAATAAGTTTTAGCTTGATCCTCCCTGATGCTCACCTTTTCAAAATGAGTTCACTTTTACTAGTGTGCTGCAGAACAGATTTTGGTACCAAAATCTGCATATGTTGATTTATAACTCCAAGTTAGGGTGGAAACAGCACCATTCTGCATTTCCATGACAGTATTGTTACACAGTGGCTACAGTATAGCATATAGGTAGTTTTTATAATATCTGTCGTGACATGAATAAGCATAAATCCACAGAGACATGAAAACCCCTGTGCTGAGCCAATAAATTATAAATAAAGTAGTAAGCAAAAAAAAAAACCCCAAAGTAATGACTGACTGCTTACTGGCTGAAGCCCATCAGTGAAATGATCCGCTTCAATAGGTCACTAAATTACCAAAAATGGGGCAGGGAGCAAAGTGGAATATCTTAACACCGTTTTTAACATCAAAGAACTTTCATTTTGCCAGAAAGAACCCCCGGCACCTGCTGACTGACATCAAAACAAATAAGTAGTTACCACTATACTGTCATTATGAGAGTTTTAGTTGTTTATACCATATCAAAACTTGACTGACCAGTTTATATTAGAGAAACTGCTTTCTCCACCCAAGGTACCTACCAGGTCCTTCCCTTTAATAAACGATATCTTCTGTATAGAATGTCCCAAAAAATATGTGGGTAGAGGTGCAGAAGTATAAACATGGCTGTGAATTTTCTCCGAGATGCTCATATCTTCAAATTGCGCTGAAAGTTTTCAGAGGGAAGAAAAATCACCCTGAAAAAGCTTAACCTTCCCTCTGTGAGGTGCTTGAAACCATTTTTCCAGTTGAAATTACACAAAATCCTGCTGAATGCTAGTACAATGCTGATACTACTAGCCCTAGAACTGGGAAAACAAAATTTAAAAAACCTCGAGAAACTAGAACAAAACCAAGAACTCCTGGTGTACTCCCAAAATATAACAAGCTTAAATTGATTTATGTTATCTCTTGTTCTAACCTCTGCAACTTTGTTTTAGGAGGCTATATCCCATTTCCAAAGGATACTTAACCACTGGCTTTCTGAAAACTACCCTGGCAGACTCCACAATGTCAAATAAGCCACATAACAACTAAGTTAATAAAACTGTTTTATGTTACAAACACAGTGTACCAACTTGGATTGTATGGGACCAAAGAGTATTATTCCAGCTGAAGATATTTCACAAAATCCTACACCATTAATTCCTGTCATTCATGAACACAGCACATTAATTTCCCCTTCAAGAGTTCTCCATGTTACTAATTAACAGAGCTGGGTACAAAGACTTTAAACAACTTCATGTAGGTTAAACAAAGCCACAGAGACACTAGATAAAGGCCATTTTTCTTTTTGATTGTATCAGAATGCCTTCATCCTGCATTGACCAGATGAATGTTGGAACACAGTACCCCTCAAAATGAAAAATTCACCCACAATGAGTTCTGTTTCTAATACTACGGTCAAGTGAATACT
>VXBJ01001484.1:138134-156511 GCA_013400055.1 Nycticryphes semicollaris | reverse complement strand
CCCCCCCCATTATTTCTCTTTCTGGTTTAGGTCAAGATCAGATATTGAAATACTACAATGCTAGGAGAAAAGTTCTTAGGTCTACAGTAGCTAAAGCAAGGGAGTGTTTGAAATCTATTGTATTTCTCAAAATAAGGAATATTTGCTGTATTAAAAATCATATGAGAAGACACAACATCAATAAGATGCTACAATTTACATTCCTTTTATCTGTTCCTAACAAATACAAATTTAGGAAGAGCTGTATAAGGCATACAGCTGAATACTAGAAGCCATGATAGAAGTCTCTGTTTTGTTGAAGAAAAGGCAAAAATATCAAAGTTTTAGAATCTGGTGAAAGGAAAGCTCTAGGAAGCTCAGTAGCGACCATATAGTTTTTAGTCCCTGCATCTCACCAGCTCCTTCCTCATCCCCTTCTATTCGTACACCTACGCAGACGAGATGGTATCCTCTGTCCTGAAGCAACTTTTGTAATACATAAGGAATTAAGAGTTTACACTTAAATCTATGCTTGCACGCAAGAAAATACATCATCCAGTTCTGTACTGTCTTGCTTTCGTGCAACCAACAGAAAAATCCCAATGTCAATGATGAGATACACCTACGACGGCATTTCCCTGAAAAATATAATCCCCCTCTTTAGCAGAGTTTAGAAACTCCAGTCTGGAGGTGTGGTAGCTAGATTTGAGGAGCACAAGTTACCTCTTGAGGATCTAATCATGTGAAACATGGCCACTAGGCAAGAGGACTGGTATCCTTCAGGCAAGAGGACTGGTATCCTTCATTATCTATAAGTGATTACCATAATCTCTGGGAGTCTGGTACATGCCCAGTCTGATTGACTTCATTCTAAACACAGGGTGAAAAATCCACCCCAATCTATTAAATCTTAGAACAATAGTAGTGCTGTTGACACTGTTACACAGTACTGTTCTACTGCAGTATTTTCTCAGGTTTTGATTTCCAGCTGTAATTGCTGTAGCCTAATTCCTAATGCTAGTTTTCCTCACATACCTTATTATAGCTTCTTTTCCTTAGACGGACATTTCACTGGCTAAACTCTGCATTGCAGATCTAGGACAACCTTCAAAGATCCTACCTGCTCCTACCTCTTTAGATAATTCTTGCTTACATTAGTATCTAAATCTGACTTCCAGGATAAGCAAACCTGTTCAAAGAAGTGAAATCTAAGGAGCCTTAAGTCTTAGAGAGTTAAGAAATTCAATTTTGAATCAGAGCGTAACATTAGATGAAGACTCATTTCTAGCCTTATTCTGTACCAGGAGCTATTGACACCACCCGAACAATATGAAATATGTCCCCTATACCAGAAACCTGTTTGAAGTGTCATTTTGTTTGTTGGTATCTACAGCACTGCACAATGTTCTGCTGGACATTTATGTAAAGGAGGTTAAAGCCAAGCAAGAGGAGATGAAGGAAAGAAGAACTTGCTATGAACGAGCTGCAGAAGACACCCCTTCACCTAAACAGGGTTGTAAGCAATCTACCTTCTCTGCTGCAGGTCAGCTTGACTTTCCATCATATTTTCTATCTTGGAGGCATTTTGACAGGTTTATGTGGGACTCTAGGTCTGTAATTAGATGCTGCCCAATCAGGTGCCTCCCACTGGCAACCAGTCTGCCTTAAATCTGCCATCAGGCTTGATCAAGAAAATGCCTCCAGGGAGGCCAGTGCCTCCACAAGCCACTAACCTGTTATCTGTGGGACTTAACACATACAGCCACATCTGTAAGGGACCTGCCCCAAAATTCATGGAATGGCCACAGATGGAGGTAAGCATGTGTCTCATAGTGCTGTTGCAGTATGGAAGCAGGGAAAAGCAGGCCCCCAGCCTGCCACCTCTAAAGCCATGAGCAGGACCCCTCAAGCACTGCATGAGGGTACACCTCTATAGTGTTACAGAACGTTTTCAATGGTTAAAAACGAGTTTAAGACTAGAAGTGTGTTATTATTTGAATGAAACATTCTTAACCTGTATGTGCTACTGTGCTTGCCAGCAGACAGCTGTTGGTTTTCATTTGAAGAAAAAAAAAGTATTTGAAACAGCTGAAACTATACAATGTGAAAGACAGGCATAACAATAAAATAAAATAAAGCTTAAGGAACACATTACAGGACAGACTGTGCTGAAGAAATGGATTGAAAGATTTTCCATACATAGCCAGTACAGTATTTATAATTTTTTGTTATTTTTCAAGTGTCACCTACCAAAAAAAAGATGCATAACAGATTGGAAAGATATTGCTAAATACACAAAGAAAAGACACAAGCCACATGTGTGCCATAAAACTTCAAAGGTGGCTGCTTAATTAAAACACTAATATTTTTGACAGTATATTTCTTGGAATTGTTTTTAATGTACTCAGATGTACATAGATGTGTACTTCTCAAAAGTGCAAAAAGAAAAAACATCTGCTCCATGACCAGACTGTGCGTGTCATCGTTTGAGACAGTAGCCAACAAGGAGAAAACACATTCAGAGAGACAAGAAGAAGATGCAGTTGTAGATTCCAGTTCAAGGTAGGGCACCATAGCTGTCCTGAGCTCCCTGGGCAGGTATCAGTGCTTTTGGGAAGGGGGAAGAGATCTTAAACCCAAACTTCCCTCATTAGATTAAAAACTGAAGTTTGGATCTAGCTGTTCATGGTCTAGAGGTGCAAGTGTGGTGTGCATCTGCCATGATACATGTGTAGCACCTAAGACTGGGTCCCCACCATGGGGATGGATGACTGTTACCTTTGATGACATGACAAGTCTTCACAGGGAACGTGACAGAGCACAGAGGTGGAATTAAGGCATTATTTTATTGTCACTGTCTGATGGCACTTTCTTAACTTGCTCTGTGTCAGCAGAGTGATGGAAACCTCCAGAAATTAAGCATTTCTATGCATCTTCAGAGTTATTTCACAGGACACATTTCTTCTGTGGCTACACAAAGCTTTCTTAATCATAGCAAATACCAACTAGTTGGTACTGCTTTGCAGCCATGGTTTGGGTTTGAACATGTAAGTACACTTCATTTTATGGTATTCAGCTCTCCAAAAAACACAGCTCAGTTTAACTGTGGTAACTCATGCAATATTACCTTGCTACATTACAGAATCTGCTTACAGAACACTAAAACCCTTAGAGGTGCAGTTTAACCGGAAAAGTCTTACTAAAATATATGTTAGGGTATTTTTTAATAGAGTAAAGGTAGCTTTTTAAGAAACAAGGACCCTAACTCTTTGGAGAAAAACTAGCCATACAAGGCTTTGGATATGTCAATATCCAATTCATAAACAGATGAATTAATAGAGTGGCGTAAATTGAAGGTGATCATAGGCAGCCATTGAGAGTGGGTGATATTCACGTCTAAGTTTATAATTTTCACTTCTTTGCTCAAATATCTTTTGACCCCAAAAGTGTAAATTAAATCCCTAGTTTCAGTCTGATCTTTCATTAGAATTTATCTATGAAGCCTTCTTTGTGATATTTACAGGGGTCAATTTAGACAGCTTCCATTCTCATCCAGCAATAAATCAAGTGGAGGATTAGATTATCAAAATCAGCCAAGTAGTTTTGCCAAAGCGTTGAGAACCAACACAAATGATTGGTAACTCACAAATTTGCATGGCTTTTAGAACCTATGTCCTCTATTTAGCCAAAGCTCAAGCCATATGAAATTAAATTCAGGGACCGTAAAAATTTGGGTACAGGCAAGTCTAAGAGAGGGAAGTTCAAGAGCAGAGGGAAATGACAAAAATAATTGTACAATTTGCTCATCATAGGAAATTTTGACCCAATGTCTAGGATAGATTGTCACCAGAACTTCAGTAACTAGACAGAACTGGTTGAAGTTTGTCATCATCCAACACCAAAATCCCTGGTCTGCATTGAGCACAGAATCTGAAAGCTTTTACACTTTAAACCAAATCCATATACAACTCAGATTTTTGAAGTTAGTGATTTTCAATGATGCATTTGATAATAACAGGCCTTCCAAAAAAACCCCCAAAAACAAAAAAAAAACAAACACAATCAAATAAGTGTTTCACTGCAAGGGACTTAATGAATTTTTTTGTCCAGCTGCAGTTCACTGCAGCATAAAAACAGGAATAAAACACACAGGAGCATGCCGAAGCTAATCTGCAGATAACTGAGGGGAAGGTCACACTGTTGCGATGAGGCCTCGATGGAGATCATCTATGAAAATTCACATAGACCTCCCCTAACAAGGAAAAGGTCCTCACACACTTGGCTCCCTCATTTTTCCCATACTTCATCCTGGGAGGTTATTTTCTGCTCTTTGTCCTTTGAGCAGGGCCATTCTCTAGATGCAGTTGTTGTCAGAAGATATTCAACTACCTCCTGATGAAGTTACTGCTCCCATGTCATTTGAGGGGGGAAGAGGGAAGTCTACTCAAAATCCAGAAAAAAGCCAACATCGCCAGGCTGTTTTTACTGCTGAACTCCTCAAATTTCAGCCTAGGTATTTCATAGTAGTTTATAGTTTCCACTTGTTTAAGGTTCACCAGTTCAGTGCTTGACCTGGGGTTTTCACCCAGTGAAACACGCTGTGATGGTTTTTTATTCATACCTGATATAAAAAGCAATATTTATACTGAGATGACTGCTGCTGTGCCAAGAGAATTGATAAGGCAGGTAGTACCGGATTTCCTTAATGACATACCAAATTTTCCTTTCGTTAGAGTGGCAATACTTAAAAGAATCCAAAACAGCGTACTTCTGTGCCCTCTAGTGGCGTCATAGTTTAGTGACATAATTCTTTAGCACCAAACTAGCAAGTTCAAATCACGTCGAAGGTGGTACTGAATGTTTTCTTATTACCACTCACATTTTCGTGTCAGTATGTCAAAACAAAAAGACAGGAACATCAGACAAGTAGGACCACAGACTGCAAAGCTCTGCATACAATTCCAGCCTCGATAATACACCACAGAAGTGGCAGTGGCTCATCCAGAAACCACTTTGGAAAACATTTTTCATCAGAATGCCAGCAGATGCCAGCATCCTTCGCAAATCAGACAGCTTTCCTCTTATTTTGTTTCTTGTTCCCAGCAGGAGGTTGACACACTTTCATCTTTGGGCTGGGAGCGATGGGCACGTTCTCAGCAAGATTTTTTTTTTTTTTTTTTTTTTTGATATGCACATGCCTCTTGGCTCCATCTTCTCCAATCATAATGTGACAATCGAGAGGTGCCAACATATACCCTCTGAAGGATCTTCTCTTTAATTAGTAGATGTTTTCTGGAAAGGGGGTGACATTTCTTTATACCCTCTGAATTAACCTTTCAGTGGTCCACCTTCTCCCCTGCCTAACTCAGAAAGGTTGTAGTATGGGACTGGCTTCCAGACCAATTCAGTCACAGCCAAATTTGATATTTTGCCTCTGGCCTGACCATAAGTTCACAGCCCGAAAAGGGTTTGGAAGAAGAATATGACTTTTGAAAGGAACTGTACTTCCTTGAATAATACAAGTTATTTGTGTTAAAGGGGTAGTAGTGACTGAAGAGTATGGACTGTAGGGATACCAAAGAGCCATCCCTAGGAATACTACCAGCAACTGCACTTGATTCTGCATACAAGATTAGAGTCAGGACATGATCTTTGGTCCACTAGGCATGGGCTGGTCTTACATTGCATGATGGAAGAAATGTTTAACTTCTGCAATTATTCCATATTTACTCTTTACCTGGCAAGAAAAACTGCTCCACCACTTCCTTCCCTGCCTGCACACACACTACTCAGATGAGTCACAGTACCTCGTGTACAGCCTTCTCCAGGTATTTTGGTGAATGCTTCCTCTGCAGTGGAGTCTGCAGCTTTTCCATGCAGACTCAAAGGGGAATTTTTCAGTTGTTCTAGTATACTCTATGTGACCAGAAGACACTGTCCTGCTCTTGTGAGAGCCTTCATAAGGGTAAATAAGCCAGTTCAAATACTACTAAATTGTAGCCAAAACCCCTCAAGACTTTACTGTTGGGTGTTTTTAAAAGTATAGTGTAGTGACCCAAATGAATAAATTCACTTCCTTTTAATAAGAACAGCAAACTCTCCCTTGCACAGCAAGATTTACTGATTTCTGTTAAATGCCTGCCAGACAACAGATTGTATAGTGACTTAACATTGTTTTCTCAAGTACTACAGCAGCCTACAACCACAATCCAAAACATGATGTAGTCTTACTAATACAGCATGCACAAGGAAACTCAGTGCTTTAAGGCAGATGGCAACTGGGGCAGTTGAAGTGTAAAATAACTTAATTCAGAGCTGTGTAGTGTATAATGAATCAAGGCATCAGCTTGAAATGTGCTACTCCTGTCTTTGTCCCCAGTGACCAGACCCCACTAGATGGCATCCATGCCCTGACTTTGTCCGTGCAGGCTCCTCTGCTGCACTGGGAGCAGTTTCCCTTGGCTGGCTTTAAAATTAAGAGACACAGGAAGAATTTCAGGGTCTTTATACAAGTATCTTCCTCTGATGATTTAGCTTTTTTAATGTGTAGTAACAGATTTTTAAGTGAGCAGTTGTTTTTGTACTTTAATGTTTGAATAGAACAAAGTTTTTTTCTGGTACAATACACATTGTTTTACAGAATAAATAAAAAAGCATGTATTTTGAATCTGGACAGCATTATTAGTGCATGCATTTTGCAATTTATGGTCTTTAATAACAGCAAGAGGAGTTGGCTTCATTTGTACAGAAGAGTGAATCAATCAACATAAGTAGTTACATCACAGAAATAACTTCGACTCTTTCATCACTAATCAAACCCCTTGGTCATTGCCCACAAAAAAAAAAAAAACCACACACACCAAAAATAACTTTTTGGAATGAATATGGAGGAGAAAAGCTATTTCATGGTATGTTAAACACCTAAATGAAAAGGCTATGCCTTCTTCTGAAAAAGTCCTAAACTTTAATTATGCAGCAAGAGAAAAGTCACTTGTACTTACAAAAGCTTCATAAAAAAACGCAATCCTTCTGTATTAAAACCATAAAGGAACTTTTCTTTTTAGTCTGTCTTCTGTTCTCAAGGTATAGCTGAATAATAAGTTGGGTTTTTTTTGCTTTGCAAGGATTTGATTGTGAAGCAATTGACATTGACTCCAATGCAGATACCATTAAACAGGAGTTCCTGCAAATGAATTAGGACCATTCTTGTCTAGCTATTTGTTCACAGAAAAGCAGAGTTAAAAACCTACAGTGCAACAAGCTGCTTACGTTAGCAGAAAGAGATTCAGGTACTTTTGATATTCAAATGTCATGTAAATCTTTAAACTGCAGGCTGGGCACTCATTTTATATAAAGCCTCATATCTAGCAGCTCCCTGAACACAAATTATCCCACTGCACAGTCCAGTATTTTAATCCTTCATCTGTTCCCCTTCAGACTCATTTCTCTGTCATCTTCTCCCCAGAATCCTCCCACCCAGGGGGCCCCTCCTAAAGTCAGCCACTCAAACCCACCTCCTTTCATCCCTGCACACTGAGGTTTGCAACACAGCTCCTCTGACACCTCTGCATTTCTCCTTCACCTTGATCTCCTCTAACTTTCCACCCTTGCTGTCTTACTAAAGATGGTAAGAACTGAGAATCCAGCCTGATTAGCTGGAAGGGGAAAGCTAAAACAGACTCAACAACCACCCATATTTATTTTGGGGATGTTGAACATGATAAACAAGAAACAACTTATAATAACAAAGGAACAGATCAAAAAGATGTGACAAGGTGTGTTTGTCAGGGTCAGTTCACTGATACTTGTTCAAAGCCGTCTCTATTCACAACCCTAGAGGCTTCAGGGCTGAAAATACAAGCAAAACATTCCCAAGACTGCTAATTCTGTTAAGGCCAAACCCAAGGCTAACATAGACACAGTAGGATGGTCCAAGCTTTTATTTCATGATAGGAAAAAAATTGACGCTTTGCAGCTTTCATGTAGTTGCACTTCTAGATTGCTGTTAGCACAGAAAGATGTCCGGACTGCTCAGACATCCAGGCTTTCCTATTGAACTATCCTTCAGGAAAATGTTGTCTTAAAAAATAAGGAAAGAAGTTAAATGGTGGATTGGATTAAAAAGTCCCTTATATGTCTGATGTCAGTGAGAAGCAAGATTTGGAAGAAGAGATTGAAAACCTAATTACTTTTTTCCCAGAACAGAGGTAACCTACAGAGCAAGCAAGTTTTGGAAGTGAAGGGGAACTCCCATCCCTTCCCGATAGTCTCACAAGCCAATGACAAAAACAAAATTGGGTTCTGGGATCACACCAGCTGCAAACAGACCTTCAGCTCATGGGGTATCAGCCTGATAAAACACCAGGAGAGCTACATTGTGGACATCAAGTCTTTAGCACCATCCTCTCACTCCACAGATATGCTCCTCAAGGTCCAAGCTACTGGCTAATAGTATTGTCACCTAAAAAGCAGCAAAGAACAGACAGGGCCACAGCAAGCCCAGTACAGGAGCTCTGAGCTCCTCCTGCTCTCCAGGAAGGAGCTCCTTGTTCCTAGAAACATCACAGATCCATCACACTGACCCAGCCCCTAATTAAAATCTGCCAAGTCGGAACAGAGGCCCTAGCTATTTTTTGGCAGCTTCAGTTTTGACAAATAGATCTAGAGACATAAGATTGAGGCAAGAGAACTGAATGGGAAGGCAAAGAGTTTCCACTGAAGCTAAGAATAAGCAGAAAAAAAGTGAAGATAGCGAAATCGTGAGTGGTAGAAAAGGTGCTATCAAGTGACAAGAACTAGAAAAACCACTCTAGAAGTAGAAATTGTCATTTGTTTACATGTTTAGATTAACTGTGTTTTCATGACAGAGCTGGAACACAAATGAGGACTCATTGCAGCAAAAGGATGCAGAAAACAATATTCTGAGTCAAACTGGTCACAAAAAGCTCAGGCAATTGTAGGTTATACCCTCACTCCCTCCCACTGCACTGAAAAAAACACCTTTGCATGCTTGACTGTTCCCACCACAAATCTCATCATATGATAGTGTGCCCAGTTCCTATACCTAGTCACATGTCAAGGCTGCAGTGAGGGGCAGAGCCAAGCAAGGTCAGCCCTGCTTCAGGAAGGGCTTTGAGCAGCTCCACTTACACACAGCCCAAATCCAGCACTGCAAGCTAAACTGCTTTTAAACCAGTGTCATTGCCACTCCGGCCTGCTGGAACAAATGTTCAAACACTAATAAGCTCCTTTTGAATGAAAACGAACAGCTACAGTAAACTCGCTTCCCACTTCCAAAAGAAAAATTTCCTCTGATTTCATTGAAAATAGCAAATCCTTTTCCCCCCAGCTGAGTACAAACAAACATCTGGAACTGCTGTGTCTTAGGTTTTGTTTATGCAATTATTTAGTGGATGGCCAGAGGGTTAGAAGCTGCCAAATAATTCTGGTCTTAGGAGTTTATATTAACTAATTTCTGTGGGATCCAGCAGTCATTTGCCAAGCTTCAGATACAAGCAAGGCTTTTGTGGTTGAGTTGCAACTCCTGGAAAGAACAGTCAATAGATGGAAGTGCCAGACATGCATCCCTAATTCGTCTTCATCCCCAAGTATTATTGTACTAGAGGAAACTGTAACATTTAACCCTGCAATGCATTACACCGAATAAGGACTGGCAAATGGCTTAAGCTGCTCTTTTGGTCCCAGAGTTGTCTTTGGGGCAGAAAGATGTGTAAATAACTTCAGCGTAGTTTTTTCTCTAGTTTTATAGAGAATCAGATGGAAGTTTAGTTATCTACAAGTACAAGTCCTATCATATTATCACTGTCAAAAAACAAATTTACTTGGTCAGTTCTTGAAAACTCTAAATCCCTATAAAGATGGACTTTGAAACATTTATTTGAGCAACAAGGCAGGCAGGATTCATAGAAATACTTCAAGTCTACAACTGCTTGCAGAATTAAATCTATCAGTGTAACAAACATTTGGCTGCAATGCTACCCACACATTGAGAAAATAAGTGCTTTTTGGAATAGAAGGTCAAAGAGGTAATGACCTTTTGGTATAAAAACCACAGGATCTTAATTTTTTTTTTTTTTATAAGATTACAAAATTTATAAGTCAGTATTAGGAAAAACTTAAAGAAGATGACTTCTTGATTTCTGAAGAGAAAAGCATATCTAAGTTATTTGTTGTAGAGAAAATAAATTATCTAATGTAGATTAGCTGTGTTTATGTGCCTGCATACATATCTATGTATATAGACATATGCACCACAACCATACAACTGTAACCTAAACAATGAAAACTCTGCAGAGAAGAACGAAAGGGTTGCATTTCATATCAAAACATTTGGTGCAGAAGGAATTATCCTTCTATAGTGGAAAAAAAATAATGTATTCAAGTATTACTTGCCATAATGATACCTCAGTTCTCACCTCCTTACAGCTATCTATAACTGGTATTTTAAGGCACAGGGTTAACCAGGTCTTCCCAGGCTGATTGTTTCTAACTTGTAGGCCTTGAAATTATGTCATTGCTGTAAATTCCTAAATTAAATGAGCCACTGCTTCCCATTCCCTCCCTCCCCCAGTCTGCTTTCTCCGGGACCAGGAGGCGACAGAATATGAGCTCCTCATGGTGAATCCAGTTCAGTTACTTATGCATTTTCCTTCTATTTGGGAGTAGTTCTAAGACCTCAGAGAATTTCGGTTGCTGGATATATGCTTTCAGTTGTGTCTGTATGTTTGCATAGCTTCAAGAATTTTGAGCTGGCTACCAGACTTCCCACTGTGGCAAACGCCACATGGGGTATGGGGTATGGTAGATGGTATTGTAATGGGTGTTTCTTTAATAGATTCTTATTCTTTACTACATACACAAAGTTTCTAACCTGGCATTATTAATATCCTATTATCTTTTATGCATAACAATACTAGAAAAGATTTGCAGTAGTTTTCAAGGTAAACCAAAAAAATGAAACTGAGGCACTAGCTGGTTTAGTGCATTTTTGAAAGTTAAGCCTTTTAAAAAAGAAGGGGCTGTAAAAGCTCGTTCACTACAGATCCTTACATAAGTCAAGCAGAAAATTCTAATCTGAAGAAAAATAGCTTTTAAAGAAAGCACAAACTTGCATTTCTCTGTAATTAATGAAAGATTTTTGCATCTCACAGCAGTTCAACCACTGAATAGTAAATCTAGGCTTGGTAAAGAATGAAATCATTTACATAAATCAAAAATTTTCTACTTATTCTAAGATTTGAGAGCCTAAAGTTGCAGTGGAAAAAAAAATACCAGAAAAACAGTTGCTGTCTTTAACGCTCCCTGTCCCTCTCTATTTTAGTCTTTTGTTACTTGATCTTACGCTGGTGAGCTGATTTCAGCAATAAAAATCCCTATTTTTAAAGGCAGAATGCCAATGGTATTCATGAGCAGAAGAGGGAAGTCGCAGGAGATGGCATTTCTAAGAACAGTGGATCAGTCAATCCCCCAAAGCATTGGGTTAGGTTAAGAGGTCTAAAACATCAGTGTTCATACTTATAGCCCTGAAGAAGTGTTCAGTTTAAAAAGCCTATTTACCATGGAATTTCTTCCTTCCCCTTCAGTGGGATCTACTGATTGCTCAGCGCATCCAAGAATGGCCCTGTATTTCCAGTAGCCTCAGCATATATGTACACACATGGTCTTCAGACCCTCTTTTTTTTTTGGTTAATCATGAAACTGTCGGACAAGACCAAAGTCTTACCATTTTTGTCCCTGTGACAAAGGCAAAGTCCAGAGAACAATTTAAAGTCATGAGTTCACAAGGTATTAATGTGGAAAAACGAGGCACTGTATTTTCTATAGACTAAACCACCACTTTTTGAATAAGATTTTTCTACATAGAATACTAGTATCTTGGCTAGCTATAACCTAGTTTTACACCATCTGCAGTAGTCCTAAAGTCCTTCCCTGTAAATTGTGTAACTTCCATATAAACACTTCTGCACTAACTTTAAGTCTTTGTGTCAAAAAATAACCAGTATAGCTCAAGATTGTTTCCTTGACTTGCCCCTCCTACAGTGAGCAGCCCACTTCCTTAGCCTTTATGTCCTTCCGCTGTTTGTGTAACAGTCATGTCTTTCCTTAGTTATCGCTCCACTAAACCAAAATAATCTGCCTCAATAAGTCTTTCCAGCCTTCCTGATGATTCCCATGGCTTCTCTCCAAATTCCATTCTGGTTATTCAGTTTTCAGTGTAAAAATTGTTTTTCTGGATGTTGATTTGTAATGTTATTTAGTTTAGGGAAAGTTCTCAATTGTGGGTGAGAAATAGTCTTTCGCGTTCCACATTTTGGGAAAAAAAGTCTATCAAAAATATTCACCTTAAAATATTTGTGGCTGAAGATTTGTGAGACACACTGAAAGGGCACTGCATTAGGAGGAGGTTGTACCAGTTTGCTGCTGATGTAGTACTAGCCTCTAGTCAACTCTGAGGCTAGATCAAAGGCAGATAGAGACAATGGAAACAAATCTGCTAACCCTATTAAAGTTTTTTGGCTGACTTCATTGAGTAGAACTCCAGGCTAGTTGTTTAAAAATTATGACAAAATTAAAACTAAATTTTAATTATTAATAAAGCTACATGCCTAATTATTATGAAGTTTAGTGTTTAAGCATTGACTTGACTACATAGGAATTTCTGAAATTAATTCTAGGAACAGAGACAAGTACTTTCACAAAAAGAGAGGAAATAAAATATTTTGAAACATGGAAAAGGGAAGGTATTGTGGAACCTTTAAGTAGAACTTTTCCCATTCTCAAAAAAATCAGAAATGCTGAGCACATATATTGCACAGCATTTCCTTGCAGACGTGGAGATAGACTTAGGACCTGTGTATCCTGCAGCCGTCGGGGCAGGGTCACTTCAGTCTCTTCGGATAGCTAGAAGCAACAGCCTTGTGGACAGACGGCTGCTAAATCCAGCAAAGGTCATCTGCTGGAGGTCTTGCACCCATGAAGGTTAAAGAAAAAGCCTTTCAGTAGACTCTGGGATTGGTCAGAAATTAAGAGGAATGGTCTGCATGGGCTTAAATATCTACTGGAAAAACAGACCTACACACAGTGTCTGCTGTTGACAAGTTCCCAGCCGCAGCTGGATTTACAAGGAAAACTACTCCACATACACACAGTATGTCTAGTAGCATAGATGCTTCAGTTGCTGTCTCAGAGCAATTAATGCTTTGCACTACGTTAATCTTTCATGAATCCATCAGTGTAACACCTGCAACTACAGCACCTGCAACCAGAATTAAATACCTGTTCAAATATTCTACTTAACTGATAATTGTAATTTAATCAAGGTAAATAATAAAGGTGGTGTGTCTTTTTTGTAAAGATATTCCATGCTTTTATAAATAAATTTGTTTTCCTTGTTTTGCATAAGCATTGAAAACTCTTCATCAAAGGAACTGGGAAAGGGTGTTGGTATCTATGTAGCTACTAACAGTGGATAGTGGAAACAGCCTGGTATACATATTTATTTGTTGTAGTAAATTGTGACATTTCTTCCTAGGTTATTTTGCTTATTTCCATGCACCAACATATGCCAGACAATTGAAAGGAAGCAGAAACCATGGTTCTTCATTACAAAAAACAGGCAGATGAAAAAGCATCTAGATTAAAATCATTATAGTGTTAATAATCCATATGCAACTATGAAACAAATGTCCAGCTCCTGGGTCCAGCCTGCCATGAGTATTTCAGACAGATCATCTCCAATTTGTTTGCATTTGTTGTACTGCACTTGATTACACACCACCCCCTTACATTCCTTGGATACCAGAGAAAAAGCAACAAGAGTATATTTTTATTCAACTACTGCACAAATTCATAAGAAGATTTTGACATTTGACAGCCAGAAAAAAACCAATGTTTTCACTAGTTGCATAGGAGAGCAAAATTATCAGTTTAAAACGTACTATTTGGAAGAAAAGGACATCACAATCCATATGGCATATTGCTAGACTGAAGAGTATGTCAGTACCATGCAGAAGGTTTACTCCATGCCAGTTCGAAGCTGGATTCCCTGTTAAAGAAAGCTTTAAGCATCAATTAGCCCACAGAGTTTTGCACAAGAATGGATTTCACGCAAAGTGAACAAATTAAAAAAAGTAGGATGCAGATGTCTATGTAAGACATTGCCTTGATTTGAGGTAAAACAAACCAATTTTCTGTTCAGTAATTTTACTTTTTTAGTTGGGCCTCAAACTAAAGTCTGAAATTAACAGCATAGTGTTCAGAAAACTCTTCCCTCTCCCAGTGATAAGATCTGATTATACCAAGGAATGGTATGCAGAGAGGCCCTTGCTTATACTTATTGCTATAACAACCAAGGTCAGGTAATTTCATTATTTGCCCTGTTGGAGGGTCAGAAGCAGAAAAGTGTGGAGGGATCACACCTGTAAGGAGGAATGAACAGAACAGGTGACCCAAAACTGACCAACTGGGGTATTCCATCCCATCCACATCATGCTCAGTATAAAAGCTGAGGGATCAAAGGGTCAATTTTTCTTTCTTCTATAGCTGATGTCTGAGGAAGACCCTGTCTGTTCGTCTGCCTCTGATCCCGATCCAAGCATTCCTGACTCTAGATCTGGAACCCAGCTCCTGTCAATCACCAAGTCCAGTCTGGGACTTTTCCTGATGCCTGCTGGTGACAAGATCATCATCCTTGGAGCTTGATATGGTTTCGTATATATTGTATCTATTTCATTATTTTCTTCATTTTGTTATTGTTTTAATTTTAGTATTAATACTTCATTAGTTTAGTTCATTCTAAACTCGAATCTCCTTTTCCTCTTCCTCTCCCTTTCATTTTTGGGGGAGGAAAGGCCATCTGGTTTTGGTGATTTTGACTGAAACCACAATAAATGTCTATGAAATTTGCTTCAGTAAATAAGGGGGAAGGGCCAGAGGATGTAACTGGAGAGACAAAGCAGTACAAAGAATGTGTGGTTACAATAAAAATGTACTATATCAAGCAAATCCCAGGAAGAGGATCTTTCTGATCCTGGAAACCATTAATTCCCAGTCACTATTTTTAAAGAGATAAAAACATATGTATTTGAGAGATTGCCAGCTGCTGGCTCAGCATTTATTATATACCACTGTTAGCAGCAGCAAGTAACACAGCAATGGTAAGGCAGAGTAAATTCAGGCGCTATTTCCCAATTCACCATTTAAGAACTTAATTGAATTACATAGGATGGAGAGAGGTCCGAGCACATTTTCACTGTTTACACACACCCCTACACATTATGAGCAGCATCTTGTTTCCCTTTGAGGACAGTAGGTGAAACCATGAACCAGGTTGGGCTTAGGACACAATAAGGTCATCCAACACCTTTTGATAAAGTCTCTGTATTGCACTGCTCGTATTGTAAAACAGAGTTGGAAGGGACCTTATAGATCATTGATTTTCAGCTGCCCTGCCACAGGCAAGGACACCTCCCACTAGACCAGGTTGCTCAAAGCCCCATCCAGCCTTGTCTTGAACACCTCCAGGGACTGGGCACCCACAACTTCCCTGGGCAACCTGTTCCAGTGCCTCACCACCCTCACAGTAAAGTATTTCTTCCTAATATTTAACCAAAATCTACCATCTTTCAGTTTAAAATTGCAACCCCTCATTCTATCACTGCACTCCTGCATAAAGAGCCCCTCCCCTGCTTTCTTGTAGGTCCATTTTAGGTACTGGAAGGGGCTATAAGGTGGTTTCCCCAGACCATTCTCTTCTCCAGGCTGAACAGCCCCAAGTCTTCCAGTCTATCCTCATAGCATAGGTGCTCCACCTCTTTATCTTCACAGCTCTCCTCTGGACTCACTCCAACAGGTTCAGGTCTTATATTAGGGCCTCCAAAACTGAACGTAGTTCTACAGGTGGGGTCTCTCCAGTAGAGTAGAGGGGCAATCCCTGATTGCAGTGGGGCTGTGCAAGCCCAGCCTTTTTGCTCCCCTCCAAAAGATACCAGCACGTTCAACAAACATAGGGACCCCCAACGAGCAGAACCATGCTACTGGGAGCACATGTATACACGCGTAGAGTGTGGTTTCTGCTTCCCCCCCAAGACTGCAGCTGCCCCACAGTAGCCCTTTCCACGCTCTGCTCACATGCACAGTTTTGTGTGAATATCAACAAGAAGTGCCTCTATCCCAGTGTTTAATCAGGATAATCTTACAGATGACATGACTGCTAAAAAAGCTTCCTGAAACATTTGTCAGGCCATCCTGCACTTCTGTTTTCTTCAGGTTTTATTTCTGTTGCCATAGGATGGTAAGCTTGTAGTAAAACTTCATATTTATTTTTTCCACTTGTTCAAGTGCTCTGAAGAATTGTTATTTTCAGGACAGGGTGCAGGTTAACCACTGACATCCCTTCCTACCTTGTTGGCTTAGATGGGCTGATAATTCATACATTTAATGCCTGTAAACCATTTCCAGGTATTTTTACTCCCCTAATTCTTCAATGCTTGCTACACATTTTATCAAGGGAGGCCAGTAAATAATACTTCAGGCAGAGTTTTTGCTGTAATTCCTTAATTCACTAACAGTCCATAGTTATCTGGACATACAAAAAGAATTATTTTCTATCCACCAATTAGTAAACCAGGAGTTCAAAAGCCTCTGTGACTGCATTAACACTGAGAATTCCTTAATCCATAAAAATTAATGGAGATTATGTTAAAGAGACTTAAATATTTAAATCCTTCACCACATTAGTCACTCTCTTTTATGTGCAGGTAACTCCAGCTGAAGTCCTCAGGAGCCCTGTGCATGTGTGGCAGAACAAACTAATCGCTTCAAATGAGAAACATGAGCTTTTAACCAGGTCTCCCCTGATGGCAGAAGGTGGCTGCTTTCTCTGCAGCTTTTGAGGTCTGAAGCTCTTGCCATATGACTTTAACATAAAGGCTTAATTGGCTCCAAAAGTCCTAAATGGAACCATTTATTACTGTTGTGGATGGTTGTCCTGGTTACAGATAACTACAACGTGCAATTAAATACAACTGACTTCACAGCACTGCCTGGCTGCCAGACAGAAGTTCTGAATTTTCAGTTTTGTTTGGATCTGAGATTTGGCTTTGCCACCATTTTATACCAATCCCAGGACAATACCAGCCCAAAATACTCATGCTGCATAGATACTTTATACAGCTCTTTTTATTATGGCTACATAGTTTTCACACACACCTACTAATTGGAGTTACATTAAAAGATTTTGAACTAATTTTTTCCTCTTGGCAGCATAACTTTAAATAGACATATCCTCAGAAACAGAGGTGATTTTTAGAACGGAGTAATTATCTTGAAGATTAAAAAAAGTTGCATTTCAAAGATTTGCTAGAGGGTATTTACTGAACTGTGCCTGCCAAAGAAAAGTTACAGAAGTGGGGTTATTTCACTCCCCCTTCAATTCTTTTCTTCCTTGCCCCTGAGTGCATCTCGCAAAATATTTGGTTTCTCTTGAAGCCACAGAAGCTCTTTGTGCAAGCAATGAAAGGGCCAATTTCCTATCAGTGGAAGGATGAAAAACCACATTTCTCAGACTGGTTCACACCTAAACTCACAGCTTTACTCGGGACTCAGTTTTTCTTCGGGCATCTGAGATGCTCCCAGCAGGAACCACGTCTCCAAAAGCCTGCACTACTTCAGAGTCAGCACTCATATTTCCACACAGCATTTTGTGTAGTTACTCCCTTCCCTTTGTGCCTGTGGATGCAGAGATACAGCCTTTTCCTCCTCAAACCCTTCTGAGGGGCAGAGCCCACCAGTTGCATATCCACAGCTACATTCAGAAGCCAGGCCACAAATATAGTGTACAAATTATACCTAAAAGGAGGTTGTAGTGAGGTGGGACTTGGTCTCTTTTCCCAAGTAGCAGGTGGGAGGACAAAAGGAAATGGGATAGGGCCAGTATTTTTTTCCAGTTGTATCCAGTGACAGGACAAGAGGTAACAGGCACAAACTTAAACATAGGAAGTTCCATCTAAACATAAGGAAGAACTTCTTTACTTTGAGGTTGTCAAAGCACTGGAACAACCCCATATCATTCTCCGATTCTGTGAAATAGCCTTAAGTTGCACTGGGAGAGGTCTAGACTGACTATTAGAAAAAAATTCTTCACCAAAAAACATGGTCAAGTGTTGTAATAGGCTGCCTGGGCAAGTGGTTGAGACACCATTCCTGCATGTATTTAAAAGCTTTGTGGATGTGGTGCTGAGGGACAAGGCTTAGTGGTAACTTGGCAGTGCTAGTTTAATGGTGGGACTTGATCTTAAAGGTATCTTCCAACCTTAATGATTCTACGATTCATTTTTAGTTATGTATAGAAGAATAACATTTATCATGCACTGCTATTA
>VXBJ01001484.1:74129-138101 GCA_013400055.1 Nycticryphes semicollaris | reverse complement strand
CCCCCCGCCTCTTGCAGGGGTTTGCAGCATATAAAGTGCATGTCAGCAAAAGAAGAAGCTGCTTCACCCACAAGCCCCCCGGCTGAAGCCCACCCGGACTTGCCCTGGCCCTACGGTTGCCACTAGAGGTCAGCTGGAGCCCAGCAAATCCCCCCGCGCAGCCCCAAACCAGCTGACCACCCCAGCACAGGCAGGGAGAGCAGGGTGGAGGGAGTGGGCATCTTGACCTCTCAAGGCTTTCCTGATCCCAAATTAACATCAGGCTCGGCAGCTGGGAATGCGAACCTTCCAGACAATGTAAGTTGCTACCTTCAAAGGAAAATATTAAAGAACCAGAAAAAAAAAAAAAAGAAAAAGCACAATAATGCAAAGACTGCAAGCTACCCCCCTTTCGCATGTCAGAGGGAATTCATCTGGGGCTTTACAGCAAGAATTCAGGTGGCTGCTATTGCTACTTCGGTAGCATTTAATCACACACATCTTNCCGATTCTGTGAAATAGCCTTAAGTTGCACTGGGAGAGGTCTAGACTGACTATTAGAAAAAAATTCTTCACCAAAAAACATGGTCAAGTGTTGTAATAGGCTGCCTGGGCAAGTGGTTGAGACACCATTCCTGCATGTATTTAAAAGCTTTGTGGATGTGGTGCTGAGGGACAAGGCTTAGTGGTAACTTGGCAGTGCTAGTTTAATGGTGGGACTTGATCTTAAAGGTATCTTCCAACCTTAATGATTCTACGATTCATTTTTAGTTATGTATAGAAGAATAACATTTATCATGCNTTCAAAGGAAAATATTAAAGAACCAGAAAAAAAAAAAAAAGAAAAAGCACAATAATGCAAAGACTGCAAGCTACCCCCCTTTCGCATGTCAGAGGGAATTCATCTGGGGCTTTACAGCAAGAATTCAGGTGGCTGCTATTGCTACTTCGGTAGCATTTAATCACACACATCTTTTCTGGAAGATCCAACTCACACTTCATAAAAGCCTGGGCTGAAGACCTAGAGGCTTGAGACCTACTCTAAATAAATACTGACAAGTATTATTTCAGGACAATGAGCAAATGCAAAAAAAATCACCCCCAGATCAATTTCTTAGAGTCAACGGAACATTAGTGCTATATTTAAAATAACATCAGAGAACAGATTTTAACCTCTGACATTGTTAAAATGGACGTTACCCATTAAATGTACAGCACTAGTTCATTGGCAAGTTTGTTTCATTTTCAGAGTATTTGCATCAAGCTAAGTTTATCTGTTTAATGCTTTTTTTTTGTGAAACAGTCTTATGCAGATTCTAATATAATTAATTTTGGAGGTGTTTTATTCCTCTTATACAATTCAATAAATTCTTATTAAATTTNTTCATAAAAGCCTGGGCTGAAGACCTAGAGGCTTGAGATCTATTCTAAATAAATACTGACAAGTATTATTTCAGGACAATGAGCAAATGCAAAAAAAATCACCCCCAGATCAATTTCTTAGAGTCAACGGAACATTAGTGCTATATTTAAAATAACATAAGAGAACAGATTTTAACCTCTGACATTGTTAAAATGGACGTTACCCATTAAATGTACAGCACTAGTTCATTGGCAAGTTTGTTTCATTTTCAGAGTATTTGCATCAAGCTAAGTTTATCTGTTTAATGCTTTTTTTTTGTGAAACAGTCTTATGCAGATTCTAATATAATTAATTTTGGAGGTGTTTTATTCCTCTTATACAATTCAATAAATTCTTATTAAATTTTATATTCTCTTTCCCAACCTTTGACAAGAATTATCCTAGAAACCACTAACTTATTCTAGCATTGTTTCATGCTGAATTTTGCTAGAATCCTTGCAGACAGATTCATACAGCATGCTGAGAACAACGTTTAATTCTTGTGAAATGAGAAATTATAGTGATATATATCTGAGGTGCAAGAAACTGAAGAACCCTGACCTCTTTCACAAAGAATGGAAAATTAAGAACAAAAATCAGTATCTCATCTGATATTTTTTGGTAAAGCTAACCTTTAGCCCTTGGAAGCCTCAAGTTGCCATTCTGTTTCCCCCTCAGAAAAAAAAAATAAAATCACCAGGTGTCCTACTATAAATATCAGACAGCTTTCTGGCTGTTTTTTCAGAATTAATGACCAGAAAATAGCAGAAATTCAGGCAAGGACTTTTCATAGTCAGACTGGAATGGTTTGAACATCTGACTAGGGGCTCACCTGCATTTCTCAATTTTATGCCAAAAAACCAAGGTTAAATTGTGAACACTTCAAGGGAAACAAATCAAATGTGCGTGGAAGACCAACAATAAAGGCGGTCTCTTAGCTCTGGTGATCACAAAGAATGTGGATGGAAACACACAGAGCAGAGCCTGGCTTCTGGAAAGCAAGTAGCTCATTAGTAGTGCCTGCCTTGCAATTACTAGTCAAGCCATAAGCTACTTAGCTGAGTAAACCAAAAGTGAGAGAGAGTGCAGCAGGGCATGATTCTCCATCTAAGCAAGTGCTTCACAGTCTGTCAGATGTGCAAAACCAGGAGAGCTGAAATTGGGAATTGACAGAAGCTGCATTTGCTTTGATCTGCATTGATCACAAATCCAGAATTGAGC
Organism: Nycticryphes semicollaris; assembly: GCA_013400055.1. NCBI lineage: Eukaryota > Metazoa > Chordata > Aves > Charadriiformes > Rostratulidae > Nycticryphes > Nycticryphes semicollaris. The sequence goes on along the minus strand of VXBJ01001484.1, from coordinate 135,499 downwards.
AGCCAAAAAACATCCTTAAATAAGGATGGCTCTAGTGGCATGGGAGCTCAGGCAAAACCTAATCAAGTGATCTAATGAGCAATGTGGCAGAGCTTGCCTTGCATGGCAAACACCTTTCTGTGAGCACAAACACAAATTAGCCAGTCACAAACCAAGAGGAGATGCTTGATTCTCTGGTCCCATGCTTATAGAATTGGACCAAAACAAAGGATCTGGTGGGATAAGCCTCTTCCTCTGCCTTTTGTCAAGGAAAAGTCTCTATTGTAGCTCATTAAGATCTGTAATAACTCTACAAGCCTGTGTACACTAGGCATTTCATGAATAACAAGTTTTTGGCAGCTGACCAATCATCTGAATATTTCAAGGCTTGGCAATATTTCAGTGCAGTCTCCATAGCAAAGGAGGTCATTTTCTCTCTATTCCCTGAAGTGGTAGCTTACAGTTCAAATTCCTTCAACTGACCTTTCCGCGTATTTAAAATATTTATCTTTTAAATAACTTGTCATTCTGTTCCAGTTTCTTGCAGCAGTTACAGGAGAAAACTACAAACCCAGGATAAGGTTCTGGTTAGGGCTCATACCATTACTGAGCCCTCCCTAGCAGACACTGATTAGAAATGACCAATTAACAGCCCTTCAGTCTATGGAATAGGGCTAATTAACCAGACTGAGGTGTCCCTAGGAAACTAATGACATCCCCCTTATTTGCACAGGAGAGGATGCACAGTCAGCACAGCTTGGCATCAGTAGCCAAAAGACCCAAGGGGCTGTCAAAAACAAGAAAACCACTTGAAGGACAGAGTGGGAACACGGTATTTGGTGAAAAGGACCTTCAAGAAGAGGAACTGCAGCATCTCACTTGGCAGGAGCAATCTAGCATGGGTTCATTTAGCGTAAAAAGAACCAGTAAAATGAAATATAACTGGAGCAACTGTTAGATTGCCACAAAACAGCTTAGTCTACTGACTGTGGACTGAAGGCAACCTCTGACTTGCTAAAGGATCTTACATATTTCTCAGCGGGTTAAGACAAACAGCACAAAGCGGGTAATCTCACACCTTCATAAGCACTGTCTCCTCCTTCTGGAAGCAGAAAGCCTTCCAGAGGGCAGTGGTCACTGCAGGATCTCAATGCCTATCTAGGTACTCCTTTCACTCCTGCTGAGTATTGATATCAGTGGAAGTGGCTGCAGTGCAGGGCTTTCTTAGGCTCCAGCTCCACCAGCACACTGCAAAACCTCTGGTAGAAAAAGCTCACAACCCACAGAGACTGGGAAAAAAAAAAAAAAGTAAAATCAATACATGCATTGTTTCAGTGATGCTGGTATGACTGGGGATACAACTCAAACAATTACCAGATGAGAGGCCTGAGGCTTCCAAAAGGACAATAGGGTCATGAAGAGAAAGTTTTGGGGGCACGCATACTTTGGCTGGGTGTGAGGACCCCTATTATTTGTGATTTTTCTTTTTTCATTTAGATGCAAGTCCAGTTTGACTAAACAGGATCAAGCTGCTTTTCACTTAAATGAACAGTTTTGTAACAAGAAAAAGCCTTTTGTAGTTTCTATGAAACTGTAGGACTGACCAAAATCATTTTGCCATTGTTAAAGCTACTAAAATAAGATTTTTGACTGTTTTTGCTGTCTTATGAAAATTTTTTTACACAGTAATAAGAGAAACTGTCACTTAAGACTGGAAATTCCCACAGTCGCTAAACTGGAAGAGAGCAAAATCTTTTCAATGTCATGCCTTGTGCAAAAATATTTAACAATTAACCATCTTGAGTTTCATGTGCATTTTTCTAAATATTGCAGTTTTACAAAGACCACTGTGAAGACAGCTGTGCCAAACCAACAAACAGTTGAGGCCATTGTTGGTATTTTGGCAAAACTATCCTACAGAAAAGCATGAAAGCCAGCTGTGTTGGAAATTGCAGATCCAAACTTTAAAGCTTTAAGGAATGGAGCATACAAAAATAAAAAAGGCTTTACTCTGCAATATTTATCCATGCCAGTAACAGACCTTTGAGACTCACTCTTAGCAGGGGATAGATCCTGGCTTCAGGCTAGATCTACTCCAGGACGAAGGGAAAAAACTCGCCAGCACGCATTGAGGTGACAGCCCAACAGTGCTGGGATGCAGCCTGGGAATACATCAAAACTCCCAAGTTTAAGACAGACATTAACCCAAGTAAGTCCAGTAACAAAGTACAGGGGTGCTCAATGTATACACTGGTGACAAATCTGGCATATTGTGCCACCTCATGCTGCACTATGGCCCATTGGTTTCAGTGGCTGTTTCCTGCAGCTTTATCTAGAGGCAAAATACCAGAAAACGTCAGAACCAGACCTACCAGCCACACAAGCATACAAAACCAGCCATAACGCTATCTAAAGTATACTTTCCCCATCAGAATCATAGAATGGTTTAGGTTGGAAGGGACCTTAAAGATAGTCTAGTTCCAATCCCCTTGCCCAAACAGGGACACCCTCTACTAGACCAAGTTGCTTAAAGTTCCATCCAGCCTGGTCTTGAACACCTCCAGGGATGGGGCATTACAACTTTTCTGGACATTAGTGCCATTTTAGATCGGATTTACAGTTCACAGCAGTTTAAAGCACCTTGAAGGGCAAGATTCAGAGCACATCGTGTCCCACAGGGAAATAACCTCAGTGAGCGGTGTTTAATGAGGAGTCCCACAGACTAGGTCACCAGCAGGTCTAACCTGGTGATGGGACAGAAACCAGACAGCACAATGAGATCTGCAGCCTGCTTAATGCCTTAACTGGAGCATACCATAGTACCAAAAATTTGCTTGCAAATTGTAATCAGTGGGTTAGTATTTCTGTCACCAGCATCAGTAGAGAAAGTACAGATTCCTCCCTCCCACCCGGAAAGTAATTACTTACAATGAAGTAAAAGTTTAAAATTTGGTTAATTTTGATAGGCAGTATTTTCCTTCTTGAAGCATGCTACCAGATGTACCCATGCTGACTGAAGATGCTGTTCGCTCCTGCCAAAAGATTCATTGTGATATTTCCGATCAATTCCACACCTCAGCTCTTAGCATGAATCACGCAAGCACAGATCATCAATGCCCAGTTCAACAGGGTGATGTGGATGGCCACAGAAAGTCTGCAGTGATTTTCTGACAGCTCTGTGAGAGACACATCAAATGTGGAGTCAGTGGATTACAGGCATTGCTGCCTGTACTTATGGTTGGCATAGAATTTACTGTCTTGCTCATTACAGAAAACACAACTCACCAGTTAAACCTAATAAAAGCCAGTTGTCATAAGCAGAGCAATTAGGATGCCAACATTTTAGGGAGCCTAATTTTTTTTTTAAATGGTGGAGGCCAAGAAAACATGATATAATTCATTTAGGGAAGCTGATATTCTGCCATGATGCTAGATCTGGCAAGAAACCACGGTTCCTTCCTGCAAACTGGCAAAACACTAAAACATGGGGAATGCCATGCAAAGTCTCAATTAAGCTATCTTTTTCAAGCTGTAAAACAGCACTAGGCACACAAACCGGCAGAAAACATATTTGTTTCCTCTCCATCTGCACAACCATATATAGTGATTCAGGCTTACCCGATTTATAAGACAAGAGGAAGAACAAAGATGCATTTAATCTTTGTTTAGGCCCACCCAACTATATTGGCTACTGGTGGATTTCAGCTTCTAAAACAGTCAGTAGTGCCAACTTGAGCATCCTGCCTTTAGAGGAACTTAAAGCTGGAACTAACAAGTTCATTAATCGTGGTCTGTACTGTTCTAAATAGAGCACAAAGCACAATTGCAACAGTGTGCTAGGCAATAAGCAAGTACCCAAAAACATCACATACCTACTGCTTTAGTTCCTAGTCATGACACTGGGTTAGACAATGCATTTTTAGAGCTGAATTAATACCTCCTCATACTCTTTAAAAACTGATATTTTCTTACAGGCCAGATATAAATTAAGCAATAGGTTACTTAAAATTATAGCTGTTCGTGACACATTCTACAACACTTATGTGATCTGATGAAGCTGATTGCGTCAATAGCCTTGACAATGGGTTTGATGAAGCTGATTGCATCAATAGCCTTGACAATGGATTATATGCATAGAAAATTTCAGACTGCTGCAAGACAAAAATGTAAGCTATTTGACTGCCACAGCAAAAAACCTTCTTATTTGATATTTTGTTTTCTGCCCATTCCACATATGGATACTTCCATAAATGTTTCCATGTTTATGGTCTAGAAATCCTATGGATTGACCTTGACATTCAGGGACACAATGCTATTACCTAGCAGAAGAAAAGTGCTCTATGAATTGTGCCAGTTCATTCACTTCAGCTACAGGTAGGTACAGTTGTCAAACCTGATTTAGCACACACAGGAAAGAGTAGAAATACAGGAAGAGGAATGGCATGTGCTCTGGATAGGAAGGTGCATAACACTGCCTAGTCATAGGGTCTTCACCCAGTACCAAGTTTGAAATAATCTTAGTTTATGTATGGGTTCTCTAATTCACCAGCCCCCAGCTGTAGAGAATATAAGTTCTACTACCTAATCAAGGAGTACAAGAAACCTGAGTTGGGATACTAGCCACATTAGTAGTCTCCCTTTGTGGCTACTCCTTCTGCTGTGCTACTTCATACTGACACAGTCACCAGAAAGCAAAGTGAAACTCATAATAATTGTAAAATCCAATGCAAGTTATTATCTACTAAGAATTCAGATCTACATAACTATAGTCTGCATGATTAGTACCATTCAAATATAAGAAAATCATATTCAAATTTGGCCTTTGATCACTCCCTTTACATGAGAAAAGTTCAGTCTGGGTTTGGCTGGTGCTTTTGAGAAATACAAAATTACCCCATAATTTTTCTGGCAAATCTGTGAGGAACCAACCAATAGTCAGCTAAAATTAAATTTAGAATTAAGATATCAGTTGCTTCATTATTTATTCTCCTCTGGATTTTACACAGTATAACTGTGATTAAAAATCTCATATTTTGCAATAAGGAACACTTGTGTTTCCAGGAATTTCATCCTTGAAAATAGGACTACTTCATCTGTGTCTATGTTAATGTGAGCCCGGGGACTTCTCCACTGTGGGTATCCCATCTGCCCTACATCCACAGTATAGGTCCCTTGGGTATCGCTTTCCTGGCCTAGGTGGAGATACAGTGGAAATCAACCTGACTTCAGAGGAAGTTGCCTAAATGGTTTCTCATTTAGAAGGAACTTACCAGCATGGGCCAGCTCAGTAATATTCAGAAGGAAAACAGATGCTCCCAGAAGAAAACACGCTGTAGAGCCTTCCACATAGTGTGGGCAAGAGGGAGCACATAAACTACAGTCCTTCCCCACAGCACTAAATCAAGAGACAAAACACACAGGAGATTAATTTTGGCAGATACTCTGCTCTTCGCAAGCAGAAAAAGGACTAGAGAAATTTTAGGCCTTTATACTCAGTCCTCAAAGAAAAGCAGCAGCAGAATTGCTAACAAAAGTTACTGCAACACTGCCTTCAAACTGTTGCTCTCAGTCCTCTTTGTAGTATTAGGGAATGTGCATGTTGATCACAGAAGTCATGTGAGCCTTCTATCAACTGTTTATATGACTAATCCTAAGTAACTGCAGACAGCTATACACAGATTGTCTTGTCTTGCTTATGGCAGGATCAACACTCTATGCCCTTAGGCAACAATCCAGTTCTCAGAGCTCCTCTTAAAAACTCTTTAGGATGGAGCTGGTTTCAGACTAGTTAATTCTAGGTGCTCCACAGTAGGATCTAAATCACAGTCTACTGAGACTCTGGAGTCTCATGAAATACTGATCTTGGCCAGATATGAGATAAAATATTCCATTTCAAAAATTGGCACAAGCTACTCAGACACAGTAGGATACAACTTCTGTAACTAACCTGAAAAACAGATTAACTGAAGGCGCCTGGGATAATGCTGTTAAGAAACTGAGGGAAGGTTTTCCTTACACAAACTAAGATGATTTGGCACAGAATGAGGAATTAGCACAGAAAAAACAAAAGCTCAAGTCCAAGATGCTGAGACAACATCTGAGCAATATCTGTATCTTAAGAAAGCTGATAGAGATAAAAAGTGATTGTGATGTACAGCGGACAGTCAAGTAGATGTCTCCAAGAGCAGATTAAAACATCTAGACTACAGTCTACAGGAAAACTAGTATGTCTCTTACTAGATCATAAAGAGAAAATAAATACATCTGTCTGGGAAAAGTAAAATCTATAGTGCAATGATCAGATTCCTTTTGGCCAATTTACCTAATCTGTATGGGAAAAAAAAATATCTCCATTTTACAATTAAACCTATAGTGTGGACTTGCTGGAGAAAGCCACTTGTTCATCTAGTTTAGTGTAGTATTGATCATAAAATAAACACAAAGCTAAGTGAAAGGCACATGCTACAAACTGCAGAACAAGAATGACTTTCACAGAAATATGCAACAATTCAAAAATCAATATATACAAAAATCAAGTATATACATATATGGCTAAAACGCAGGTCCCAGTGCAGTGTGGTGAATTATTTATTACTCTTTTCTATTATAATATATATTTTAAAATAACAGGTTTAGAAACATGAGCCCTTTCCACATGACAACTGAAACTAATCAAGTCACTCTGAACACACATGTAACAACATGCATCAGAGCAGCCAAGAGTGGAACAGATGATTTGGCTTCCCAGCTGTTCAATGGCAACAAGCAAACCACCACTAACATTGCATATTTTGGCAGAGATACCAAAATCCCAAACCTTTATTTTTTTTGATAACAGCATCAGCATTCCCCTTGGGTACATATAAAGTGGTTGTAACGTGATCTGTCAACAATACCTGCCTTCTATCAACCCTTAAGCTTTGCAGGAACACCTTTTAAAGAAAAATCTTCCCTGCCCCACTGAGGAGGTGGTCTGAAAACAGCAGGGTGGAGAATAAATCCGCTGGATTAATGACCACTTCTCACCAAAGACAATCTGGCCTGGACAACCTAGACAAGCCCTCACCTCAGTCATTCATTTTTCTTGAGTATGACAGCAGAGGATTCATGACATTCAACTTAGACACTTGTAGCAGACAGCCTCAGTGTGTCCCTTTCATTATATGTAGTAAGACAGGCCAAATTCTCCTTTCTCGAGACTAACCACACACACTGAACAAAAGCGTACTATTTTCTTGCGAACCCATTTCAAAGGTTTCTCTTCCCAGGCTAAAGGAGAAAAGAGGAGTCAAGCAATTATTTGAGAAACTGTTGAAATCCCCTTGGCCCCAGCCACTTTTCTTACAGCAAGGGCATGCCAGGAAGTCAACAGAAACCCTGTCCTTGCATTCCTGGTACAAAATGATATTTTTTGGAGGGCCTGATAGCAATTAGCATCAAATGCTTAATGCAGAACCACCATAACAGACAAACGCTGTTTTGTCTTTTTATCTTAGTAACTTAAGTGTCTTCTGCTAGCACAGTACTTGAATTCATTATGGTGGTCAATGCACCTCTAGCATGAATAGCGACATTTCTACTCTCATTACTTCTGGAAATAGGCAAATTACCTTTAGAAAGGGGAACAGAGACAATAAATGACTACCAGAGTAAATGGTAGACATAAAAAGTCTATTGGGAGAAGTTAATTGAGTCCAGAGTCCAAATCTAGCTCCTTAAGCCTCAGACAGGCTTTCCTTCTGTATATTGAAGGCACTCTGTATGCAGAAGGATGGCATTTGTCCTTTTGCATTGGATTTTATGAGCTGCTTAATATATTGATGTTCAGATGGAAAATAGGGAGCTTCTACTTTATGAGTTCCTCTTTTTACAGTGCTAAATCCTCAGCTGAATACAAGTTAATTATTTAGTCTCCTTAGTTTTTATGGCCATCACTGGTATTTGGCAACTCTTTGGGTAAAGTCATTTCCATCAGTTCATTCCTCCCTCCCTCTCCCCAACTCTTTCCCCTCAGCTGTTTATTAGAGCATCAATCACACCAGTATCTAGGCACAAAACATCACCTGACTAATGGTCTGTGGCTTTCAGATACCATAGCAACTTAGCAACACATCAGCATATACCTCTGTCACCACAGTGATGCACTGTGTTTAAAATATGGCACCCGTGCTATCAACGCACACTGCTTTTTGCAAGATCACGACAATCTATACCAGACCCGATCCCTGTGCTCAGGAGTGTCTCAGAGTAAAGCCGGCTCTTCATAAAGTACAAATAAATAGCTGAAGCAAATGGTTTTTCTACAGAGGGGAAAGAAACCCAACCACTCTAATTTCATCAAGGGTGTTAACGAGAGCAAGAGTTACACTCATCTTGCCCCTATGAAGACAAGACAGGGTAGCTAGCACACATAGCAAGTACGAGGTTCCTGCAGCAACATCATCTACATCTAGTTGAACTGTGAATTCTCTTCCCACCAAGCAAGGGGGTGGGAAGAGAATCTGACTCACAATCTGACCCAATCAATAACTCTTCTACGTGCTCATCTGAATGCTCAATGCTTTTGAAAGACTACAACCCCAAGTTCTCCATCCTTCTGCACCTTCCTATCCAGGTGGTTATGTGGTATTCAGTTCCTTTGTCTCTTAGCTCAAGTTGACTCACATAAATGATAGTAGAGCAAATTCCAACTTAAACTCCATACATTAACATACAAAAAGCAGAACACTTTTGGCATGATTTGTTGCTGTGAGGAAGGAAACATTAGTTCCAGGAAGAATAAGAATGGAAGAAAGTGAATGGCTTTAAACTAAGGCATTTACGTAATTACTTTTTCCTCCTTTTATAGCAGGATTCTAACCTCCCTCCCCAACCCCCCAAAAACCCACAGCAAAACCAAGCCATAGACATGCCTTACAGAACAGTTAGAAACCCTCTGAGTTTCATTATTTCAGACTTCAGCTGGATGCATATACATGTACTGAAATACCAAAGCATGGTAATCACAGCATAATCAGTATTTTCATCTGCATTAAAAGCTGATATTGCATTCATCAAATCAAACCTAACACTTAGCCTGTGAGTTTATTCAGTGCTATGATATATTCAATTTCTATTGATCCATCTGTCAGCACATTTCTGCTGTGTAAAGAGTATGGATGGCTCTACAAGGCTCTAAACAGAGGGGCTGGATTTCTTCTTGATCCTCATGGGGAATCACATGAGACAACATTTGCTTTACTACTGAGCTTTTCTTTCCACCTATCTTGGCAGAATGTCTCCATATCATGCACAAGTACCTGCAGCTCAGCAGATGCTTTTTGATTCTAAGTTGTTTGTCTCAGTGACTTGTATTTGCAAGCCATAAATTGGACACTATAGTGTAGTACCTTCCCTTTGAAATATATCCCTTCTAGATATGAGTATCCTCACAAGGCCAGTTTATCATTACTATCAATCCCTCCTGTTTCCCCATCAGATATTTTAAACTGAGGTCATAAAATAGTTTTGTCTTTTGAGCCTCACTGTGCTTTTGTCAGGTCTAGGATGCATGGGGAATAGTAATCTCTTTTCTCACAAAACTTCTGTGAATTACAGAGTAAGAAATATTCTGAAATTTCAGCATCTCCCCATCACCCCTCTCCCTTTTGCAGACCTTTAATTGCAGAGCCAAGACCTTTCATCACAGAGCCATAGCTTTCCTTTGAGAAGCTCACACAGCTGCCTACAAGATAAGGTATCAGTCAGCTTTGCTATCACCTCTGCACCAGCACACATTCAGGTTTCCTACCCACAGCACCACTTCCCAAGGAAAGAATTACAGCTTCCTAAAAGGAATTTACTAGTAGGAAAATCATATTTTTTTCCTCACTTCAGATGTTAGTCAGAAACCTGCCAATCCTAAGATACCCAGATGTAGTATCATTGGTGGCAGAAGGGAACTTACCACAACACTGAGTGTAGCATTTGCCCTGCAAAGAGAAAGCTGTGATGGGGAGAGAGGGAAGAGGAACAGGCACAGCTTGGAGTAAGCTAGTAAAGAAGCATGACAGTTGCTTGGATTTGGAGGTTAGCCTGCTCAGTAGTGCTATTTACTTTAGAATCTTAAGTCAAGATGTCACCTGTGCTGTCTGAAAAGTAGACTCTATAAAACCAGCTTGTTTTTTTATCTCCCCTCTCAAGGCTTCAGCCCTCTTTGAAACACTATTGGCTTATAGACTGCCTTTACAGTCTATTTCCTGTAGGCAGATAACATCTAGAAGCATCCCTTCTATATGGGAATGCAGAGCTTCCCTTCCTCTGCCCCAAAGCTTCCAGCGCTCCCCAAGCAAGCGCAGATACAGCTTATGGGCAGTTGGTTACAGCACAACCTGAGCTGGTTCCTGTGGAGCCCTGCATGGTAACAGCCTTTGCAAATAAAAGCCGTCCCCCCTCCACATCACCATAGCACAGAAATGCACTTGGTGGGGGTATCAGCATTTCCACCAGATAACCTTGTATACATAGTTTTACAAGTGACATGCTTCAGAGTTGACCGATAAAATTCCTTTCCATAACTGCAATTCAGGGATTTGATATCTGTCAGTCTTATTTATCAAACCCAAGCACATCAGTTAGGATGTTACTTGAACTGAGATGTGCATACCAAAAGCAGCTGGAAGGAGGCTTCAAATGAAAACAAACCCACAGCTTTAACTATGGAAGAGCTACAGAGCAAACAATCCTTCCAGAGCTCGCCCATCTATAACAATAATCTAGATCTACACAGAGAAGTGTTGAGCTATTTTCAAAGTGCCCTGAAAATATCTTGAATAGCATCAAGGTTGGGGTTTTTTTTAAAGTTTTATATTTTAAGAAATTCTTTTCAACTCCCTAAGGAAACTTTAGTTATCACTCATAAGTCACTTCACACAGTTTAATTAGTCTCAATATTTTTCAAAACACTACAACTCTCTGATAAAGAAAACTTTAAGGAAACATTTACTAAGTACTCCAAAAGGAAGAATATACTTATGAGGTAAGCATAAATCCAAGGTGGCATAGCAAAGCCTGAAGGCATCCACTGCAACCTTCCAGGTTGTTTTTTTTCCCAAATTTACAGCTACTGCTTTTACTTTACTCAAGCCTTCTTACAGATTAAACTATGCTTCTCACTAATATTGAAATGTCCTCCCAGACCAAGCTTGAAGACCATCAGCACAGAGCCCCTCAATTGCCAGCACTTACCTTTCAGGAAAGTTAGAAGCAAAAAAGAAAAAAGTTGTCATGCAACCAAACTCACGTGCTTGATTTTTCCATCCAGAAGCCAAAGGGCATCCTCTCTCTTCAGACAACACCAAAACACCTCCCCACACCAGCTAACTAACCCACATCCCCTGCAAAGCCCCCCCATATATCCCCTCTGAGACTCCTTATGACCTCACTCTCACATTATCACATCATTGGAACCAGCTGAAGTCATTATGTGAAACAAGCTCACCTGGAAGCATTGGCCTGGGAGCTCCTGCTTCCTCTGCCCTGGTTGTGGAGTTTATAGAGACATAAAGTCCTTGATCTTTGTAATAAATGTATTGAGGGCTATTTTCCATGGTGGTAGCTTCTTTTATCCCTGCAACTCTAGTGCTTGGTTGGCACAGGGTACCATGTCTGTAACGACAGTTATTCCCAGTCCTAAGTAATCAGTTCCTGTTGATAAAGCCTTTCATCCTTCTCTTGCATCAACATCATGCTGGGTGCTTATAATTATATAGGAAGTCAATTAACATACCCAAGCACACAGGATGTGTCTGTCACTTTAAACTGCCTTGTTTCTGAAATCTGTTTGAGCCAGCCAATCTTGAACTGTTCTCTCATACAGTTGTTATGTCTTAATTTTTTTATTTTGTTAAAGATAAGTAGAAATTAAATATAAAAGATGATATAACCATACATTTCCAGACAGTATTCTAAAATCTATCTTTTAACAGGGGTTTTATAGCTTTCTTTTTTCTTTATACAGGTGATTTGTTTTGAAATCCTGCTTTGACTTTTTTTTTTTTTTTTAAAGTCCTGATTGTTTTCCTAGTATTGATATAATTAAATTGAATTTTTCTGTCCAGGTGTTTTACTGACCTGTGCCCTCACTTTCTCAGTATTTCTGTCTAAAATCCCAAACCTGTTATCATGTAATTCAATTTAATTTAGACTGAACAAGACATGATGGCTTGATCCAAAGTCACTTCCAATGGTGACATCTCAGTTGCTTTCACTGACCTCATTCAATTCCCTACTCAGACACGATAATTTATGATTAGCTATCACCTACACTATTACGGCTTTCAGAAACACTCTGTTTTGCAAGAAGCTGTTCTCTGACAGTCCCACCATCTTAAATAATTCTCCTGATGGTATACAATGAAGATTAAAATTAATTTCAGTCTTTTTACTAGCTCATTCTACCACTTCACCAGGAATTAAATGGCAGTAAAATTCCGGGGTTTATTGCTAACATACTTGCATGTATCTTTTACCATATGAAACAAATAGTCTGCTAAGCACACCACCAACTTTTCATGAAGGATTTCTGTATATATTTCAACTCCACATTATTTCTGAATTTGCCTGTCCATGTGTTTGAGGCAATTAATGTGAATGCTTGTCCTACAGATCAGAATCTTGTGGTGGAGCAACTCTGAGGTCTAAGAAAATGCTGTCTGGAGATTGTGAGTTCTCTGTATAGTCTAATACCTGAAATTACACCAGATGAGACTTCTCTTTTTACAGTCTTCACTTACTTTCACATGGAATATAAGAACATTATCACTCTTTGGAGTTCTACCTCTGACAGCTTTGGACCATACCTGCTGTCATGGTTTAACCCCAGATGGCAACCAGAACCATGCAGTCACTTGCTTACCCTCCTCTCCCTTTTCCCCTCAGAAGGGTGGGAGGGAAGAGGGATAAAAAGAAGGGAGAGGGAGGAAAAAAAGCCTCCTGGGCTGAGATAAAGGCAGTTAAATAGAAACAGTAACAGAAAAAGGAAAAAACAAAACAAACAAAACCACCCCCCAACCAATAAAAAATATTACATGGGACATTCTTACTGCCCAGTGAATTGGCACCATCCCAAGCAGTGATCACAGATTCCCAGCCCCCAGCCAATCCCCATTTACATACTGAGCATGACACCTATAGTATGGAATATTTCATTGGCCATTTCATCGTTCTGTCTAGGCTTCTATGGGAAGCTGAAAAAAAGCCTTTGAACAGTATAAACATCACTTAGCAACAACTAAAAACAATAGGTAATACTGCAATCACAGCAATGACCAGAAAGAAAAATTAACTCTTTCCCAGCTGAAAACAGGACACCTGCCAAGGGGTGCATAATCTTGCCGGGAACAAGATGAAGAATATATAGATGTTGTCGTTACTGGAAGTTTATTTCCACAGGAAAAAGAAACTAACCAAACAAAACTGTACTGGGTAGAATATTTTAATAAAATGTGCTTTTATGAGGTCCCTTTGGAATCTAGTCTGTATTACAATCACAGCAAGATGGATCAGTGTACAGCATCTCATATCTTATAGTTATTAAAATCAGGGGTGAAAGCAAAGGCAAGTATAGAGGATGGCTAACGGGGGCTTTGCATGGTGATGAGATAGGGATTTGTGTTAGAGTAACTGTGGTTTCTACTTGTAATTTTATTTGTGCTGTTCACTCAGAAACTACTCATTGAGTACTCCCTTATGGCTTTTCTCTACATTTTGCATTTCCCACTCTCTCAGCATCCAGCTGCTAGACATATGTGGTAACTAAAGCAAAGGCTGTTAAAATGTTTGCATGCATGAAGGCGGAATTATGCCACTTAAACTTGTTTTCAGCTAGGCTCTAAATTTGTATGGGCATGTGAGTGACTGTGTGAAGTGCTCTGTATTCTCAGACTAACAGACCGCCCTAATCGCTGGTTTTTATTCATATCTGTAACCTTGCAAAGAAACCTGAATATATGCACCGCTGTTCAGTATTTAGGATGTTAATGAAAAGTAATGATATGCACTTATAGGTTGGTAAGAATGTACAGGTATAAACAAGCCTAGTTGATCTATCTTCCAAGTGAGGCAATGGCATGTGGATAAAGAAGCATGTGTACTTAGGCATCAGAATGAAAAATTGGAAAGGAAAAAACCAAAACAACTAGTCAAGTATCTGTTTAATGAACTACAAAAAACAACCTTCACTGTATCATTATATCCTTCTGCTCCAGAACAGTATAATGCACTTGTATTTCAAGTAATGGACCTACTCCAGGTCTTTTTTTTTCTTCCCCTTCAGCTGAGAAGATTTCATCCAATGCTCAATTAATTTAAATACCACTCGGGGCAGTGACATTATACTAAGAACAAATCTTCAAGCCTTGTCTTCTTTATGGGAAAAATTTTGTCTTTCACCCTCTACATTACCCAACCCAAAGAAATTTATATGAGGCCAATCAATATGAAAGCAAGGTAGCTCATAATTTGAACATGCTAACAGGCCTAGGTGGCATCCATCCTTATGAAAAGATGAAAAGGCTTTGAGGTGGGCACAAATGCAAATGAAGCCTTAATAAACTCATTTAAAAATGAGTTTCAAATTCTTAAGAGTTTGCTGGCTTCGCTTGGAAAATCCCTGGCCATTTCAGCATCACAGGACTTTCAGGAATGCTTGAAGATATTTGAAAGGTAACTGATATTTCTGGCAGCAAAATTGAAGAGAAATGTCACGGGACTGCTCTTTTCTTGCAATAGTTTCAGTTCCATTTTTTTCTGTAGAAGAGCTATAGAACAGTTTGAGCTAGAGTTTGGTGGTACTACTTTCTGGGTTAGTCGAATTTCCATCTGGGTGTCGTTACTGCTATTTCAATCATTTCAGATTCAAAAGCAAGCTGGAGTTCAGTATTCAAATTCTTAGCTTTCTAATATGAAGTACAGTAAAAAATGTTTTTACCCTGGAAAGGCTGGTGAATGTAACAATTTTTGTTACATTACATGAATGTAAAAATAATTTTTTATTTTTATTTTATTAGTTTTTATTTTCAATAAATACTTTCTTGTTTTTAGCAATTTGAAAAAAGAGCCTTTGGTTTAAACCCAAAGAAAAGGCTCTATCTTGGCTGTCCATGGGGTCGATGAGAGGGGCAGACAAGAAATCTCAGCAGACCCTCCCGAACTGAGGGCTGTGCTCATTGCTTAGAACAGTGGGTTGTGGAGAGAGCTTGCTCCACCAGAATTTACAGTAAACGGCAGCAGAGCCAAGCTGTGAACCAAGCCAAACTGACAGCTAAGCAGCTGGAAGCAGGATATTGGGACGAATCCTCCTAGCCTGGGAGATGAAAAGCCAGCTGCTGCAGCCCCGTGCAAGCTGTGAAGTAATCCCTTCGCTCAGCCCTCTTTCTCGCTCCCCAAATCCTGGGAATGACAGAGGGGAGATAAAGAATGAGGGGCAAAAAATGGGTCTTGGGGGAGGAAGGGTATTAGTGAGGGAACAGGAGCATGTGTTGCATGCACCCAGGGACTTCCACACAGGCAGACAGTGGAAATTGGTGGGCATCTGGGGTGGGTGTGGGAGGGCAGAGGGAGTACATTAAAGGAATTCATATCGGTAGTCTTCCAGCACAATAGGCTACTTGCTGCCTCTGTTGCCAAAGGGTTGATGGGAGCAACCCAGTGATAACACAGCAGTCCTTCTGGGTGCAGTTCTGCTTGGGGGGAGGCGTTGCCTGGGCTCCTGCAGCCAGAACTGGCATTGCATTGCCCTCTCTCAATTAACCAATTTGTTTCCTTTCATGTTGGGTCAATGAGTTACAGTGTATTATGGCTTTAGTGGATACAAAGTAATTAAGTGTGAATGAACTAGGAAACATTCATTTAAGCTTGGATTCCTCACTCAGGAGATGGGATAGCTTTGGTATCACGTATGTGGGGCCTCATTCCAGGAGCACTGAACCTTCCCCCGGTTAAGAAATGTCACGAATGGCATCTGCATACTGTATATCACCCCTCTGTAATGAAGAGCGCCTATGCCTGCCTTCTCCATCCAAAGCAGCAACACATCAACAGAGCAAGAATGCCCACAAGATGTTCTTAATGGGAAAATAAACAGGCGACACTGGGGCTTTTGTCGGTGACTCCAACTCCAGGCACTCCAGTCAAACGTTATGTCTAATACTGCAATTCAAATCTTTGTATCTGATGTTAGCATTTGTTTTTGAACAAGCTGCCAAGTATTCCCACAAGCTCTGGTCTCTCTCACTGCTGACAGCGAGACACCCCTCTGGAGGCAACACAAGGCATTTGCAGTTCAACGTCTTTTTATCAGAGGACATCTGCTTATCGAGTGCGAGACTCCATGAGGGAATATGTCCACCTGGGTGTGGGTGTGTGTGTGTCCATTTTGGCAGCTTTCCCACAGAAGATATAAATCCCAACATGATTCAAAAAGCCTAAAGAACATAGCTTGCTAACTACCTTGCTTGCTTGTTTGGGGAGTCCCGTTCCAGAGTGGCTTTTTATAGTTACTTATATAGTCTTTTTCATAGTCTTGCCATGTTCCCTCCGCATCACTGACCAGCAAGTGCTGTGCAGCCATGGTGTGCAAGATAATTGAGGGTGGTTTCATTGAGAAAAATATCATGTACTTGTGTGTTGGACCCGTGTTACTACGAATGGCTTCATCTTGGTGGGAAGGGCATATGGTATTGGTTCATGAACACTAGGTTTACTTAGGTGGCTTTGAATAAATACAGCCTAAACAGTCCAAACACACGTCTGGCTCAAGAGGATACAACAGTCTTTACAGAAGAAAAGTTCTATGTGATTGTTATTTTCAGATTTTATAGCAGCAACACTTTGAAAGGCAGATAATACCCAGCATTTTCAATCTCAGTTTACCAAGCTATCTGAGCATTTTTTTTACTTAAAAAGACATGGATACTGAAAATATTAAGAGCTGTTTTTCTCAAAAATTGTTATGTGGTTATATACACCCTGAAGAATCAGGGTGCAGGCTGAGAGACGATAGTCCTCAGAGTGTCCTAAGTGTGCAAACAGATGAGTGGGTGTCACGTATCCATATGTCCACGTCATTGGCTTTATCTTACAGCAGCAAAAACAGTGAAGAGTTTACACTCAGACAGGCTACAAAACCATACTGCCTTTGCAGGAAAAAGGTAAAGGACTTTCTAAGAAAAATCCCATACTCTCGTGGCCAACCTGTCTTCTCACTATTGGTTGTGCCACTTCACCCTGGAAGAATGAACACATCTGGTGCATGCTGGTGGCTGTCAAAGGTTAAGTCATGGTTCTAGTAAAAACATGCATGGGCTTGTGCTAAGAGTGTGTTCATCCTGGTAAGGTTTCTTCCTCCAGTTTCCCCCTAAACTTGTTTAAAGCCCTTTGTGGGGCAAAGTGGATTCGCCTATAAATAGTGCACATACAGGGGAAAATTAAGGGCTGCAATTCTGCCAGTTGGACAAAATAACACTAGACCTATGCCTAAGACTCAGTCCTAATATGTCAAAGAGTAAACGCTCTCAACTCCAGGATTAGAAGATGCTATTTTTAAATCAATTGTATTTATATTTTTGCTTAGGGGATCCCAACATTTTCCAGAAGCAATTACCCTGAAGCCAATGTCTTGTGCAATACTGGTAGTGGTTATAAGATTCCAGGATGCTATGAAAATTGGCTGGGTATATTTCTGTTTCTTATTTCCTATTTCTGACATTATAGCTTATTTCTGTCAAGAACATAGTCGTAGGCATGTTATCACAAAACAGGAATGCAATTGTTTAACACATCCCTAGTTTTCACAGCACGTAAAATTAAAAGCCATTTTTTTTTATACCGCCTCTGCCACATAACGCAGATGTTGTTGCTTTCAACATTCGTTATTGGAGCAAAGCTGAAGAATAATTTTGGTCCCCTATTTTACATAGTCTCTTTTATGTGCTATTGCTGCAGCCATCAGCCAGACAAGACATTTGACTAAGCAAACTGTCAGTGTATTTCACACATCCCTGGGAGACGAATAAAATCAGATTCCAAGTTTATGTATGAGATGCGTTCAGTTTGTTCAGTTTTATGCCAGACTTACTTTCCTCATTAGTTTCTTTTTTGTTACAGTTGGGATATTTTTGACAACATAGCTTTTAAACTGAATATACTGAAATCTTTCTTGAAAAGAGAAGCATTTCAGCCAAAATTCTTATGTTTTATGATATCCACAGATTTCTTTTTGATTTATTCTCTTGGAATACCAGGATTCAGTGTACCTCAGCAGTTTGTACATATTACCTATAAAGTACAGGTGCATTTACATATTGTAAATGTTAACCCTGTTTGTATATGCATGCACACAGAAAAATGTTGGAAACGTTCAGGCTAAAGACCACTGTCAAGTTCTGATCTGGCATTTGGTGCAGTACTGGATTTTCCTAAGGTCCTGTCCTTATGAAGAAGGGACTTTGCTGTGCTACATAAATATAAAGCAATACACTTGCAGATTAACTGGATTGGCAGCTGAGATCTGAATCTGTCCTGAATGCAGAGCAGTCTGCCCCCCGGCGACCAGCATCCTGACAGTGAAGACTTTCTCTACACCGTGACCAAAAAAGTTAGTTTAAAAGATGGGAAATCCAAAACACTGAAGAATTTCTGCCTGGGTGAAAATCAACCATGAACTGGAATCTCTGGAAGTCACTTAAAAGACTGTAATTTATATGAGAAATTATCTGTTTCAAGAGATTTTCTGCAGTCAGTTCCTCAGTAGAGAGTGCCAAAAGAAGGCACTTAGAGCATTTCAACATCTTGCTTTCTGTTTGAAACCAGTGAGTATGGGAATATGGAAATGGAAGCTAATTTTTAGAAACATTTTCTGAATGATTCTGAAGCTTCAGAGCAATTGCAGTTTATACATTCGGGAAGAGGAAACGGTTTAGGTCTTGCGCACCAAAATGATCTAGATATGAAATTGAAGAAGGTCATACAATGGAAGGGTTTTGCTTCCCATTCCAAGGGGCTGAAAGACTGGGAATGTGGCGATTCACAGTTTACTGCTTTCTGGCACCCAAACTCACAAATGTGACAATAATGCTGTAAGGATAATCAGTCTAATTTATGTTCCAAGTGTGAAATGTCCAAATCCCACACAACAGGGAGCCTCATCATTTCATCTGTGTGCAATGAATGCAGAGAATAATTAGTGAAATGAATGAAAAGGCTTTGGACTTGATTTTCATCCACCTCTACCCAATGGTAATAATGTAATTCATTAAGCATCAGATACACAAGTGAAACACAGTGGCAACTTAATTCAGCAGGGAAGGGCATACCCCTCAGGTGAGCTGAAACAAACAAGACCGTCATTTCTCCGTAGGTGGGTGACTTTAATTAAACTTCTCAAAACACAAATTTGTACTCACCTTGAACGAAAATGTGAGAGAAAAACTACTTAAAACACCTTCATGTTGGTGCTTTCCTCAAGGTGGTTTCCTTGTCCTGAGCAAATTTTAGGGAGGAGCAGTGGGAATTTTGATGGAAGGGGGTTCAAGCTCTGGAACAATGTATTCAGGGGGATTCTGTGGTAGTCAGAACAGAATATTCAATATCTTTAGGGAATATTATTATTAAATTTCACAGTTTCATTCATTCCTCTGGATCATTTTACTCTTGCCCTTGTCACTTCTGATCAAGTGCTTCTTCGTGTGTTTGTTTTCTCATTTATTAAAGGCCAAGCAGTATTCCGTTTACCCAATTCCATGGGAAAACACAAAGTGACAGCTTGCTGTGGGCCTTGGGATTAAATGCTGTATCCTGCAGTTTAATTTCCTTGCAAACCCTTCTACTAAAGCAATACGTGGGAAGGCTGAGCCAATTTTCCTTTTCTCTTAATTTTCCCTAAAGGTTTGCTTAGTGTCTTTAGCTTAGACAAAATCTAGATAGAAAACACTTGTGTGTTCTGGTTCTTGTTTTCTTGGTAAAATATCTTGGAACTCGGCAAGTGGAGGGGCCAAGGGGAAAAGTTAATTTAACTGATATCCTGCTCAGTTGGAATCCTCTTGTCTTCTGAGGTCTCAGTTTGCAATCCTAGTACTGTAAAAATTGACCATTATAGAAATTACTTATTATTTTTCCCAGGGTTTTGTGTTGCACCCCTGACATCTTCAAAATTCTCAGAGATACTATGTAAGGAAACCAGGATGCGATACTCCCAGGATCTGTCCTTGACTCCAGCACTGACTCACTCCTCAATTCTCTGAGACAAACCTCCTTCTCTGCCTTGACCATAGGGTACAGAATTAAGGACACCTTAATTAAATTAACACTTAAATAAGGAGTAATTGTTGTCTCCAGTACAGGCACCCTATGGCTGTTCCAAGGAGGGAAGACTAGCTTGAATAGCTATTCTCACAACCTGCTTATTTCTATACAAAAGACATTTGTGACTCAACAGCAGACATAATAGATGCTTGTCACTGCTGGTGTCTGGTTTCAGGGAAGGCTGTCCCACTTCTGTGTCAGCTGAGAAGGCAAAAAACTGGGGAGCCCACTGTTTTTTGCTCCACCGAAAGCTGGAAGAACTGAGCAGGCATCCCAGCAGCAGGATCCAAGGGACATATTGACATTTAAGAGATAAGCTTTTGACAGAGCTATGCTGTCACCCATATAAACCTGCCCTGAGCAATCCCTTGTGGTCTTCTTCTGGAGCAAGTAAGTAGAGAGAATCTCACCCTGGCCCAGCTCTGAACAAGCAATGCCTGTTCCTAGCCCAAAGAGGAAGCGACATACTGCCTGCTTTATCTCTAAAGCTGACAAGTTCCATGTAAATAAGAGAATGTAAGAATTTATTCCCAGAGAATAAATTCCCTTGGAGAGGACATGCCCAGGAGAACTCACAGTATCTGGATTCTGNCACCCTGCCCAAAGATCTAGCTATTATCTTACTTGATAAACTTTGGGGAGACTGAGGAATATTCTATGTCACTCACCAAAATGAGCCACTGGAATCTATTTTGAGACTCACATTGCTGAAATGATATGGATATGCCGTAACTAATGTGAAGGAAGACATGGAAGCAGAGTCCAAAAGTGATCAGTCAGGGTGGAGATGTCCTTCCTCCATCATACTCCTTGAACAACTCTGTGCTATTAGAGACTCCTTTCCATCAGCACTCCTCTGGCACAGAAGGTATATCAGGCACATGTGGCACATATCATCTAGCTTTTCCAAGTCTGGTGTTTGTGGTGAAAGGGCAAATCACTACCTTCCTCATTCTTCCTGCTGCTACATAAATCAGCCTTTTTGTAGGAGCCATTCCTGGATAAAGAGTGGTGAAGGGTCAGTCTCAGGGAAAGGGAAATGCTGGGTCTCTGGATCTTTGACCAGATATGAAGGGTGTTCTTCCACCAGCCTTAATGGTGACAGACATTTCTGACACTTGTGATTAAACTTCTTCTGATTCTGATTGTGGTCATGTCACTGCCATTTCTTCCTACAGCTTCTCCAACCTGTCAGGCAGCCTGTGACAAGAGCTGCAAACTGCAGACGCTCTGCCAAACTTGGCTTTAAATAGTTTAATCCTGGTAAGTTTGTGCTGCTGAGGTTTATAAAGTCCTTTGAATGTGGAGGTGATGAATAGCTGCTCAGTATGGAAAGCACTCAGGAGATGGCAGGGGCTTTTAAATTCCTCTCCTTTTTAACATTTCACACACAGAGGAAAGCCTTGAATTCAGCGTGATACTTGTGTCAATGGCAGCATGGACTGTTTGTAAACATAGGGCAAGGGAAGATGATTTAGAGGATAATAACTCTGTGGACCTCAGAATTTCTCTTTTGTAGCTGCCATTCTGCATAAACCACCACAGGTAACTAATGGGTGAAGTAAATTAAACCCAGGAGCTACTCTTGCCCTTACAGTCCAGGCTGAAAAGCCCCCTTTCTCTTTCTCAGAGGATTCTCTGTCTGCAAGGCTGATATTTTTCCCTTTGCAGGTTGGGGGCCCAGTTTTCCTTCCTCACCTCTTCCCTGCCTCCCATTCCCCTTTGCAGATCCTGGGGCCAAGACTGGAAATGACAGACAAAGCAGGCTTCCCTTCCCAGTGTGAATAGGAAAAGGCCCCTCTGAGACAACAAAACCCGGCAGCTTGATTAACTGTGGGACAGCAGAATTTCCAGGCACCAGAGTTGCAGAAACCAGCTGGAAGGATGGAGCCTGAACACTGGCTTCTCAGTGCCCCATGGTCGGTTCAGGGCAGAAAAGGGGCCTTTTTAGAAAGAGACTCATGTAGCATCTTAGAAGTCCTATTATTAGTAAGCACTGTTTAGCCTACCGAAACATCCTTCAACCCAAAGCATCACGAAAACACTCCCCCAGCTGTTATATTACATGGATAATTATAGTCTGTAGATGCTAATGTAAGGAACGGATGTCACTTATGATACATCACGCTAAAGGATGAAAGGGTTTTTTTAGGCTTCAAAGCAGCAAATGGTTAGTCTTTCTTTCCCTGTTGGTTTTTACCCTGCAGAGGTAGCAACCTCGCCCCATCCATCAGTTTGAATTGAATTAATTTTTAAAGAGGGATGGCACCTGGAGGCTACTTGAGGACAAACAAATATTTTTGCATGTGGCTGTTGCCGTTTCATGAGTGGACAGTCAAAGAAGAAATCACCTCAGTCAACAGTGATGGCACTTCACTGCTCAGCTTTGCTGTCTTTTTGTGAATGAGGCAGCAGGCTCAGGTGAGGTCAGGCTGCAGCATCTCAAAAATTCCCTGATGCAAACCTTGGTACATCCCCAGCCACCTCTCTCAGCACCACGATCCCCCTCTTGGTCCAGTCTCCTACCTCTTCACTTGTCTGTGTCCAAGGAAAGCTGAAAACATCTGAAAATCTGATCTACCCATGGGGTTTTAATGGACACATTTTCTAAATATCATCCTATGGGTATGTGCAATCTCCTTTGCCCACTTGTGTTACAACCACAGGAACAATTGTTGCCCTGTGATTATAGTCTTGAACTCAGCCTGGCCTAAAATAATTTGGAGAGTATGGATTAGAGGGCTAGCCACCCTACAGAATTTTAAATTGCTCAAAGTACTTATGAATGTGTCTCCAAATTGGAGAGCATTCAGCCAGCTTTATTTTACAAGAGGAAAATCAAGGCACGTTACTTTGACAAAAAGCCTCCTGAAGACTAAGGATAGGAGAGGCAGGCAGGCACATTTTAAAGATATGCTTCTTTGCGCCATTTTCAAAATGAATGCTATTAATTTTACATTTGCACATTAATTTTTTACAAGGTTTTATTTGATGCAGAGGGCTATAAATTTGGCTCAGGTTTCTGGTGACTTGAGTTTTGTTTTGTTTATAACATCACCAAAAACCCTTGATGGAACCATCTCTCTGTAATTCACGCTGGTTTGCTATTTATTCTCCTTCTTCAGAAAATGGGAACCTTCTGTAAAAGTCACAGAGGTAATTGCACTATTGGATTTGTATTTTGTTAATAAATGTGCATATATATGAAATTTGTCTGGAAAAAACCAATAAGACTACACTCCGCAGAAAAGTCTTGTGTATATGAATGAGTGGATACACCTCTGATGCTGACATTTCAAACAATCATAGTTCAAAGTTGGACTAAATCAGTAATATGTCTAAACTATCTATTAATGCATTCACCAGTATTCTTGCCTTTCTGTCTGTTACCTTGCCCAGAGACTCCATGATAACTGGCACTGGAGAGAGATAATGGCACTCTATATATGACAGATTCTAAAGAGAGCTCAGACTAGGTGACAATAACATTAATTATAAGATAGGAGAGAGAAAAGATGCATATAGAGAAGATGTACTGTTTTCAGTTTTTTATTCTTGTCTCCTCTGAAAGAGAATGCTAAGGATTCACATTGAGTTTAATTCCCTGCACTCAATGCATCACACATTATTTGCATTAGATAAGTAGAACTTTTTTCACCAAGAGGAGATTTACTAGTGATGGACAGTATAAAAAAACGTTTCATGTAGTATGCACTTGGGTTTTTTTTCCCCTCACATTAACTCTCACAACATCACAAATTATTTCTAATGTGGCATTTCCCAGAACAGCTTTTATAACTTTATACAAGCCTCTGCCTCCACATCATACTTCTTTTTAATGGACTTGCATGTTGGATGACTGAGGGTTTCACAGTATCACATCTCTGATCTCTGACTTCCTATGTCATTCTGAGCCTGATTCTATCCTTAAAGACATTAATGATAAAGAAGGAAGCAGGATGCAAACAAGAGAGCCAGATTGGCTGTGTCTCTATCATGGAATGAGAAGAATAACTGCAACTGGCTTAAAGCATTTTCCCCGTTGTCCATATGATTTCTGTCTATACTGGTGTAGTCACTGAAGCCACATCTAAAGTGCATGGCACGTATGCCCTGTGGTCAGAATACACCATAGCTTATTTTTCAATATCCTTTATAGTGTTTCCCACCTTGCAGAAAGCAAGATATTACATGAAAGTAATCATGCCCTGATCTCCCTCAGCCCAGAGATGCGGTGGGAGATATCACCATGTCCCATGACTGGGAGATGATCTCTGGTATCACCATTTAGAGATTACCAACTCAAAATGACAATATGACTCTCTGGGCTGCCAGCTGTCGAACCAAACTTGAGTGTTGAACATGACATCCTGTTCAAGATAAGTTGTTAGTAACATTTGTTTTCTCATAGTAGAGGGCCAATGTGTTTAATATAACATCAGACTGATCACAGTATTATGCACCTGCATTTCTGAGGAAGAAGTAATAATTTTCCAATGTTCTCAGTTAGAACTAAAAAGGTGGCAAGCAAGGTTAAAGTAATAAACCAGCTGGTATGGTACCTGACATCCCACTCATGTATGCAGTTTGAAAGTAGGGACTAATCCTTGTACCTGTGAAGAGGCATTTTAGTAGTAGTGAGAGTATTTGCCGTCACTCATGAGGGTGGTTTTTGTTCAGAGCTGAAGTTAACTCAAATAGCACTAATTGCCGGTGTGTATATAATGAAAATGAGGTTTACTGTGTACAGAAAAAGAACAAAGCATATGCCCTTCTGTACCTATAGATGAAGTTTAGGGGATATGCAGTCTATGTCTACTAAAAAAATTCTACAAATATTCCCTCTCTCAGGAATTTGCTGCCTCAATATTCCTTTTGAAGACTGACACTAAACTACTCATTATTTTTCATGCAAGAAGCCTCTTTCACAGATGCAATTCTCCTGGCTATCAACAACTCTCTTGTCATTCTCTTACATCCTATCTTCAATTACTCATAATTTAAAAACAGATTTAATTACATTCTGCCCTTTCCTGGCTATGTGGAAAAAGGCTAGCACAAATTGTTGTCCCTGTAAGACATATATATGGAAACATTTATGTTGAAATAGATAGTCCTGATAAGTGTGCGGTTTAAAAAAATTTTTAATGGGTACAGACAGACAGAGAGGGATGAAAAAAGGAAGATGCATCAGATAGAAAGCAATAGAACTACTACATTCAGTTTGAAAATTAATTAATTCATTTAGAAAATGTAGTAAATCGTGGACCCTAAGTTTGTGTTGGTTATCTTTTTGCTCTATAAAGAATGAAAACAATAGCAGGCTCTAGCAAAATTGCACATGGACCTCCATCCTTCAAATATACTTAATATATTAATTAACAGCTGTTATATCTCAACCTTGTTGACCCAAAATGTATTTGTAACATCTACACTGGAGATAAAGCTACCTTTAATGTTGTGGCTGGCAGATGGCAGGATCTATGACAAAACTATTGAATATTTGTAAGCTATTCTTTTTTCTGATTGCCTTTTAAAGAACAAAGTAGCATGCAATAAAATGTTGCACATCTCGTTAGTACACTGCTGATGGGACTGTTGCAGATGTATACAGTAGGAAAGAGACATTGCCACAAGCCCA
Source organism: Nycticryphes semicollaris (assembly GCA_013400055.1). Lineage (NCBI taxonomy): Eukaryota > Metazoa > Chordata > Aves > Charadriiformes > Rostratulidae > Nycticryphes > Nycticryphes semicollaris. The sequence continues at coordinate 109,539 of VXBJ01001484.1, read as the reverse complement.
CTTGCAGAAGAAACCTTTGCTGAATGTTTGACACATAAAGACGCATGACATCTGAGGAGCATCCAGCATAAAAAAACACACCCAGATGAACTCTCAGACGGCTGTTCTATCTTAGCAGAAGGCAACAGGGCTGAGGCAATTTATCCTCTCAAGTTCTGCTCTTAGGTACCAAGCGCAGGCAAAGCGATGGCTCCTACCTCTGTAATGGGTCATCCCACTGGAGCATGCTAATGATTGCAGGCAGTTTGGCATCAGAAATAGTCTCACATTTTCTGTTCTCATTTTCCAAATCTCACCTGAACCGAAGTCTGAGGATCCTTTGTACACAGATGTAAAAGTCAAGTACTTCCATAAAGACAGCGTTGAGTAAGCTAAGCTGCATGTACTCATATCTAGATGCTCTCAAATGGCTTCCTGTCATTTGCTATTTACAAATAAATTGGTCCTGATGCAAATGCTATACAGAGCTATACTGCAGTGCTGGCTTCATCTGCAACTGAGGTTTTACCCTATTTTTCAAAGGTCACAGCAACTCACAAGGATATCATTTACTCCTAAAAATATTTTTTCCCTGTTAAACATCCTCCTTCCTTCCTCATTCTCAGCAAGTAAAAAGAGATGCTAACGGTCTGAACTACATGACAGAACACACAGCGGGAAGGACACGGTGTGATTTGTTGCTGTGGATCTGCACGAGTCTCTTCATTCAATTGTCTCAGCATAAACACACTCCAACTTTGCAGAAAAATATTTCCCAAAAGCTGCCTTGTAGGATATTTGCTGGTAAACTGTGGCTCTAGAGGGTGGTAGACTCTTTTTGAAAATGTGACCAGCTAGAGTATGTGCTACGTTATATCTGAAATTCCCAGGCAGGAAAGCCATGCACTGTTAGGGAAGCACTGTGATAAATTTAGCAAGTGATAATGTAAACAGCATGGAAAAAATGTGTGCTGTACAGGAGGACACTGGCGCATTTGCTAGCTGGGACATTACTGACCATTTGGAAACAAGACGGCAATACATTTAAATCTGATCCAAAGACTTGCACATGGCCTCAGTTTTATGCTCTGGAGGTCATCCCACTGGAGACTGCAGAGAATGCAGTTAAATCCTACAGAATTACTTATTTTTGTAAGAGTCGGGGGCTTAGGGAGTAAAATGTCCTCGGCTTTACCTCCCAAATAGATCAGTAATGTAAATAGGCGGTTACTCTTAACTGTTGTCAACAATTAATTTGTCTAAGGAGAACCTTTACTTTCTCTGGTTAGCTTTACTATTTCTTTGTTGGTATCTGAGTGACTTGACACTTTGTTGGAACAGTAAAAACACCAACATGCCAGAAGCCAGAGAACAGTCTCACTTTTTTCAATTTGCTTGTTTTCAGTATCAATTCACTCAGGATTCTAAAGATTCAGCGTCGCAGTGTATTTTCCTGCAGCTGCATTCATATCCCTATCAATAAACTCAATGCAGGTGAATTTGTTGGAAGGAGAATATTTGAAATGTCACAGAGAGTTAGTCAAAGTGCAGGTTGCAGGCATTAACAAGAAACAATTACATAAACTCTCAAACTGTAGCCAACCCTGCCTGCAGCAATTTGTTTGAATTCCTTTCTTTCTTTGTCTGTGGCTTTGCTAATGGTCTTTAACTGATAGCTTTATAAAAATCACCAAATATCTTCATTGCATCCTTATATTATACTGTAAACACAAATGAGACTTAATTCACAGTTCTAAGTTTCCTTCCAGAATCACAAGCATTGCTTTCGTGCCATTGTTTTCCCACAGTGACCTCCAGTGCCATTTGATTTTGATTGATAAAAAGTGATATCTTTTCCTCTTTTAACCAGCCGTTGTTCAGATCTGAAATGGGAAATATCCACGCAGGCAAACCCAGAGAGCCAAGGGCAATGGGAATGTATACCTTGCTTCATAAAATAAAGCATCCACAGAGCTTGTCACCTTAAAGAAATCAAAGGAAGTCACTGTGCACACGTGCATGTATGCACATATACAAATACCTATCTAAGTATGTGGGTTTGCACACTTGCATCCTGAATTTTTTTTTTGTTCTTTGTGACAAAAAGGCTGAGAGAGGGAAGCAAAAGGATGCAATAAGTGAAATCAACACAAAGAACCATTCCTGAACCTTAAAACTCCCAAGGGCTTGATTTACGTTGTAGACTTGAACAAAGAACAGGATGGAGAAAAAATTTGGGGGTAGCTATATTCTTTCTCACTTCCATCCCTAGAGAAGTGTATTTCTCAATGCTTTGCCAAAAGTAAAGCAATGGAGTGATCCAGTTGGAACCAATGGGAATCTTTGCAAGGATCTCAGCAGATTATGGATCCAGCTGCACATGTATAAATATCTAACACATGTAATTTTGTAAATTGCTCCTCCTGTTTTAATGATACAGGAGCATAATTCAGTTTCATGTAACTCTTTTTTGGACAGACAGAGTGACTAGAGAACATTCTTTTACTCTTAGCAAACAGTTGCCTTTTTTTTATTTGCGTGGTTCACCCATCTAGCCTCACCAGTGAAAGTGAGCAAAATGAATGCAATTTCCACTGTATGATAAATAACAAATTTCTTACGAAAACAATCCTTGTTTACGTCTGATAGGTAATGTCATTGCTAATTTTGTTAGTTATTTCAAACCTGTCTTGTTTTGTTTCAGTGTGACCCAATACAATGTAAAATGGTTCAGTGAAACAGGACACACCATAATCCTCAACAGTTAATTCAAAGCTTTGCGTTAGCTTCGGAGAACAATTAGCTGTTTGAATCCAGACAAATTGGTGGAGCACAATAAATCTACTGTAAAGAAGGGGAACTGAGGGAATTGAAGAGAAAATTCCCAGACTGCAGTAAATATGTAGTAAATCAGCTCTTGATAATTCAGGATGCACAGAGACAAAAATATACCAAAGAATCCAGAGAGTGTTTGTTTTTTTAAGTATCTGTCCTGGCAAAGGGAGGCATAGGAAAGGGAAAGGTTGGACTGTTGAAAGGGCAGAGGGAGGGATAATATTTTTTCTGTGAACATCACTGTAAAGAAAAGTAAATGTCAGTAACATTGATGGGAGAAAGACGAGAAACTAAAAATATGGTCTAGTTAACAGTAAACGGTGCAGCAAAGCTCAGCTACACAGCAGAGAGACTATAATGGGTATGAAAGGCTGGACTGCTTAAGTCGATGTGAAGACAAATTGTTAACATGAGACTTGCTCTTGTTCAATTGCATTTTAATAACATGAATGGGCTCAATGCAACTGGCAAGAGGCATAGAACACAAATTACTTTATAAAAAGATCATCTGCCTCAGGATCTGTCACCACTGAGTAGGAAGAATACAATAGCAGAGGAAGAGATCAGGATGCCTTTGCTGTTTTTAACACAGTGGTTTGAATGCCCGGATCCACAGCAATGTGGTTAAGGCAACAGACTGCTTGATCTCAGTATCTGTTTTTGTCACAGATTCTGGACAAAAAGATACCAAGGTTGCCCGGAAACTGAGGTTTGCATAGGCAAATCCAGCAGCAGTCAGGGCTGCAGTAGACAGAGAAGCTTCCCTCTGGTCCGTCTTCAAAATGAAGTTAATGCATTTGTTTTCTTCTCATGGCGGTCCAGATCATGCCTTTATATTTTCAGAGACAGAAGTTCTATAGTAATTGACTATAAAAATAGACTAAAATGAAGGTGCAAAAGCTGTTCCCGTCTTCCTTAACACATTCCCTTAACTCATTCCCTCCCTAAAACACACACAGAATAGAGGTGATGATATTTCTAGCTTTCATTTGACATGAAGACTGTCATTTCAAAAGACTATTTCCTACTGGTTTGGATGAACAAGTTGCTGAAGTGCAGGGAGAAAAGACTGGAAGGTGGCCTCTCGCAGTCTTGCTTTCTTTGTTGAGGTGGCATATCATTCTCACTTCTTTCATGGTTGCCAAAAGTCACACAGCAGGGGATGACACCTACCAAAACACTTTCCTCCTGCAAGACACATTCTCTGATGCTATATCCAAAATAATCCGGAAAATAACTCTGCTGCAAACCCAGACAGAGCATGCTCCATGTTCCTCCTGGTGTCCAGAATCTGAACAGCATCTGAGCTTTTGTGGATTATCCTGGGAGAGGCGTGCCCTCCACGCTTACCACAGAGCCTTGGAGATGCTACAAATCAAGCCCGCAATCTTTTGCTCCATGCTGGCAGTGAAAGAATGACTAAGCTAACACCATGGTGGTATGACATCCACATCAAAATTAAATCAGTACATGGCTTACCAAACCTCAGTCAGGCCTGCCAGGAGCTGCACGGACTGAACACCATTGTAATATCTAGATCTCCAAGCTGAAAATATTCTGTTGTCTCCTGTGAGAACAGTTTTTTGGTTCATACTGTATTTAAAATATTTGCACACCAAAGGACTCCCAAAATCTGAACAACTATGAAGAGGACAATAAAATATGTCCTATCTCAATTACCAGCCAACAAAATGGCTCAGTTCTCCCTCCAGCTTTGCATTGAATTTTATGCACTAAACAGAGAGCATCCTGCCTGAGATGAGAGGCAAGAGGTTTAATTAACCTTTTTCCTTTCCTTCCCAAAGGTGTTCAGGCTCCAGAGATGGCTCCATATTTGAGGGGGCAACATATTCTCTGGCGATGAGAAAGCTTTCACCAAAGCAGCAGGGCCTGGGACAAAAGAGACAACACCCTGTCCTGACTTACACCTCCAACAGTCCTGCTGAAGCTGATAAGATTACACGGAGTGTAAAACAGGGCAGGATGTAACCCCTGAGCACTTTTTAATCTTACATAAAGAAAAAACAGGAAGATATAAAGTTTTAAGTAATATTTTCCCCTTTTGTATCCATTGAATGTATACCAACACGAGTCAGTGTTTGTTCTGAAGGAATAATCCACGTTCAAGACCTAGTCCTCAATTACAAAAGCACAGCAGAGCTGGCTGGTTACAGATGACGACCTGCCTAAGAAGACCAAGTATAAAACCTTAGTGCTTCAAGCAACACATGATTTGTGACATTCCTCGAGTAAACTGAGTCCACCTAATCAGTGGGAATGAAATTTCATTCTAGTAGTTCAAGTTCTGCAGGAATTTTTCTCTGATATTCTTTCACAGTGATTCTTTTTTTTTTTTTTAATGCTGACATAATTAACTTTGAAATAACATTTCCATTACTGCATTCACACTGAGGCGGCCTTTCTGGGAAGTCTCCCTCCGTGTGGCAGAATAATGTGGTTCTAATGAGATTACTCACAGGGTAGAGTTAAGCGTTTTATATGGAACTTTGCAAGAGTGGGGTGTTAATTGCCAGCTCACATACAGAACCCAAATAATGAAACATAATAATATATACATTTCCCTGAAAGTTTTCTAGACTCCTCTTGGTCAGAGCAATGGTGAGATAGGAAGGTCTCTGCAGGGGCTCGACCTCCATTCGCTGCCACTATTGTGTATAATTAAGGGAATTTTTTTGACACAAGCACAATACTGAGCAGTATCAAATGTAGAGATCTTAAAGTCACAATGCATTTAAAAAATGAAAACTCTGCACTGAAAATTATGAAAGGTGCTTGTAAATATTCCCTGTCAGAGTTCTGTATCAAGATTTTAATTCAAATGAATATTCTAAGGTCAAATAAAAGATAATAGTAATTCTTATTAAAAAGAAAAAGAACTAATTTAGTAGTATTTTTCAGTCTGGAAATGAAAAAAAAAGTTTCTGCTTCAGGTTTCCTTCCGTCTCACTCTCTGCTCTCTCTGCCTCCCTGCCTTAGAAGGCAAAGGGAAGGAAGCGTGCAGGGACATATTTTTCATCCTCTTTTAATTGTTCTTTTTCTTGCACGTGTATAGACTTCACTGGGCTGAAATGAATTTTCAATAGACTGTTTTTTCAAAACATGTTTTTAAATATTTCTCTTGTGTTACATTCTCTATGTTTTTGTTCCATCTCATAATCTCAAAGCAAATTATTCTCTGTCTCTTTTAATGCTATTTTTTATGTTCTTTCTGAGGAAAGCCACTGAAGTGAACTTTGCATTGTGCATATAAGAGCAGCAAGCTGTAGTAAGGTTTTAACAACTCTGAATAGTTTCATTCTCTGATTAGCCTATTACTCCCACATCCTCCCTCTTTTCAGTACTAGACCAAGAGATGCCTTTGAAAATTCTACAGAGATTTATGAATTCAGTGAGAAATACCAACACATAGCAACTTGCACATCAGCATTACGCAAAACTGAGGGAACATTCACATTGCCTAATGCAATATGGAAATCAAGTAATTACAACCAGATACAACATACACCAGCAACTGCAAAATATGTTATGAGAGAAGGGAAAACTGCAGGGAGGGACAAATTATGTAAATAGTCCATACAGGAGATATGTAAATGACCAAAAAAAAAATGTTATTCATAGGCTCCTAACTGATTCCTGAGGGAATCATTAACTGTGTGTAAAATATGGAAAATTACTTCCAGGTCCTTTTCTCTGCTGTATCACTCTTCCCATTGTTTCATTAATTAACACGCTTCTCACACTTTTGTCTTGTTTCCTTCAAATTGTTTCCAGCTAATAATAAATAGAAACTACAGGCTAAACTAAATTGTATGCCAGTTTCAATCAATAGTAAGTGAGGAGGAGAAAGTCAGCAGAATACCTCCACCTGCACTAGGAATAAGTTATAATTACCATATATAGTTGACTGATCATTGCCATTGCCTTTTTTGAAAGAAATGATGGGGGACTAAGTACTTGTAGGATCATGTCAGGGCTGTGTGAAACCTTGTAAAAGCAAAGCAACCCTCCTTCATCCAGAAACATAACGTGCTCTTGAGCTCCTAAGCAGAGCACAGAGAACCAGAGCCTGTGCCTGGAGGATGCATGTGAGGCTGGGAGCTGATCTGGGCAACTGAGGAAATTACTTCTCTGGTGGCAATCCAAGCCCAGCCCTCAGATTAGACATCATCTGATGGAGACAAGGGTAGAGCAAGCCAAAGCAGCAGTATCATCAAGGCTTCCAGTAAGGTGACAATAAAGCAGGTAGAGGGAGTGAGAGCAGGGGCACCTTGGGGCACATGCCCTGTCCCTGGAAACATTCAAGGTAACATTCAGGTTGGACGGGGCTCTGAGCAATCTGACCTGGTTGAAGGTGTCTCCGTTCATTGCAGGGACTAGATGACCTTTAATAGTCCCTTTCAACTCAAACAATTCTCTGATTCTAAATGATCGTGATGGAGAAAGCACTTGAGCAGCAAATTCTCCCACTCATACACAGCAGTGAAGAAAAAAACACCAACAAAGCCCTCCCAAGATTCAGATTTCTCATGATTTTAAAAAGTCGATACGCAAAACTGAACTGAAATGACATTTTAGAGCTATAAGATGCAATTAATTTCCTTCACTGGCAGTGAGTGACTAGCCATTCATTGTCACATAACTAATTGATTGCCAACTGGTAATCAATGAGATCTGAAATACCATGTATGCATAAGGGCTAATTCCAAGAAAAAAAGAACAAAAAAGGAAAAAAACTACGGAAAAAAATCCAATAGCCCTGTGGTATTCACCCTCCAAGAGGTATACCATGCAAAGTAAATACTCAAATTGTATGTGAGCCCTGCCTGGAGGATATGAGAAAGACAGAAGTGATAGGTACACTTTACATTAAATTTCTACATTTTTCCTTAACAAATAAACTCCTGAAGCTTCTCTCTGACAGACATTGCAGAGGCAGAAAAAAAGGGCAGCTGAATCCTTCAGTGATGGTGTAGCTTTAGACACACTGCAGTTCTCCAGTTTCTGCAAAAAGACCATCCAAATGACCACTGCCCCATGACTTAACAGATCTGTCAGACAGTGGGGCCCATTTGTTCTTAATGTGTTGTGATGATCCAGAGTATCTGAGTGCAGACTGAAATCTTTCTGACTGGGCTGCAAATGGCTCTCAGAGCAATTTCAAGCTGAAATTATCCAGACATTTATCCAGACATTCTCAGGACTGTATCAGCCAAATAGCTATCTCCCAATGCAGAATTAAAAGCCTGATACTGAACAGATTATGTTTGAGAGAGTCAAAAGGATATAGAATGTATTCTTCTGTAAAACTGGAATGTGATTATGACTTCTGGGACATGGTAAAAATAAATTATTGCATTTGTCAAATATTTTGAAAAATACTATTTTATATCCGATCCAATAAACGTGCAATATTTCTCTAAACACAGCAGTGCGAATTCATACTGTCATAGCAGATATAATAGATTGAATTGCCACGCTGAAACAAAGAGTTGGCCTGTCTTCATCCACAGCGCTTTTGCACAGTGTGCAATTCCATAATGCATATATTAGAGCAGAGTGGAATACCTCCCAAATTTTTAGCAAAACTTTATGAAATACATAAAATTAAATAACTAGCTTATTTGAATGTTTTCTCTCTCTTTCTTGATAGATTTTTTTGGGGGGGGGCGGAGCATAAAGTTGGCGTCGCTTATGCATAGTGCTATGCTGCATCTGCTTGTGGTACGATTCTTGGGTTGACTATGGTTTCACTGTTTGGGTTTTTAAATGCAAGCATGATGAGCTGAAGATGGAGAAGGCACAGGGAGTCTCAGCAGCCACCATAACAGACTGTTCCCTTGTGGACTTAACATACGCATGCCTCTAGCTGGATTGCTATGCTTGAGCAGGGACCAGCCATTAGGACACATCCAAGGGAAGTTTGCTGCTGGTTTTTGCATCTTAAAATCCTGGGAAATGCTTTTCTGCTGTGCTGGGGATTTGCCAGTGTTTAAAGTATAGGTTAGGTACTAAGAAGGAAATTAAATGGTCCATCAGTGCCTATAACCTTCACTTTCTCCTTCTGCCTGTTAACACTGAGACACAGATGGGCAGGAACAGTACGGGAGCCTCTGAACAAACACTGCATCCAACACCTCTGTCCTGTGTCCTTCAGTGGCCAAGGTACAACTGAGCCAGAAAAAATGAGTCGAACTAAGGTGTTTTTGAATGAACTAGAGACATTTGTAGCTTGTGAAGAAAGAACTAAATTCTTTTCAAAGTAAGCAAAAGAAATATTTTTCACCAAGAATAATTAGAGAGGGAATAAAATTGCACAGCCAGTGGTGCCTGGCCCCATTGATATGCATTCCCTCTACCCCCAGGATGAACCTATATCCACTGCTCTACTTTTTTGCTTCCCTTCTGCTAGTGAATAATAAGCCTCAAGGACACAGGTGTGCAGTGATACTGAAAATAGACACCACTTTTCAAAACAGCCCCTAAAAGAGTCTTGTCACTGGAACGAGCCTCCGCCTGTGTTACCCCATCCATTAAATACTCCGGTTTTCAGAAATGAAACCAGGCTTTCAGAAACACTGCTGCCCCCAAGCTAACACCCGCCCCTATGTTGAGAGGAAGGGATGCCTCATCCTCCTCCTCCTACCTTCCTTCCTTCCTTCCCCAAATAAAAGCACTGTGGACAACTTGAAAGAGACAAAAATTATTTCAATAACATATATAAAGGAAAGCAAATTTCTCAAGATTAATAAAAGGTGAAGAAATTCAGCCCCCTGGTATAATGTTTAATGACACACTACGGTGGCTCAGAAAAAGAGTAGGAGACCAGCATATTTCATATTTGATAGAAAAACAGGAAAACAAGCTCAGAGATTTATGTTTAATCACTGAAGATGTGCATTTAGAAAGGTGCAGCCTGGAAATGAGTCTTTTATCGAATTGCAGAAGAGACTGAGTGGGAGGATTGTACAAAGTAACTGGAAAGTGATGGTCAAAGGGGAAATGAGCAGACTCTCACAGATAGAGTGGGAAACATCAGGGGGTGGGGAGGAGCAGGTTCATTTTTTCTCTCTTTTTTATTTTTTGAGAAAATGACTTAGAAATATTAATATCTAAGAAAAACAGTAAAGGAAGAAGACAGATATCATCGCATAACTGAAGTATAAGATATCAGATAGCTGCATTTGCAGCTGGTGGAGATTATGTGTAACATATAACCTGTTGCCAATTCCTTTGATGAGACCAGTGCTCCCTTTACGCTACTCTTGCAAATAAATGAGGTGGTGACCAGTTACCATTAATCTTCTGAAAATCACAAATGAAGGCCAACAGTTTTCTATCAGCCTCCTCGTGAAAATACAGTTGCGGTAAGATCAAAGCATGGGGGTTACAGCAGGAATGCCTGATTTTGACCAAATCTATCTGGAGCAGCAGGCAAATGAAGGATGAACACAGGACTGGATTTAAACAGGTATATTAGTGTGCCTGGCATAGGTGGCACACACACGGCTTAGTGTGAATTTCCTCCAGCTTCTGAGAGGACACAGCTCCTTCTCAAAAACCTCCTCCTCTCCCTTCCTTCCTACCCTTCTTCTCACCAAGTCCAATGGAAGAACTGGATTGAGTGAGCCACAAGGTTTCTAATCCCACCCTTCCCCACAGCCACAAAGGCTACAAGCAAAACCCTTTGTGTCCCTCTCAGCTTGGTAATAACTTTGCCACAATTTCCTCATGCCTACATATTATTGACATTAATTTCCAAACACTTCTGTTGCTCATAAACTACGTTCTTATGATGCTGGGAGGAGAATACACATACAGAGAGAAACCCCTATCTGCCACCATCATCACAACTGTCTCTGTGAACTGTGAAGCAGAGTGTGATAAGAAAAACTAGCATGGTGAGCATAATCTCTAAAATGGGAGAAAGAATCCAAAGGGCCAAGCAGAGCTTTAACCGATTGGAAAACCGAGATGCCCATCATCAAAAATCTCCTTTTGACTAACTTAGAGACAGTTTCTTTCTTTGCCTTTCCTATTTGTGCTTCCCCGCTTCTTTTGGGACTGCTTTACTGCTGGGTCAGTTTTAGTCTCTCACCAGATGAGATGGAATACTATATTTTATATAGAAAAAAACCCTACATCAGCACAGAGACACAAAAGCTCAAAGTTTCTCCCATTCCCACAGATACAGAGACCTGTGAAAGACTTTTGGATGCTGTCTGGAAGAGATGAGGGACAGCAGGCAGGTTTCCTGCTCTTTTTTTGGCTGCTGCAGTGTATGGGAAATAGGAACTTGTGCATGCCTGGTAAGCCAGCAAGTAAGCTGGTGTGAAGAAACACCAAACTCATCAGCCAATTTATTTTTTTTTTTCCCCATTGGGACAGCTTACAAGACTTTGAAGTTTCGCTAGCCAATGAGTATTAGTGTGCTGTGACAGCTGGCAATGCATTCCAGTGGGTAAGTGATGGACTGGCTCGGGAGAGAGTAAAATAAATTATGAAGTGGGTGAAATTTCAGTCCTCCAAATAACAGTCCAATGATTTCATTGGAATGGCTGTGTCTGGCAACATATTCAAACACATACAGCTGGGCAGAACACACAAACGTTCCTATATGAAACAGCCACATGCACAGGGGGGAGAGGGAGGTCTTGCTGCATAAGCAAGCCCAAGTCCACAGACAGTGAGAGGGGATTTTCAAAATATGCGTGCTCGAGAGGCAGCCATGTATGGTTCTATGTAAATATAAATATTGGAGCCAATATATATTTATATAAGCTGCTCAAAACCAACTTCTTCAGGATTTCTCAGATGTTGTGCATGGCCAATGGAATGTCATCTACTGGTTGCACTGTCAAAGCACCAACGTATCCAAAAGACTCAGTTTTGATCTTGATAAGCATAATTTACATGGATAGTTTTGCATTTGGAAACATGAATAGGTAATGCAAATTAGAGTCCATGTTCGAGAATTTTATGGGAAGCAAAATGAAGTCAGGTACCGACCTCCCATTTGGAATTAAATAGGTTTGGATAGCACTACCCTGCCAGGACCCTCTCAAAATCCCTGACCTGTGACTGTCAGCCCAGAGAGAACGATAAGGAGTTAATTGCTTTCTTTTGTACCTGAGATGAGGAGGAGGGCTGGTGATGGACCTAGGCTGACCAATGGAGTTGAAGGGGGCAAAGGAGAGGAGAGCAGGATTTTGTGACAGGAGGATTCCTATTTGTTCCTGTAGCCCCTTCCATGAATTTGTATATTCTGAATGTGTCAACAAACAACGAGCAGCCTGTTCTGACAATAATTGTTGTTTTATATGTTCTTATCTTCTCTTTTTGTCAAATATAATCAACATAATTTGTTTTGATCAGGGAAGGACTGTGGAGCTTAGTTCTCCAGAATCCATAAATCTTTTTCCACCTCTGGATGAGATCCATGGAAGTGTAAAATGCCATTATAAATAGTTGGAGGTGTGTTTGCTTCTATCTCTTATCTACTCCCATTTGAAGCAGAAGTAACTATCCATAAAAGTCCAAATGTTGAATTAATGTGTTTTCACTGATATGGAAAACACATGCATCAGGAATTTCTGCAAGTTTTACATTTGGCCAGGAACACTGAGGTCTGCAATGATCTACATCTGTGCAAAACTGTCTCCGTGTTGCCAGCTACTGCACCGGCTGTGTACACCGTGTGCGTGCGTGAGCCTTTGTGCTTTGGGCTGACTCCCCTGCCAGAGCAGCCAGTTCGTGGTCCTTCCCCTTTACACCATGGTGACACTGAGCTCTAACAGCTTCACAGCTCATGTGTCAGCTGCCTAAAAGAGAGATCTGCTCGCTGGGAAAATTGACTGCAAAACTCCTCGTTACTCACGTTTGTTTTGCAGTGGTTTTAACCATCCTTAGCCAAAGCTAATGTATATATTGACTCTTTCAAAAAATCAGTTTCTTTCAATATTTGAAAGCTTCATCAGGAACTTAAACTTCAGGGATAAACTACTCCTTTCATCATACACTGGCATGATGACTTTTGTTCTTATTCCAGTGTAATTAATTTCTCTGATAGAAGGATAATTACAACTTCTTGTTTTAGGAATACCTATGTTACTGTAAACACATTCTTCTGTTTGGAAATCATAACTCTGATAATTATGCTACTATATATCTACTAAATTAAAAATCAAACTAAATCACTAACAGATTTCATGTTAGCCCATTAAGCAACGCAAAGTATATGCACTTTTCCAAAATCCTAGAGGACTCTAAAAATATCTCTTTTGTGCCATCAAATTTCCCAGTTTAAAGCCTGGGGAAATGTTTTGAATATTCTTAAATGGTCCCCAATACTGAAGGGGAAAGACTTACAAAGAAGACGACAATCTTGAGCTTAAAAAAAATTTATATATATATATATATATACACACACACATATATATACACATTGTGGCCTTTTTGTTTTCTTTCAAAGATAAACAAGAAGACAGAATAGCCCAATTCCAATCCAAGTTTTTGGAATAGCCCAAATCCTGTCCCATTCCAAGTGGACTTGCAATGACAAGATGGTTGGGACAGGACTTTCTTTGCTGTTTCACTTCAGTCTACAATCACTCTCTTTCCAAAAAATTTCAGCTAAGCTATCAAAGTAAAATTATTCTTTCGTGATCTCTGACCTTTTTTATTTTCTTTTCATAGGATCATTTATGCTGCCTATTTTCTTTGTGATATTGTGTGTTTCACTTTCTCCTCTGCTCTCTTGCTGTTAGACCGCTTGAACAGCCTTCTAGCTAGGAAGCCCAGAGATCGTGAACTCACATGAATGCTTTGATAGCAGTCAGGAGCACTGAGAGAAGTACTTCTGTTTGTTTAAATAGAAGGTATAATTATTGTCTTTGGTGTAGTCGCAAAGAGAAAAAAAAGGATTAAGATACTATTGGACACCATCCCAGCCCTGCAGGAATCCTTAGTGGTTTTCAGTGTTTAAAATTACCAAGATGTTAATTTTCACTGAGAACAGTCAGCTCTGGATAAGGAGATACATCTCTATGCTCTGTTTCAAGTGAGCAAATTTTTATAAGTATTCTGAGGGGTGGTTGCTGATATTCAGGCATGTGAAATAACAATAGGACAGTCACATTCGTTTCAGTCTCCACCAGCTCCCTTCTGTAACATGCCTCTCAGTTAAGCTCTATTCATCATTGTGTTATTTTTAGCCTGGCTTTCAAAGGAAACAAGCTATATGAGACCATGTTGTCTGTCTGTCTGCTTATCACTGCCTCCATAATAATGTACTCTTGGCCAATTTCGACTAAACTTGACAGCGGGATAAAAGTCTGCAGGATGTGAAGTAGCTGCCAGTTTCCCAAAAGCAGGTGGTTGATGGAGAGATGGCAGTGGGAGCTGAGCAGCTGCCTGGTTGCTGGGACTGGCCAGCACCTCAGCAGCTGGCACATGCCCATCCTACCCACAGCACCAGTCACCCTAACACCAAAATTGTGCATGGATACAGGGGAGGAATAGGCCATCAGGAGCCGTCAGGAGCTATCTGTTCCCTCCTGGGCTTCCCTCTCTGGAGTTTCACTTTGACCTTGGTATCTGCATACAGAAAGAAACCTTCCTACCATTATACCATTTCAGTTGGCTGTACCTCTTCATCTTGTTGCATATTACCATTCACTTTACACTACACATTTTGACACTGTTACAAATACAGACTTCATTATGCTAAGGCATAGAATTGCTCAGGTTTTCCCCATTATTATTTTTGCCACCAAGTCCAGCTTCAATTAGTCCTTTTATTTTAAGGCACAAAGTAAGAAAGACATTTGTTAGAAAACAACTTCCAAAATGACACCCTTGTCAGGTGTCGTTATTCCTTTTATCAGGAATAATTATAAACATGAGCCCCAGTCCTACTCTGCTTCTGCTATTTAATTAGGCAAAATATAACAATGAGAGAGAAAAGATCAAATTTCCACCAAGCATCACCAGCTACATTCACAGAGGGTACAGACCAGACAGTGGAAAAGGCAGTGTCTTGACTGGTTGGCAGGATAACTAACTCCAGGTGATGTCTGCTGGTGGAAGTCAGGAAGATCCCAACCTCTCCATGGCTGACATAGTAGAGCAGAGTCACAAAGTTTGATGAGCAGCAAGGACCCCCTGGACCCATCCTGCCAGGCTGGGCCATGCCACCCTCCATGACCATGGAAATGGAGCAGATATTTGGCCAGCATTGATTCTACCTGCCTCAGTGAGAGGGGTGAGCAGGCTGCTTTGTAGTGCTGCCATTGTAAGAAAGATCCAAACATTTCAGTAGCAGCTCCCTCCTCTCCCCCCCATCCCATTTTTCCTCTGAGAAGAACAATTTAGTGCTCAACGGCCTTATTCTTTTCATACCTCAGCACTGCAAAGGAAAGTTTAGCAGACCCAAAAACAGCAGAGAAGAGGAAAACCTCTGAGAAACCACCAGCTGTCACATTTACATTCCTAAAGGAGACCAGCACCCCAGGAGCAGACACAGGTACATCAGAGGGGTGCAAAGCTTGAGTCATCTCCCAGCTTGAAATCAGGGCTCCCACTCTGACCCAGAACAAGAAGTAACAGCACTAGGAAAAGCTGTTTGTAGTGCCTATAGTTTAAATAATACCAAGATGGATAAAATGTCTGCTTTAGCCAAAGCGAATAGACTCTGCTTTGGGCCTGTTTATTTATTCATTTGTTTATTTATTCTTTCCTTTTTAATGGCAATCAAAAGCTTCACATATAGAAGCATAAACTAAAACTATATTTAAGCCTTTAAAATAAAGCAAATGTCTGCCAAGTGTCTGCAATTCCTATTAAGACCCAACTGATGTTTACTCATTTGAAAGTGCAGCTTGGCATCTCTGGAATTGAAGCCCTGGGAGAAAAGCTTCGCTCCTCAGTTCAAATCCTCAACAAACCAAGGAAGCCAAAAATCGGGGGTGGGGGGTGGGAGGTGCATGGAGAGGTACTCACTGTGTAATGGTTCACTGGGGTCTTTTATTTTCTAACAGCCTATTTTGAGTCACCATAACACAGTGTCATCAAGTACTGACACTGTTAGGTTCACTGACTCTTTGCAGAACATAGAATTATTTTCCCAAATATTTATCTTTTCAGCTGAAAATGTCTGTTCTTGATCTCTGACTGGAGCTACATTCTTGGAAGGAAAAGCAAAGTTCATTCAGCTGTTTGAAATAACTTTAGCTTTTACCAAAAAAGTCAGACATAGTTTCATGCATTTTGCAATGCCAAATAGAAAAAAAAAAAAAAAAAAAGAAGGAATTAAGTTTGACAACTGGCTTGGGCAATGCTTTCATGTAGATCTAGTGCCTTTGCTGGACTTGAAATAAAACCAAGATCTGACAGAGGAAACATGCAACTTGTGCATTCACGTGAGTTGTAGCTTTACATGGTGGACATGAATGCATTGCTAGCCATAGTGTGGACATAAGTAAGCAAAAAAAAAGCATAGCAATCGAAGAGAGCCTAGCACAACAGCTGTGAGTTTTCATGTCTTGTACCCTCTTTTAATCTTGAGATGAGATGGATTAGCAGGGCAGTGGAGGAAATAAATCTACTAAACTTGAGTGAAATGAGTACTGAAGTACAAACTGGGAAGACCCAGATTGGGATGTTGGCATGCATCCCAATGATTACTGAATCAAACAGGAATATCACACTATTCTCTTCATTAAGGAAAGTAAAAATGATGATAAAACGGAAAATTTTGAATTATTTTTTCAGACCTGAGACTTTATTCCCTTTTAAGCTGAGTGAAGAGAAGAGATGCTGCTCAGTTTAGCTACTGAGCTAAACTTAGAAACACACTGTACACAACCTCACTACCACACCCCTGATGACCGTTAGCTATCGTAGCGCACGCTGTGTCATCTGGTCTCTGTATTTCATATCACTTTAACAGAAGCACATTGGTCAACAGAAGCACATTATTTTTGGAGGTAGGGGTGGAGTGAAGAAGAGAACAAAAGAAGGAAACCTGAGTCCCAAGACCAGGGATAGTACATTAAAAAAAGAAAAGCCACTCCAAAAAAGAGATGCTGTAATACACTGGAAAGCAGTGATTGTTCTTAAAAAACTTTCTTCTGTACCTGGAATTTTCACTGGGAAATTAATACTGAAGTTACATCAATGGATTACTGAAGTCTCCACATAAAATATGCACTCGGGGTCTTTCATCTTGCACTTGTGCTTATTAAAAGTGCAAAGATATGAAAAACTTCTGATCCTTTAATTTATGTGCTTGTGCCAAGAAATTTTTGTGACATATTCGTAGGATGTCTTTTTCTACTTTTTTTCTCTTCAGATTTTTTAAAAAAAATCTTTGTCAATTGAACTTATAGCCTCATTCATTTATCTGGAAGAGGGAGAGGATATGTGAGATGGCCCCTTCTTTCCACATGGGGAATAACATGATCTGTGAGCTCACTGCCAGATGTTATGAAGGCCACTTCGGTTCCTTGGGGGACAGGTGTATGGGTGCTTCCTATGCTGGGTGGCTCAGGGAGACCCTGCACAACTGCTTGCCAAGACCAGGAGAGGATCTCATCCTACATACTCTATTTAATGACTTGCAAAAGCATGACCACCTGGGCAAGATGAGTTCCTCCTCTAAAACATAACTGGCAAAGAGCAGCTCTCTCCATCTCTTCCATGGGACCTGTCTCTTAAAAGCCACAGAAAAGAGCTAAAGCATGTTGCAGTCCCCAGGGAAAACATCTGTTGTTGCACAGGACTTCTGCACTAGTGATTCTGCCCCAGCCCTGCCTGCTGGCCACACTACCCACTGCCTTCTGCTCGGCTTCAGTCCAGCACAGCTGGGAATTGCAATGCAAGGAAGTGGACAGAGCATCTGTCCTTTTTTTTAATTTAAAAAATTGCTACAGCAGGATTTTTGTGCTGAAGGCCTGCTGCCTCTTCTAAGTTATACTTGCCTGAGAGAGGATATTGTCTCATGGTGAAGGTGGGGTACAATTTCTGACTGCTATCACAGGAAAAGTTGTTATTCTCATTAAGTCATCCTCTCTGCAATATCATGCAGCATTTGTGGAGTGCTGCAACAGTTTCTTTGGCAAATGTTCAAATTAATATAAGCAATCATATTGTTCTAAGGTCATCCAGGAAACCAATGGCCTCCCCTTCCTCCTGACCCTCTCACCAGCTTCCTGCCTTTCCTGCGCTCTTCCTAACACACTTGGCCAGCACAGGAACACTTCCCCCCATTGCCTTGGGGAAGTGAGCTGCTGAGAAACTCCTGTTGCAGAGAATATCTAAGAAATAAAAAAAATATTCCTGGAGCTTTCCCCAGCCCCTTGAATACAGCATTCTTCCAGAACACATCCAAAATCCTTCTCTCAGAACTCTAAACATCTTGCTTGACCCTGATGGGATAGCAGCACTCCAGGAATTTGCTCCTGAGGAACATTTTTGCTACACCAACAACGGCACCACTTCATATCTCTCAGGGTACAAGGAAAAAAGAGGGGTAAGTAGGTGTTTTCCTGAGGGCAACTTGCTGACCAACAGCAGGGAAGGTGATCCATGCCCTTCACAACGATCTGCTACTGCCTGCCTTTCCAACCTTGTATCAGGAGGCTTTGCTGCACAGAAGAGACAAGAAGATTGGAGGGATACTGACTGGTGACACTTCACTGCGGCCTCATGCCTCACCTCTAAAGACAAAGCAAACCCTGCTAAGAATAAAAATTAAGGCATTACAGAGAAGGTTGCAGAGGGCAATTCCTCTCTTGAAGGCTGGTGCCTGTCCCATGAGACGGAAGGGAATGAAACGGAGCCATCTGGCGGAAGGGGCAAAAAGCAGCTGTATCTACCAGGGAAGAAATTGGGAGGCATGTGTGAGGAACCTAGACCTGTGCTGGACTTTGAGTGGGGCCTTGCAAACATTTGGAAGAGTGCCGATATTTATGTTTACTAGGGGCATGTCCCCAGGGACAGGATGACGATGAGCCAAGCCCCGAGTCTGGCAGCGTGTTCACCGTGTTGTGCTGACCAAGCTGCAAGTAATTGTGTTGATTAAACAAATACCCTGAGAGATCTGAGAAGAGCTGGGCAGCTGTAGGCACGTCGAGTGCCTGTGCCGATGGGAGCAGCTCCAGAAAGCAAACAGGGGAGAGGAGAGCCGCTGGCATGTGAAGGGCTTGCTAGGAATGGGCCTACGAACATGAAACCACAGCAGGAGGGAATGCATGGCCAGGCGAAGGGAGGGGGGAATTTCCACAGTGCACTTAAAGATCTTATAAAATGTTCATTAAATTAGGTTTCCAGTGATTGTCAGCACTTGAATTATAAGGACCAAATGCAATTGAAAAACTATCTTTTGCTTTCATGTGAAATGGTAACCGCACATCAAACGTTTTAATCTTCTCCAATGACTAAATATGTGGAAATCTGTAGGTCTATTTATATAAAAACTTCCAAAGGTTATGTTATCTCTGTGATTTACCCCCACTCCTTCCCCAAGGGATTTTTCTTTCATGTCTTTTTGCACTGTCTACATTTATTTACCAGTGAATATCACTTCAAATGAATTTAGTAGCAGGGATGTTTATAGAAATAGCACATTTTCAATGACTTGTGGGGAATACTTACAAAGTGAATGCTGTAAAACACAAGTGTGTTTACATTAGAAAACCAATAACAGACTGGTTAACAACCAGTCTGGGTGTGTAAGAAAATAGGGGACCTGTTCATCCACTCCAAACTAGTCTACAGTCTTGAATATCAAAATGCTTTTCAGTCTTTTTTACCTCTTTTGTGTCAAACCTGTTTCCTAGTAAGCTTCACATCAAGAATTTTTCACTGAAACTATTCAGAGGATTGCTTGAATAATAATTTGAATAATCATTTGAAAATACATTATTCTGTATGGAACAAAATAAAGCAACCTTTTCCAATAAGCAATTTGCAATAAATTATTCAATCACCTTTAATCGAAAGTGCATAGCCTGAAGGAGAGTAAAGAAAAATATCTCAAAGCAGCAACTAATCTGTTATATTAATGAAAGGAGCCATGTGTGACAAGTGTAGAAAACGAACTTTCCCGGAAACCCTCGTATATTCTTGTTCCGCTTTGGAGAACAACAATTTAGATATTAATTTCTTTGACAAGGAGCACTTGCTTCCAGTTCATCCAGCTGCTTGGTGGTTAGAAAATAGGAGCAATGTGACAAAAGAATGGACAACCCCATTACCCTCTTTTGTAAGTGAAGTTTAATTTGGCTGATGAAGGCTACAACCCCTCCTGCCATGTGGAAGATCTCTACCAAAAAACCACCAGGTTAAACTCTGTATCTGGTGCCCAGAGTTTAGATAACTCTTTATGCTATGTGAATAGAATGGAGAAAAGGGCAGCAGCAAAGGGGTTTAAACTCTTAACAACAGCATTGGTGACCCTCTTCTCATGCCCCAGTGAAGAGATGAAACTCTGTAGCACCTCGTCCCGTTCCTCCCTCCCAAGTGAGACTGTTCAGCGCATCTGGTCTCTATTCATAAATGGCTGCAGGATGACTGAGGCTCTACTTCTCAGTATGTGTGCTATTGCTGGAAGTATTTCCCAGAACTTTCAGATGATGAGCAATTTAGCCGACTTTGTCAGCCCCTCTATGACTCTGATTTTGAAAGCAAAGAAAAGAGGAAAAGATGACACTGACACTATCTATGTTCTTCTCTTCATGCGCCTGGGAAGGAAACATCAAAACATCAGTTTTCACTAGATATTCAAAGAGTCTTTTGAAACCTGGAAGAGTCCAGATTTTTTAGCATGCTGTAGCTTTTTCTTATTTTGCTTTATTTGAAAGCATAATCATCCAGGACCCAACTCTGCACTGCATATAAAAAACTTCTGAATCTGTGGCCAATTACACTTCTGAATATCTACAGTACCAAGAATCAGTTTCACTTGAAATACACATATCTCTGCATGCTTAAAGAAACAATCAGATAGAACCATTTTACTTCCAGTTGTAAGAAATCTGACATCTGAAATGAAGCAAACTGAAATGCTCACAGTAAAGGAAAAGTTGCCACAAATGCAAAATAATGTAATAAAATCATAGAATGGTTAGCGTTGGAAGGGATCATAAAGACCATCTAGTCCAACCTCCCTGCCATGGGCAGGGACACTTTCCAGTAGACCAGGTTGCTTAAAGCCCCATCCAAACTGGCCAACATCTCCTAGGCAAAATTGGAAGTAAAGCCCTTACTCTGAAAGGAAGATAAATTATCTGAAATGTACTGAAATGTAATAATTATACTAAAACCACCATGGGAATATTTCCATTATAGGATAGATGAACAGTATGGACTCACTCAGCAGAGGAACCCCAACAAAATTAATACTGTCATTAGCCAGGCAGAGCATGTAGATGGATATAAGTAACACGCTCCTTCCTTTTTGGAAAGTTAATCTTTGTTCTTTGCCTTGACTTAAGTTCATCAGGCTAAAATGAAGTCAAGGTTTAATCAAGGAAGAGACAAGAGAAGAAAGAGGTACATCCTGGTATATGTGGCCTCAAGTTACCTGAATGCCCAAGGCAGTACCAGAATGCAGGTCAAGACTAACACAAGGGGGTGAAAAGCCTGCGGGCTCATATGAAAACTGGAAAATTATCAACACTCAGGTCTCTCTAATTCATCAAGACAGAGCCACTAGTGCAACATTGACAGAAGCTCAGAGTGTCTCAATCAGGGGTGTTTTACAGAAGTGCCTGGTAAGCCATCAGACACAGCAGTGTTGGTATCAGGACAAATCTAAGAGGGGAAAAGCAGAAAAGTCAAAACAAATACACTGAAGCAGTGATTTTTAATGTACATTAAACCCCTGACTAAAAGGTACTGTTCAGAAACCCAGTAACCTCACTTTTTAATCAAAGACCACTAAATGAGTAGCTAATAATCTATTTCAGCCAGCAGAGAAGCCATTCTGTCAAGGCTTAATGAAACTTTCCAGTCTTACCAGTACTTTGCCAATTTTCAGCAAGGCCATGAAGGGAAAGAGAAATCCAGCCATCATCCCTCTAAAAGCAGAGTTGCTTTTAGTTATGTATTAACAAGAAGGAAGCTGCTACACAGAGGTCAACTTATTAAATGGTTGTCCTAGGAAATATCCGTTAAGATCCTAAGATAACTTTGTCCAGTGACTGCTTGTGGGGGACGCTGCTACTGTCAGCAATGCTGCAACCACTCCAAAAGCAACACACTGGAAAAAACAAGTCCTGGCATCCAGCCAAATAACAAGCAAAAATTCCCCTTCCAGAGCATTGCAGAGATGGCTTGACAATGTCTAGGTGTCACTAAACTTGTGGCTTCACTGGTGCATAAATTTCTCCCTACCTGCCATACCAGTACACTGGCCTAAACCAAAGTAGGCATTGACCTAAAGAAGAAGTCTTTGGATCCATGATATTGCCTTTTCCAAACCTCAACCAGACAGGCAGGTAATGTTCCAGCCCAGTTTCTAAAATGAATAATTACATTCTTCAGAACTTTTCCATATAATTACGGACACCTTTAGAGAAACCAGATATTCTTGTAGTTTTGGACTAATCTACTTGCAGATTGTTTACACAGAGTACATTTATCTCCTTCCATCGTTAAACCCAAATAAAATAGATACCACTCACATAAAAAGAGGAAAAAACATACTCTCTTTCAAGGACAATTTATGTGGGGATCTTCAAGGGTTCTGAAAATCCAACAGAAATACAGACATATGAAAGAGTAGAATTAAGAAGTGAAAACTGCATTGCCAAAAGTATCCCTATTTCACTGGCACAGTACATGTAAATGAGAACACTGCATCCTTGTTTCTTCAAGGCAAAAAAACCCTTCATGCTAGATGAAAGGAGTTTCTAAATCATAGCTATAAGTTTTTAACAAGAGTTCACAAGGTTTCCTTCCTTAAGTACTGTTTAGATAAGGTGCTTTAAAACAGAAATTCAACCTTTCTCAGGTTCAAACAAGAATGTAGTTTCCTGTTGTTCCAAATTTCTCTGTACCTCTGTCAAACTACCCCTGCTCATTTTCAGCAGTGAGGGTTCACCACCAACTAACAACCCGCCTCACCCACAGGTTTGGATCATGGGGACACTTCACATGTTTGAGGTGTTTCCTTGAGTGGTAGGCAAGTAGAGTTAAGCATAAAGAAAATAAGGGGGAACAATGTCCATGAGAGGCCGTCTGCATAATAATCAGTGGTCTCGCTAATGTTTTTTGCTGTGTCTGTACACTTGGAAACCAAAACTATCTGCCAGAAATTAATTGCTGCGCTGTGTGACCAGTTTACCTGAGTCAACACTATCCAGGGCCAGGAAAGAAACCTGTGTCTGTGTCAGCAAGGTCTCATGTAGTGCTTTGATGAGAAGAGCTGTAGAAGATTCTACGTCTGCCTCTCCATCCCTCCTTATTTCTGAGTTGTAATTTCACCTCATCCATAAGTGAGAGAATGGTGGAGCGTCTGGGTCTGCAGCCTTTGGGAGTAAGAGGTGGGGGGATGAGGTTTATTAGAAAGCTGCTCACATTTCGTTCGAGTAATCCTGTCTGCTTCCAAGCAGATTTCAGAAAAATATCAGTGTTCTGCTGAATAGCTTTAATGGGATTACCTTTAAGGCTTCTCTAATAAGTGGTGTTATTAAGTTGTCTGGCTCATATGGAGACTTATGCATAACCACTGGCACTCCCCCTTTTTCCTGGTTTTGTTACAAATTGGAATTACTGTCTACTTGGTATTGGGTTTCATGTTTTAAAGAGGATTGGGTAAGGGGAAAATCTTTGGGGTAAAGCACTTTTTAAATTTTTGCCTATGTTAAAAAAATCCCTTTCTTTCAGCCTACAAAACATACCCTAAAAGGGATTAGGGATGCTGTTCAGTACAAGTCTGCCAGGAAGTCTAAATCAAGATTTCACAGATCAAACACAGATACAAATGACTGCAAAGGCCTAAGATTGTGCAGGAAAAAGAAAATTATCTCAAATCTTTGAAGTCAGCCTGAAAGTCCAGTAGAAATTAAAGAGAGTGGGCAGAGTTTGAATTTATTGAGTTTGAATTGAAGTAATTTTTTCAGCTTTTCAACATGAGTCACTTAAAAAAATATTTATTTTTTAAAAAGTGAATGTATTTAGCATTAACTAGAACGTTTTGAACTTGATGGAAAGTCTCTCTAAAAGCAAATGAAAAAAAGACTATTAAATTCAAGGAGTTATTGATTATATCCCTTCAAAATAAACTAAAAAAATTACTTGTGGTAGCCTAAAGACCAAAACACATTTTGATAACATGAATGAAAAACTGTTAAAACACAGGAAAGATTCACTCCCATGAACACAACCCATGGAAATGACATAAAACCCCGGAGCTACTGTATCCAGATAAAGTGTTATTGTAGGAAATTCCCCAGAATATTATGTTTAAAGGGCCTACACTCTTGTGGGACATTTTGCAGTAGTAACGGTGATCATCAGGAAGATTACAGCAGTGTTGGTAGTGTTGACACCTTACACGTCATTCTTATGTAACTGTGAAAGGAGTTAAACGGGCCCTGACTCCAACACAATGACTGCACACGAGTTTTAGCACAAGGCAATTTGTTTTCCTTCTCTTTTGGCTTGATCCTCCTCCACCTCTGCTGGCAGCAGAACCTTTTGTTGACTCTAAAAGGTGTCTACTTTGAATAGTTTCATGTGGCGTTGCTGAAGGAGGCAGAGCTGCTGATAGCTTCAAAAGCTTTTTTAAATTCAGTTTTCATCACTAGGTTTATGGGAGAAGATGCTGTCTATGTAGTTACTAGCTGTTAAAGTTTTGGTAGGCATTTGCATGTGGAGACCAAAAATAATTTTAGGAAAAGATTTATTTATTTATTTATTTTTAATTATTGCCTTAAAAAAACAAAGAGCACTAACATTTCTTTGGAGTCTCCATCATGATACATGAGACCTCATGTGAAGCTGGAACTTCAAGTGGAAGAATGCTTATACAGCACAACAAACCTGCGTGGGCTTTGTTTTTCACATGGGAAATAGCACAGATAAG
The DNA here is from genome assembly GCA_013400055.1 of Nycticryphes semicollaris. Taxonomy (NCBI): domain Eukaryota; kingdom Metazoa; phylum Chordata; class Aves; order Charadriiformes; family Rostratulidae; genus Nycticryphes; species Nycticryphes semicollaris. The sequence continues at coordinate 84,617 of VXBJ01001484.1, read as the reverse complement.
TTTTAAAATGGTAATAAAAGTAATTGAGTGATTGCCAAGACTTGTAGACATGATCTCAGGATTTCAGTCACTGAGCAAATACCCTTGAAACTCCCATTATGGTTTGTGAATAAGCCACTGCCTTACTTTCTTAGAGATATCATCATTACAAATAAAAATATTGAATCCCTGGGGAGATCAGAAGATTCTGGTCTCGGTTGTCAGGTACTTTATTTTCTGGGGTGTGCATAGGATTCCTGCTCTGTTTCTTGGAAATGGAAAAAAGGGCCTTGGGATTAGCTACACCAACCAGGCTCCTGTTTTCTCAATATACACCTGACTTTTCGTAACTACCTGGTTGAAGGAGGAGTTCAAAACACAAGAAACCACACTCTGGCAGCCCTATAAGCCTTCTGCTCAGCATTTTATGCTGTGAGAAATTTCATTGCTGTTAGTGGGACTTCTCATGTAGAAAGGTGTTTTTCAGTATGTGTAGTGACATCAAAATCTCACCCTATGTAAATCTAGTGTTGTATGAAATATACTGTACACTATCAGTTCATCTTGAATGTGCCAATTTTTAAGGAAAATATATTCTGAAACTGTATGATTCTGAGACTTCAGGATACATTTAAACTACTTCACCTTTTTACACAGCGAAAGGTGAAATCATTCTTTTTCCAGTTGCATTGGAAAATCTCTTCATGCCCAGGTTTTCTGTGTTTTTCTAGTGACTCCCAATGGACATTACCAAACCAGCATCACTGCTGAATTTCCAGGCAAAGATACGGGGCCCTGAGGTAAAACAGAGCTGCTTAAGAGAATAACTGTTTTTTTTGGGATGACTTCTTTCAAAATAACATTATTGCTATATTTGAAAGATCAAAGAACTGTTATCCATGATTCATTTTTCACTGACTTCTTAATACATATATTTAAACAAATAGTGGAACAGCATGAAAAATAGAAAAATAATGAGTAAACATCATAAACACCTAAGGAACTTAGGTTCTAAGGAACTACACTCCACTTTAAAGAATGATTTATACATCACGAACACACTAAAACCCATCTTCAACAATTTTATGCTTGTGAATCAAACATCAGTTTGATTCAGTTGACCTGTGTTTCTAAATGGATTGAACAAGCACTGAGTCATTTCTGAAAGCAGTTCAACTTTTTCACTCTATGACCTAAGTATATTTACGGACACAAAGTTTTATATATCTCTTTGATATTCAAGCACCTTTGTTGCACAGATTACCACAGGAAGAATTTAGCAGTTGTTCATTTTTTGGGTGTGTTAGGACTAGTGTGGCACGAAAAATATTATATTTACTTGCAGAGGTAAATGGAGAAACTTTTGATATTAGGTGACACTTTCTCCCGAGGGATAGAAGCTGGCTATGATCAAGAGAAGCTGGGGACAACCACTGACTGTGATAAATGAATACAGAGATGAAAAAGGAAGGGCTTGTTGCTAAAAATTCCTCTGTTGTAATTCAAAGTGTTGAGATGCAAAACTCACAGGACTGTTCCAATATCTGATCAAGTCTAGGATGCTCTGGTGACCTTTCTCATTCTTTTTTTTTCTGTGAGAAGGATGGAAAGTCACATGTATGAGTAATAGAAATGTCTTTCACCAAAAGTACTCTAAGTCTAGTCCTTTTTTAGACATGCTAAAAATTTCCCTCTCTGTTCCTCACAATCTGATTACATTCCTAATCTTCATGTGGTGCATATTAACAGAGCATAAATATGGAATGTTAAATTACTGTGTATCCCAAGCTATCTACAGCCCTAAAGGATTCGGGAAAAATTCAACAAGAGAGTAGGCAGACTTCCAGATATAACACAGCTTTAACAAAAACATGAAATATTTATAGAACATGTAAAGAACAAAGGAAATGCAGCATTTCCTCCATGTACAATTTCTATTAGTGTTTCAGAGATACTAGTCCTCTTCCACGTTGCTACTCCGAGAAGTAGGACAACAGGTAATACACCTAATAAACTCTTCTGAATTAACCTGATCTTGTTGAGAGTACACATTCCAGTGGCATATCCTGTGCAATCCAGAACCGTTATTTTACTTAAGTTTTTGAAAAAAGAATCTTACAGTAAACCTTTTGGCTACAGGTAGGTGAAGCTTACTAGTAGCAAAACTGCAGTGGTGAAGTAATTGCATATCTAATTTTGTTACTACATAATGGTAAGTGAATATGCAAAGTGTCTGTTGCTATAAAAGCAAATATTGGGCTAGTGTAACTGATAGGAAGAAAAAAAAAAGCATGACCAGTGTCTCATTCAGATATCTTGGGCCACACAGCATTTCTGTAATTAATGAACAGCAAAACATTGCATCACTCTAACACTGAATCAGTAGATTGGTCTCACTTAGCATGGTGTGGGTGTAGGATGCTCAGTCCATTTTAAAATGGGATATTACAAAATAGCAGGCACTTTAGAGAAAACTTAGTGTAGGATTACAATACAAAAAAGGATGGTTAGAGATCCAGGGAGTTGACCTGATTGGCATTTCTGCTGCTAAAAATTTAGCAATTTTCAGAATGATTTTGAATCTCTATATCAATGCCAAAGTGTCCAGATTTTTAATATAGTTCTGAGAACATTTTTAATAAATGTAGATGACGTTAAGTGTGCAAAGTAAATGACTCTACAAATACATGTAGCAGAATTCTCACATGGCCTACAGTGGTGCTTGTGGAGGGATGTAGAATACTGGAACAGAGTTACCTGGGTTCAAGACTCAGAATCCATTTTTGCATCTGTTAAATGAGGCATAAAAAATCTAAACAATGTGAATTTTAGAGACCTACTCAGTGGTAGATATGAAGAAAGCTTAGACTGTCTTCTCAGTTATGTGGTATTCTCAGATATTTGGGTAGTGAATAAAATGGAACCCTAGGGTAAGAGGAGAGAGAGCCAAGCTGGAGCTCAGTGTTGGAAGAAAGATTTCTTCAGGGTATATAGATGGAGCCCACTGCTCTTCATTGTGAAGGAGGGTGAAGCTGAAGTTCTTTAGGGTAAGCCATATGCAAATCCATCTATAGCTGTGGCTGTTCAAAGCTTAAGCCTCACGCCAGACCTTTCTTAAAATTCTTGATCTCAAAATGAACAGGCAAACAAGGAAAAAAAAAGGTAGAAAACTGGGCCCAAAAGCTGATCTGCACTGAAAAGTTTGAGCTTCTATTTAATATATCTAAAAATGAATACAGAAAGAATTATAACAAATAACTACTTGATTTTTCATATAAGTCAAAGTTTACATACACACATACTTACGAATCTCTCCTTCTCGGGCTAATGGAAATCTTTAGGCAACTTCAATGCTATTCCTGCTACAATATATTCAAGTGCAAAGTGCCTTGTAAATACTAGAACTGTTTATAACCTGAAGGGCAAATTCAAATCCTGTTTAATTTCCTTACCGTTGTTCATAAAACAATTCTATTTCAAGAATAGAAGCGTGATGTGCAAACATAACAAATCTCTCAGTTTTATCAGCACATCACAACAAAACCGTCTTCTTTTCCAGCTTCACTACCATTTTTGGAAATGGGAGAAAATTTTCTTCCTAGGGATGGAGAGGGACTCCTGACAATCCAGAGCTGTCCAGGCTTAACAACAACAACAACAAGTTTCTTTCAGATTTCACAGATGATTTGTTTTAATATTTCTTGGCATTGAAAACTATGAGTGGTTGCTCATCACTTTGTCCTTGCTAATTGGAAAGGCACCACAACAGCACTGTGCTGGTGGTACTGGAGGTTTGCTGGCACTTGAGAGCAGGAGAACCCAAGGGACCCAGCAGAGAAGTCAACAATTTTTTGACAAGGAGCTTGCTAAAAATAAGTGGTTGCACACATTCATAGAGATCCAGGACTAGTTGTGAATGATTCATGCACATAGAAAGAAGCCAGATTTGCTGGATGCATTGAATTGTTACAATTAGCTCAAGAGCTGAACTCCTCATGCTGAATAGTGCAAACGTGTTCTGGAAATAAGTTGATACCATATTTACTCTGACAGGCAATGGAAGGTTTATGAAGTTCGATAATAATATCTAATCCATTATGGCATTTATAGACAGTCTTAACACAAGTTAACACAGTCTTAAAATAGCCAGGTTGGATGGGGCTTTGAGCAACCTGGTCTAGTGGGTGGTGTCCCTGACCATGCCACGGGGGTTGGAACTTGGTGAACTTTAAGGTTCCTTCCAATCCAAACCATTCCATGATTCTAAGTCTAGAAACCAGGACTAAAGCAGAAGGCAGAGCAGTAGGTGACTTCTCATTATTGGATATATATTTAAGTTGAAACCTGCAAATAAACTTCAGGCAAAACTTGGAAATCTATTATTAAAAAAGTAGTGAAATTCTTGGGCCAAGCTGGGATTGGGGTTGCTCTCTATGCCTAAAATAACTCCATTAACTTCTGTCTGGCTCTCTGATTGTTAAAAGTTCCTATAACACTGCCCATTTGCTAATTTATCAGTCACCATTTTGAGAGTCAAACTTGTAACTTTTGTTCAAGCTCAAGAGACTAAATTTTTTTCTTACTGGAGATATTTCTGGATGACCTGATTGGTGATTATATCTGTAATCAGTGCCTTTTAGCTGCATGAAGGAAAGAGAAACATTAAAATAATGATGAAGGTTTAGTTGAAGATGACAGAGTTAATTTGAAAACCCTGTCATTCTCTAGGTAAGCTTTCAGAAGTACATCTAAAGGAGAATAATTTTGTTATCTATTTGTTATGATCAGCTTTTGCAGCAACACTTAAACCTAAATGGACCAGAGAAAGAACAGATTTCCAGGTTTTTAAAAGAATTCATCAGATTGCATGCAGAGAAGCAAAGCTGGAAATAAAATAATCTGTAGGAGACAAAATATTATTTGGAGTTCTTGTTTTCCATGCTGTCTGTTCTTAAACTCTATTTAGGTGAAAATAAGGCCTTTTGCATCCAGTTGTCAGTTGTTCCTCTTTGTGATGCCCCTGTGAGGTCACAGCCCATTGTTATGATGACACTCTGTGTCTCCATGGCAACATGTCTGCATTCTGGACTGGGCATGCCAAGCTCAGAATGGGACTGCTTCAGAGTTTGGTTGTGAGGGTTATTTAGTCACTGGTGGCACTGAAAAATAGCAAATGTAGGAAGAAAAATGACCTGTGAAAAGAAGATGGAATTATGTGCAGAAACACATACTTCAAAGTTTACCTCAACAGAAAAGGTCTTTAGTAATTTGTTATTATTAGGGCTTTTGCATGTAGTTCATGGTTTTAAAATGAGAGAAGGAATCCATCTCTTTCTTGGAAACATATGTTTTATTTCTGAAACTTCCAAAGCTTTGAACTGCCTGGACAGAAGCACGTGTCAGGATGGAAATTCCTTTGAGTTTCTCTGCTCCCGTCCCTTCCTGGAGAAGGGATTGGGAGAACAGAGCCAGGAAAAGCAAGCCTTCTTCAGGCAGTGCCTGTGTTTCTGCTGTATGGGGCTGCTCTTTGCCAGTTCATATTATTTAGGTATAGTAAATCCCCACTGTGTGTCAGCCCTTTTGCAAGCAAGGTCTGCAAGGAGGATGATTCCTGCTCTTACAGAGAGGATGGTGCTTGAGAAATGGTGATACTGTGGATGTCTGAACTGAAGGAGCATGTTCACAGACTCCAAGCCTAAAATGTTTTCTTGGTTTTGGAAAAGGACCAGCTAAAGTATATTAATGCCACATACAGCCTTAGATGTAAGTTTTCAAGCACTGGGAGCCAACAAAGTGCTATTGTTGTACTTCCTCCTTCCTAAATCACATACACAACTTTGTTCTCCTGGAGGAGGAACAATAAATATGATAAACTGAAAAGATTATTGTCAACTAGCACATACATTGATTTGAGACTATGTAATGGTGCCTCTGAAGTTACTTTAAAAAGCAACAATAAGAAAAAAAAAATGCAACTGATTATGGATGAGAATTACATTTGTTATACCCAATACACGATGCATTTCTTTCTGCATAATAAGCTGCAGACGACTACGTATAGTGCAGATTAAATACAAATTAGGAATCTCTCGACATTTTGCTTGTTGTGTTCAGCTGCTTGCAATTTGTAAACAGTGTACAATACAAGTGTGCTGGGTAAAATCCTGACCCCTGCTCAAGTCAGCGTAAGTGTTGCTGCTGAGCCTCAACAGGGCCAGAGCCTCAACAGGGCCAGCATCACCCACGTTTCATTAATTCCTGAACACAACCTGCAACATGTTTGACTAAAACCCTGGACTCTGCAGAGATGTTTATATCATCTCACATCGTTGATGTGAGAAAGAATGACTGGATTAGTAATAGAAAACTCAAACAACACGCACCAGCTTTTGACAATTTTTGATATTCTAAAACAGTGTGATTGGAAGGAATAATCTCAGCACAAAGTTTGCAGACTGGCTAGTGTCTTGAAATGATCTATGCTGGAGAAACTGGAAATAAAGCTATAATAATGCTTTATACTATACTTATTTTTATGATCCCTGTGTAGCATATTGGAAGCAGCTGCGACATTTTTGAACATGAGGAAAATGTGATGGACCTATTTATTAAAGGGGGTTAAGAGCCCCAGGTGGTCTGGAGATTTAAAGACCAGGAAATACCAGAGACAAATGAGAAAACAGGATGATCTAAGCCATACCAGTTGAAATAGATTTTGATGATAAGGCACAGTTATATATCTTACAATCTAAGATGGATATGTCACGGTAGGGACAGCATGACTGAATGGCATTGTGGGTGATAATTACATAGCCTTCTTTCCAGAGATTATATGCCCTCTCCACACAGGTTCACCGATCCTTGCTATACTCTGCTGGAAAACCTGCAATCCTTTAAAAGCACAGAAATACCTGGGATTTTTATGCCCCACAGTTATAAAGTCATAATAATTCATAGACTTCTTGAGAGAGTGTTTCCTTGCCTGGAATTGAACCCTGAAGAGTCTCAGCACATTCAGATCAACACAAAGACATAGACCCAAGTTCTGCCTTCACAGGATACGTGGACATTGCCGCTTTAGCACAGAAAATCAGGCTTTCCTCTTTCTATAAATCATATTCTGTGAGAAACACACATGAAAGAGACAGGCTTTTAAAATGTATTTTAATCCACCATGCATCTGTAGATCATCTTGCCCTGGAAGCTTATGTGTTTTGCCATATTGCTGGAGTTTATCCAGCCTGATAACAGGATTTCATCTTTTATACTTATTACTCGGGGAACTGTTTAGCAAGACAATTGTGAATGCCTACAGAGAACTACAGACAATCTCCACATATCCAAGTTGAAACAATTCTGCATGAAAACTGTCACAAAATTTAGACAGTGGAATAAATACAAACCCTATGTATATCAACTGATTTCAGAGCTCACTTAGTAGCTCATTTAGAGAATCATGCTAAATTTTATGCCATTTAGTCTCCATTGAACCTAGTCAAGTGTTCTGGGTAAATACCAATAGAAAAACTAGTATTTGGCCAAACTGAAAGCAGTGGGAAAGCTGCCACCCACTTCAATGAGGCGACGATTTCACCGCAAATATTTTAACTGCCTACACATGCATAATGATGCCACACAAATCTCAGCCTATAGTCTGCCTCACAGGCAGATCTGCCTCCGCCTCTTTGTTTGTTTGCAAACAGACTCAGAGCAGCATCACCTACACAAGTTTTCATTAAATGGGTCAGCAATACACCATTATCACTCCCACATGCAATAAGTATCAGTATAAAACAACATGCTAATGATGTCCCGCTGGTTACCCAGTTACTCATTTTTGTACTCTCTGGAAACAGCAATACTTGGTTTATAGTTGATAAATAAAGCTTAGTTACAGTGGAATGAGTCTGCTCCAAATACAGAATATCTCCATTTGACCAGAAGATTCAGGAGCTTCAGCTCCTACTCAGGATAAGAAACAGAGTCCCTGAAATTTGTTGCAGAGGAAGAATTCTCAGAGAACCATAAACTACGGCAACTGTGCCTGTAATTGTGTGAATACAATGGGGCTGACCCAAACCCACAAACCTGGCAACTCCAGTGACATCTGCTGCTGGAAATTCCCTGAAACTGTTGTCTCTGGCAAACCTAGGATGCAGGGTAGCCCACCAGATACAGTGCCAACAGAGGAGTCTACCCTGGGTGGCCTTTTGAACCCAGGTGGCTTTTTGATCACTGTTTCAATCAAAATTCATGCTTTGACCTAAAGCCACTTTTGTTCTGAATAGTTTCAAGCTGAAACTAGTTTTCATACAAACATGATATCAATGTTCTTTCTTTCATGCTAAAAATGGTTCTACTGGCAATTTCTTCTAAATATACTCTTATACTGGATTTACACCACTAAGAAATGCAGAATCAATCCCTCTTAGAAATTACTGCTCTTTAGTAATTTCTTGTTGAGATAATCCAAGTGTTACATTCCTTTCCAGACATTTAAAACCAGCTGTTCAGCTATTGCAATGTCATACTAGAGCAGTCTGTGCAGGTCCTGGTAAATCAACTGATATTTTGGGTGACCAAAAAGCTTCTTGGTATTCTCTCTCTCAAGGCTACCTAGTTCACAATGGACAAAAATAAATCCTTCACCTTTTTGGTGCTGGGAACTTACTGAGTTTAACCCTCTACTTGTCTGGAAGAATTAGTACATTAATCACCTCAAAATGTTTTTTTGAGTGAGTAAGTGCTTCTTGATAATAGTTAAGGAAGATATTTGTGCTAAAACACTGCAAGTTCTAAAAATCTTTTTATAAAATTGAACAAGAAAATGAAAATACAATAAAAATAAATAAAAAGTAGCAATACAAACAATTTTGTTAACAAACATGTTTTACACCTTAGCAACTTAATCTTTTAAGTTCATAATAGTATATTTTTAATATATTTTTTATATAGAGCAATAAGGCATATTTTCCTCAGTTACCCACAGATCCGGTGAGAAAATTTGAACCATTGACACTCTGATCAAATGCAAAGAAGTCATCTCAATGTCAGTCCTGCTATTGTTTCATCAGGAGCTGATGTGGCTGATGAATATCAGCCTCAGTTGATATTGTGGCAGTAACTTACACTGTCACCATCATTTCATGTGGTCAATCAAACTATGGTCTAATTGTTACAGTTTAAGGCCACTACTGATAGTGGCCAGGTAATAATGCCAAATTTCACCATCACAGTAATGATTTCCTTGCTCAGTCTACAATTTATTCATTTTTATATGCCCAGTTCCAGCATATAGAAAAGACAGACACATAAGGTCAAAAAGAGTTAACCTTTCCATATTACTCATATATATCCTCAATATATATATAAATATAAAATACATAAATAAATATATATTAAAAATATCCTCAAAACTTTTCATCTTATGTTTCCTCATTTTCCAAACATTTTTTGGCATTTAAATTATTGAAAGCATGGGTATGGTGATGATAAAACTGAGTTTACTGTCACGTCTAATAATAATGAAGTGATAGTCAAGCACAAAAGGAACATTAAAGGAGCTCCTTTCCAAGGGACTGGACTGTATCGACATGATCTGGAAGAGGTGTTCCTTTCAAGACTTCCTCTGCCCTCTTGAACCACAACAAATGTTGTAAGACTCTTCAAACATATAACAAGCTTAGTAATGACAATCCTCAATCATCCTATTGAGAAAATCTGAGTGTCTGTTGGAAATAGCAATAAAGCTTTAAAATACCTTAGGGACAGAGATTATAGAAAGTAGATTTTTTAATCCCTACAGAAGACACTACATGCAAGAGAAAGTAATGAAATGTCTTATTTCCCCTGAATTTTTCAGTGGGAGCTCAAGGCCAGCAACGAGCTGGAAATGGAAATAGAAAAAGGAGCTTTAATTAAAAAGGATCCTTCTGCAAGATATTATTCAGGAAGAGGAAACAAAGACAGAAAAGGAATTTCACTTCCTAAATCATCTTTGGCCCATGTTTATGGCTTCAAAGAGCAATAGAAAGCTGTCCAAAAGGAGAAAAGGAAGAAAAAACCCTTTTTTCTTCCATCATTTCTCAATTCCTCCTCCCTTTGTGTCATTCCAACAGTCCCAACAGAGAATGAAATGTTTCCTAGATACTCCTTTTCCCTCGCTACTGTGTAGCTGAGAGTTTGTCAATTCACTTTCTCCCACTGTCGCTTCACAGCTCAGGTACAAGAAGCATCCTAGCATTTACTGTTAGAAAACAATAAAACAATCTTTGAATAGCCTACAGCAAGGATTAAAAAAGAAACAGACAAACCCACACAAAAAAAATCTTTGCTTATACTTTAGTGGCTCCTGATTTTTTAGAAGATTGATCTTTTTTAAGAACACATGCTTCCACTGAAGTTAGTAGGAACTAAGATGCTACTTAGATATTTCACTTTCACATTCAGACCCAAATAGATTTATTAGAAAACATATTATAATTCGAACAATACAAAAAAAAAAAAAAG
>VXBJ01001484.1:0-74117 GCA_013400055.1 Nycticryphes semicollaris | reverse complement strand
AAAAAAAAGAAAAAAAATTCAAAATTGTTCCATATCAGGCAAACAAAACTTTGTAAAATCCTGGGGAAGAAAAACCATCTTGCAAACAAGGACAAATATAGAAATATAGTCCAATGGTGATGAGGGAACAACCATCAGAATTATGAGATTTTGTTAGTCAGCTTTAGAGAATTGTTATTTGCCTGAACATAAAAGCATGTTTTCCTCTGATTTTTTAGCAATTCAGTCCAATGAATCTCAGAACAGTAATACTACAACTTCTGGCAAAACAAAATAGGTCTAGTGGAGGGCCACTAAGATGATCAGAGGGCTGGAGCACCTGTCCTATTAAGACAGGCTAAGAGAGTTGGGGTGGTTCAGCCTGGAGAAGAGAAGGCCACAGGGAGACCTTAATAATGGCCTTCTAGCACCTGAAGTGGGTCTACAGGAAGGACTCTTTGTGAGGGAGTATGGGCATAGTATGAGGGGTAACGGTTGTAAACTGAAAAAGGTGAGATTTAGATTAGGTACTAGGAAGAAATTCTTTACTGTGAGGGTGGTGGTCTAGTGGGAGGTGTTCCTGCCCATGGCAGGGGGGTTGGAGCTTGATGATCTTTACGGTCCCTTCCAACCCAAACCATTCTATGATTCTGTAAAACAAGAAGGAAAGTTTCCTAATTGTACTGCACGCTCGTGCAGTCCAAACCTATATCATATCTGCTGTCAGAAAAAGAAAAGACCATAGCTACAGGGAATATATTTACAGAGATCCAAAATTCTCTAGCCAAAGTCTAAGATAAGCAAGGTCAATTATGCTGACTAAGATGAAAGTTAAGCTAAATTTAATTTTTTCCTAAGAGATGAGAATAACATGGGAGATTCAGTAATATTGTTATGATTTTAAAACCATATATTGTCATTCTGGACATTATTCCTTTGAGATATGTACTGCTGGCTGGTTATAGAGATTGCAGCTGGATGCTGCCACTTCAAAATATCTGTGCACTTTGAGCCTGTAAAATTGCAATCATTGGAAGTCTCTTATATGATATTGGGAATGTAAGCCATGACTTAGGTTTCCAGGGTAACACAACCAAAAATACCATGTATCAAATGCAGAAGAAAATTATAAACAGTCCCATTTGCTTAACTTTATTTGCCATTAAGGGTTAGGCGTATAAACTAGATTAAACCAGAAAGTAATTGAAGGTTACATGATGGTTTCTTCAAAATAAGAAGCACTATTTTCTACGAGTTTTCTGTATTTCAGAAGAGGTATGAGGAGGATTGCCTCCTTGCTCACTCATAACAACTTGCATCAGCTGTTGACCAATTCAGCTGCGGCCTGCAAATAAACTGTAGCTAAATATGGATCAAAATTTCTCATCTGCTTTGAAATAGCCATCCTGAGTGCATGGTGTCATACTGAATCTATCGCTTAGAAATTGAAGTCTTAATACCTCTTTATACCTTCTGATTTACATCTGAAAGTAAACAACCACTCTCTGTATACCCCTATAAAATGACAAATTTATACTGCAAAAATCTTATACCCCCTCACATCTATAAATATGTATATCCCCAAAACCTAGTGGTATACAGAAAAGAAATTATGGCTTTTCCTCTGACATCTGAGGTCCTGCATAAGGTCATGTGCTCAGATCCATTCAACTGTAAATACTTGCACAGCTCAACAACTCACAAGGCAGAAAACACATTTAAGGTAAATTTGCACTCCAGGACCAGACAATATAAAAATGCTCAGACTTCAATTCTGTGACTGTCATGTTATTGGTAACTGTAGAAGATTCATATGCATTATAGCTCGTCTTTACAATAATAGTGTATTGTCCTTCTCTTGTAATCTGATAATTTATGGTACAATTGCAATAGTAAGTAATGTGGTGTCTTTACATGCAGTTTAACACCTGACAAAACAGCTTCAGGAGCTGCTTTGGATCTAAATCCAATATAAACAACATAGGTTGCCATTTAACGCTTAGAAACATTTACACCACAAATATTAACAATGAAGTCCTTTTACTCTCCTTTGGACTTTGCTTATAAAAGCATGCTAATTTTGATCTTCCTAAAAGTGACAGAAATAATATGTAATTTAAGACACCCATTCAAGACAAGTTCTTTGTACTCAAAATTTTTTTTTCAGTTTTCATGATTAGCATCCTCATTTGGAACATTGGTTTGGAATATTAGATCTTGATTACCTTTCAATAACTTTTTTTTTTTAACTGCTTCCCCCAGATTCATTGTCACAAATATTTAGAAATCTATTACAAGTAGGTGAAAAATGAAAAGTCATTTGCATCATAATTTCTCTCTACCTTTTATGTTTATGTATCAATGAATGCAAACCAATAGAGTCTGATTGCCAATTCTTATAAATCTCTTCCAAATATTTTCCATACTTAATTATTGATCTAGAGTTCCTTTGTGAGTAGATCATTGCATCTGCTCAAGTCTCTCAAATGTATCTTGGGACCCAAAGTGTAATTCTCTTTACTGATTGCTTAAATATCACTTCCAAATAATTTTCTTGATACAAGCAATTATTATGAACTCAGACCTTGTTTCCCATCATTAAGCTGTAATATTTGCTTTAGATTCTTGCCATTCCTCTCCTTAAATTGAGAGGCTGAAGAAAGTGATTCAGACATAGCCAGAGGTAATTAGTCTAAAAGCCAAGCGCAAGAAGTATCATTCAAGTCTGACTTTGTTACTTTTAAAGCTATTTAGTTGTGGAAGTTGCTCAATCACTGAAATACCAACTGATCTAGAAGTTCACCACCTGTCAGGCTACCACTGAATGGAGGCTGCTGTGGAAGGCAGCATGAGTTAAAGGATCTTAACCAACAGAAAAGCAAATAATAACCAGCAGATTTTATTTCTATAAACACAGATTAGTGCCAACTGGTGACTTCATATCTATGGAAAAGTTTAAATATTCTTGTTTGAATTAAGCCTTGGAGATTTTATTTGAAGTGATGTTTTCTAAAACATTTAGTAGGGCAACCAGAGCTCTGCCATGGATGGGATAGGAAGCTCCTGAGAAGAAGCAAAGGGGGAACACTGACCCTCCCTGAAGCAAGGACCAGAGGCATTAGCAATGGCAAGGTTTCTGGTTGAATGCCAAGACCCATCCCTCAGACACCATCAGCACAACTGCTACGCTAAGATGAAGCAATGAAGTTTAAATGCCTAATTTTCCCATTAGCAATATCCTTTGGTTTTCTGCTGAGGAAGAGGAAATCATGCTGGGACACAGCTCTAAACTGTATGGCAGTTACCCTGGCGAGTCGGAGTTCAGGCTGGGATTTCTAAGCCTCAAGGGGATTGCGCTTTCCAAGTCACCCATGCAAAGAGCCTGGCCTCCTGCCCAGAGAGAGGAGCACTGCAGAGTCTGGGTTGCAGCTTATCTATCAGACCGACCCTGGTAGAGATGCTCTTGGCACCGTGAAACTCCTGCTGCTGCTAACCTGGAAATGAGAGGTCTGTTGGAAACCTGCCCGGCTCCCTGCCTGCCTACTTGGCACACTCTTGGTGAACTCTCACAGTGCCTCAGCACCGCTCTGCAGCAGCTCTCACTCACTGCTCCCAATCAGCTCACCTGGAGGAGGGCTGCCAGAGAAACAAAAACCCAATTCACTAGCAATCTGGCTTCCCAGGAGCCTGTGGTCACCAGCTCTGCTGGTTGAGGAGAACCCACCATATGACCTCCTTCACAGCTCTAGGAGAGCCAGTGAGTCCCCCCTCCTCAAAGGCGCTCTCTTTCAGGGAGAATTCAGAAGTGTTTGGGTTTGGATTGGAACAGCACCAATATGATCAGACTCAAAATCCCCCACAAAAGAGGATTGCGTTTCGTTGTCCTTGTCCAAGATCAACAGCTGGGAGTCAGCTGTGGCTGCCCGTGCCATTTGCCGGTGGATTCACCCCAGCCAGCCGCCCTGCCGGGAGCTGTTTCTGGGGAACAGCCCAAAGAAAGACAAGGCAGATCAGCAAAGAAAAGCTGCCAGAAATGGAAGTGCAAAGAGAAGGCTTTTTTTGCCTTTTTTTTTTTTTTTTTTAAGATAAATCACTCTTCCCAATAAGAAAAATACATTACTTAGGCAAAACGGCTCTGTATCAGCTACTGTCTCCTCTGCAAACGCAGCCAGAGTGCAAAATACAAGAACTACAGCTCCTTCCCACACACCCTCCCCCAGAACATCATCCTCCAGATTTGAATCCATTCAAACTAGGAATGTAAGTAAATCAGGGAAAATCTAATTTCTTGGTATCTGTTCCACCCTGAGTAAGAGAGGTTATTTCTCCTTTTCCCCCGAGCTATTTTCTCCTCTAAGCTTTTTATCACCTTCTACACCATCCACAATATGAAGACAGTTTTCATACATCTCTAAAGTTTGTTGCTGCCAATGGTGTCAGCAGATTGTATTATTATAGGGATGCAATTTGTTTCCAAATCCTAAAGAAGGAAATACTGAGATAATATAGAAAAAGGTGCTGAACAGTCATAGCTACTGTCCTCATTTTTAGATGAGTTTTATAGAATAATAAGGGTGATACATTAAAGGACATCTATACACAAAATTTCTGGGAGTTGTTCTCACTAGAAAAGAAAATTCAAATCCCAGGAGATAGCTATGACTTTACTGCATGCAGAGTTAAATATAAAATTTGTTTCTTTTAGTTATTTTTCCCATTACAGTATCTACCAAACAAAAACCTTTTAAATTAGTCAGAGCTATTGTTCATAATGTGTGGCAAGGAAGGAAGCAAGTTTTTTTGTTGGTGTTTTTTTTTTTTATTTTTCTTTTAAAGAAACCACAAAATGGAAGCTACAAATACCTAGAGCCATGCAAGAAAGGCAAGATAGCACATGCTCATCCATGAAAGCCACAGATTCCTTACACAGATATGCACCAACAAAGTGAAAACTCAATTACACAATAGCTTTCGCTGGCACCTAAGCAGTCAGTCTTAACTGCTTTTTAGAAATCTCGAGCTCACAGTCAAGTTAATGAGATCTACAGCCTCTTTGCCAGAAGCAATAAGGAAAAAAAAAAAGTATAGCTACACTCCAGCTTTAATAAAATCATCTAGGTTGGTAGGGACCTTTAAGATCATTGAGTCCAACCTTTAACCTAATACTGCCTAAAACACCACTAAACCATGTTCTTAAGAACCACATCTACTCAGCTTTAAAATATCTCCAAATGGTAGAGGCAACAGAGTAGTCAACATTCTTGTTCGAAACAATGAAAATAAATTTTTTCATTTTTGCAGCCCATTTTTTCAATGAAAACAGAACCCGAAAAAAAGAATTTCAGTCATGTTTTTAAAACAGAATGAAGATACAAATGCTATTAACTGTCCAAAACGAAGGTAGTAGTGTAATGTGGAAGAGTGGGGCTGGTCACCCTGTGAATCCAGATTAAGAACAAAATTTGGAGGCAGATCCGCATATGGGGCCAAACCAAAACCCTAGACGGAAACTGCTCCAAGGTTTGGTACGAATCAAAGTGTGGATGAGGACTTACATCCTGTTTCCTAGGCCCATCTGACAATCATAGTTTTCATCAATAGGGTATTATATAACCTATAATTTGCCTTCCTCTCCATGCTTTTTACCCTCCAAAAGTCTCTATTCTCCATAAGAGAACCCATCAAGACACATGCCTCAGACACATTGCGCTCAGCTACCACCTCTGTACTCATAAGAAAGGCTCAGAAGCACATCGCTATTGATGGCATTCACATTTTCTCGTGTCATCATAGATGGAAAACAACTCTTCTGTGCAAAGGATCTCTGTGCTGTCACTTAAGGTTCAGCAGTATAATGGCATCTTTTCAGTTCAAATGCATTGCCAGCATCTGCTAGAGAAGAAGTCATCTTACTTTTGCAATCTATCCCTGCCACCTGATCCTCAGCTATGATGAATGAAAACATGACCCGTTTAATTCGCTTATCATATGAGACAGACCAGCTGTCTTACATTTTTAGAACATGTTTGTACTACTAAATTAATCTAAATCTAATTAAAAGTACTTCAGCTTGAAAAAAAAAGTTACCACAGAAAGTAAAGCTGCTGGATGTAGCTATAGTTTTCTGGCAAAGTGAAAACACATTATCCCTACGATTTATACAGACTTGGAGGACAATGTGTGCAATAGCATAAAATACTTGTCCAGTAGAACAAATATTTCTGCAAAAAGAAGGTCACAACAGTTTCTCCAAACGATGGTGCTACCTAGATAACTTTCCAATTCTATTTTTGTGCAAAAAGAATTGCCTGACACAGATTGGATCAGCATTCAAGGCGGGTTTCATGATAAGGATAGTTTTCAGAAGAAATTATCTTTTCTGCTCAGCAAAGTAGCAGACGAGTCAGGTTCCTTCTGAAGTCAGAACAAACAAAAAATCAAGCTCCCAGAGTACGGGAAAATTAATTACTCCCTCTCCAAGGTGGAACTTTCCCTGCACAGATAGCAAATCTTTTGTACAATGAATAGGTGATTTTACTGGGGAAGTCAGGGAAGAAAAGCTTGGGAATTAGCAGTAAAGCTAATATTTCTCTCTCCACTGCCAAAGTACCTGTCTTAACTGTGGCCACCCTCCCAGAAGCGGTGGACACCACATGGCCTGGTGTCCCCACAAGTGATGACTACTGGTCCTGGTGCTTGGGAATAGCTCCCCCCAGCCCCTTCCCCTGCCTCTGCACTGTCTCACCTGGAAGTCTGGGGGCCTTGGATGGAGCCTGTGGGCACTTTCTCCATGAGCAGCTGCTTTGAATGGCATTTACTTTACTTCGTGTTCCCTCAGCTGCAAAATTCTCTAGACATGGTCAGGGTGAGCCTTTTAATCTGAGGCGTCTGGGGAACTGTTTATATT
Source organism: Nycticryphes semicollaris (assembly GCA_013400055.1). Lineage (NCBI taxonomy): Eukaryota > Metazoa > Chordata > Aves > Charadriiformes > Rostratulidae > Nycticryphes > Nycticryphes semicollaris. The sequence continues at coordinate 67,231 of VXBJ01001484.1, read as the reverse complement.
ATTTGCCATGGTGATATAGTTCTGTTAGTAACACACTAAAAACACATGTTACTTTGATTCATGGTTTTCTTCAGGAGCAATGACAGAAGGGGATGCTACCAGTGAGCTGCAGGGCAATGGAGGAACAAAGAGGGACACCCCAGCGCAGCACTCCATGTCATCAGGGTGCACAGCAAGGGGGTGGGAGAACAGCCTTATGTGTCAGGGGGGACAACCATCAAAAACAGCAATATGGGTGTCTAGGGGAAGGTTTGCAGGGGAACAAAGGAGGAAAAAAGAGAAAGATTTCCCAGACAGCTGCCAGCTGTTTCTGGGGGAGTGTGTGGATAATGTAAAGGCTTCACAGGGCTTGGGTGGTTCACTCTACCTACACCAGTGACAATGCCCCTGGACATCCACACCTGGAACCTCACCACCCATCCCCACCATTGCAGGTGGGAGTGATGGGTTCCTTCACCCAAGGCAAGGAATGACCACCATGGACATCTGACAGGGAGGAGTTATTCCCCCTAGGTGATTTTGGAGCCCTGCCATGACATCACCAATCCTCCTCATTCACCTTTAGACTTCCTCATCAGCTCATCATGGGACTTTTTTGTTCCCCTTCTATTTTTTTTTCCGTACTACTCTACAATGTTTCCTTCTCATATACCCATTTCCACTGTGCCTGATCCTGGTTTGAGCACAAGAGGTGGTAGGGACAAGAGCCTATTTTATCTCCATGGTGATAGTCTGTTCCACAGCTATCATCTTTAACTAATTTCCACTACTATATATTTTTATAAGATTAGCTTATTTGTCTGGGTATCTAAGAAAAAACATACTTTCTATAACATGGGAAACCCTTTCATTTTCTATTCATGCATGTTATAATTTTTCTTGCATAAGGTTTTGAAGTTCTGCCCTCTTTTATTTTTCAGAGGAACCCTTAGCTGAGCTTACCTGAAATGCATTATAGAGTTAGACAGGCAGACACAAACTATAAATGAAAAATAGAAGGCACTGTAAATAAGTATGGAATATATATAAATAAATACAGAAGAAATGTGGATTTCTCAGCAATAATATTTCTCAGCTCTCAGAAAGGAGAAAAACATCTCCCATATCTGAATGACCTCAAGTATTAAATGGCACTGTGTCTAATTTGGCTTTCATACGTGAAAACGTTGTGTCTTTCCGTAGTAAACTAAAATGCTTTCTGAGGTCTTAAACTGTGTGTTAACACCAGAAAGTCAGAGTATTCATTGGATAACATTTGGTATGGGTTAGCAGGATATTTGCTATGAATATGTTTTCTGAGCTTCAGGTTGTGTACTTGCAGTGTTTGTCTTTTAAATGGTGACTTTTAGCATCTGAAGGAAATTAATATTGCTGTGGTATTACAGTCATTCCCTTATTAATCATTTGGCAACCTTCCCTCTTCCAAAAACAAGGCATCTGCTTACTTCCAGAGGTGCAGCCTTCAGATCGTTACAAGTAAGATGTAAGAAATGAGTGTTAAAACATTACTCCTAATACTCTGGCTAGCGTGTTTTGACTGCATGGGTGTAACTGTGCTCAGGGCTATCAATCCTTTACAACCTCTGTTTGGCTTTGCTGTCCTTCTCTGTACAATTCTGCAATGATACGCTGAAATAGGTATCATAAAGGGATTGATAAAAAAAAAATAATGAAAGATTTCCTTATTTTTACTAGGGAATGACAGTTCATAAATAATTGATGTCATTACCACAAATGTAAAATGATGAGAAGGATTTATAGTTGTATTTAGTAGAGACCATTAACATCTGCTTTTTCAGTCTAAGAAAATGAGAAGTGAAGAACCAAACCTGGGTAATTAAAAATGCTGGAAGACTGAAAGCTTATGCATAAATTATTCCTCTCCCTGCCTAACGTGGTTAGGGTTTGCTTGTTTGTTTTTACTAACAGGTAATATAAACCACAAGTGTCAGACTTGTCAGCCCAGTTTTTCCATTCAGAAGATTTGTTCTGCATTTCTGCCTTGTCTCGTGGAAGACACACCTCAAAAACTGCAGCAAAGAATGAAAGCCACCTTGTAAAACCTGCAGGAGTCCACATGCTACAAAGGGAAGTGTTGAATACGATATGTTTCCTGCCAGTCTCAAAGAACTAACTCCGCTAATGCTGGGGAATGATTAAGAAACAGAGAGTTCTAACAGTGACACTTAAAAAAACCACATTAATTAATTCTCCATGTTTAGGTTTTTAATGAAAATGTGGGGTTTTGTCCAGTCCTCAAAATACAGCACATTTGCTTTCTATTGCTTTGATAATTTCCAGATTATTCTGTAAACTTTGAATTCTTCCTGAGAGAATACTCTGCAAAATTAAAAACTCAGCTGCAGACCAGTCCAAATTCACTTCTGTTATGACTCCTCAGATGAATATTTTAACTATATAAAGACTATAGATGGTAATGCAGTTATTTGTCATGAAGTTTTGGAAAGGTTTTTTGACTTTCAGGAATGTTGCTATTTTGCCAGATTCATTACTAAAAGTTAAATTCGTCACTGATCTTTCAGTATGTAGCTAAGACACACTGCTTAAAACCACAATAACAGAGATACTAAGTGGTGTAGAACACTTTGATTTCTTCAGAAATGCCAATGTTTTTTAAACAATGCAATGAGAAAACTCAAATCCTTATCAGTTATATTAACCAGCAATTATCACAAGGTCCTGCAGCTGGTTTCAATCTTCAATGGCAGATCAGATTCACCACGAAGTGTTCATATATTAATATAACCCTACTCTATTGCAGTTCAGTTTGGAATTGAGCCACTGAAAAGGTTGTTTTTCACCTTCCTAAACTGTGTCTCAGGACAGCTGGAATTACATCACATTAACACCTTTAAGAGCACAGATCAAAACCACTCTTTCTCCTTGGGAACCAGCTATATGCGAAGGCTGATCTAAAATCTCCTGCCGGCTCAGGTCCTTCAGTAAAGCCTGGTTTATGTTCAGGCCTATCTGAAGAGGTGTGTGTGGACTCACCAGCATACTGAGAAGTTAAGCAAGGCATGGTCCTGTTGGCTCAGTGCTGCTCAGTTTTTTCACCTGACAAAGTACATGTATAGATAGTAGACCCCTTGCAAAAAGAAGAAAGCAGCTTTAATTCTGATAGGTTAGTAAAATGCAATGGGTTTAGATGGTTAATGGGCAAAAGGATGGGTTTCTCCAGACTGGCAAACTACTTCAGGCCTATATCTTCACAAACTTCTATCTATCAATGCCAAACACCACATCCTGGTTATAATAAATACAAGTAGGTTATAGAATCATAGATTTGTCTAGGTTGGAAGGGACTTTTAGGATCAGTGAGTTCAACCATTAACCTAACACTGCCAAAACCACCACTGAACCAGGCCCCTAAGTACCACATCTACCTGTCTTTTAAATACCTCCAGGGATGGCGATTCAACCACTTCCCAAAACAGCCTGTTCTCATGTTGTATAACCTGCTTCCTGATGTTACTCTGGATCTGCAAGACGTCTACTAGTCCTTATATAGAGAGAAGCAGAACTACTAGTTAATTTATCACATGTAAATTATCTGAAATGTGTATGCTATTTCTGATTCAGAAAATAATTTCAGGCTGCTCAAATGAGAGAAAATCTGTTTGCTATTCATAAACACTTGCTGAATAGCATAGGAAAACATTTTTTCAGTGCATAGTCAGCTCCCAAGCTGTTTGCTCCAATTATCCTCCCTTCATGCCACGTGGACTCTGGGGTTATGCAATATTTTTGTGCTTCCTGGCTGGATACATAGTAATAGCTCAACAAATGGCGAATGGTGGTAGCTACTGCCAGGTTTTTTTCTTCCAAAAAGCTAATAGTGTAGGCATTCCTCAGTAAAGAGCAGATGTAATGGAGCTGAACTACTCTTCAGGCTGAGGTGAGGGCTCAGGAATACTGTTCTTGCAATAGTTGACCAGTTCTAAACTGTTAACTGTATCTACATTGTAAGGCAGAAATTATAGCTGAGGAAAGGGTGGCAGATAGTGCTAGCACATCCAGCTATTTTGTTTCCCTTCCCTCTGTCCCAATCTGGTTTTAAGCCATCTCTTTATAGCAGGAGTTTGATTTCTTCAAAGAATTGGAAGATAGGCTAAGAGTGTTTCTCTTTTCTCTTTGATTAGCAGGCACAGAAAGAGCTGCTTTGTGTCTCTTCCACTTCCCTCTTCTCCAGGAGGACAGACATGGCCCATGCCTGCTGACATTGCCTTTTAAAGATAAGCTTTCCTGTACTATCACTGGTAATGCACAAAATGAAACGTGGCCCTCAGAAAGATGGCTTAAAATGGCTCAGACAGGTGAAAGTGGAGCTTTATCACTTTTGTGCCAAGCTGAACTGATATCATTACATCTCCTTCTAGCAGCATAGGATTGGTTGTGTCCAGATGGCTTCACTATCTTGTCATTTGGTAGCTCCTCTTTCACCTGTCCTGCCCTGTGTTGTTTTAGCTCCCCCGTGGAAAGATCTAGACACGCCAGTCAGAAGGAGCTATTAAGAGAGCTGTCCTTAACCCTACTCCAAATAGTCAGAGCCAGCCAGGGTGGGTACCTGTCATCCAATCCTTCCTCCTAGGAAAGACTATATATGTACCATATATTGGCTTTCCCCCTGCCCTCTTTTGTTGTCTTAACTGGCTTGAACATGCAGACATTGTAAATCATTGATTACAAATATTTTCCTGACATTTAGCATTTGTCTTTCCCAGGAGGATTCTGGAGCCAAAAAAGCTCTCAGGAAAACAAATGTGAGCATTATCTGTTTTATTTCCGCCCTTCTGCAGAGCGCAACCACCTCTCTAGGAAGCAAACCTTCTGGGACTGCAGGTGTTAGAGAAGCATTAGGCTGCCTGGCTCAAGCAAAAAGCAGACAGGTCTTTCATTTCTCCTCCCTGGAAGAGGAACCAGTGAGAGAGTGAACTCATGGGAGGCAGAGCTGTGGAGGAGTTTGTGTTGGAGCAGCATTTCTGCTGTTACATGGTTGCCTTTCATTAGGTCTTGCTGGATATCATGGAAAGCTGCCAGGTGGATACTGAGCTTGAGAGACACCAAAAATATGGCAGCTTTCACAGTAACTTCAAAGTTTGTCATGTTAGGAGATAGGGATGAGAGATAGCATTCCTAGAGGATGGATGTGAGTCTTAAAATTGCCTGCTGCAAAGTGGATCTCAGGAGTTCAGCATAGACGCGATGGGATGAGGCGCTTAAAGCATGTTCAGACCACTGGTGGGAGTTGGAGGAGAGTTCAAGATTAAACTTTTGCCAAAGTAGCAATTAATATACCCTCAGTAATTTTTCTCTAAGCACAGTGGTGTCATTGTTTGAGTTGTTTGTATTTTATTGGCCTTCAGCCACTCTTACCTATCTCTTTAGTCAGACACTGCCCTAGAAGTGCAGCATTTGTAATCGTAGAGAACGAGGGCCTGTGAGACTGCACAGGCACCATGACCTCCCACGGATGGTGCAAATCCCCTACTGTTCACCATGCCAGCTTCTCCATCTGAAAAAATGTGGAGAAAGTCTCTGACCTCTTTCTCAGGTACTTTTCAATCCACTGCTAAAAGTTACATATAAATTCTAGACACTTATTTTTTAATTACTGTCAAGATAAACTGGGGCCCCGCCTTCTTTCTGATTTTTTGAAGAGATTCTCTTTTCCCTGAAGCATATAACCTTCCAACTGCCTTAAATGATTTGGTTCATTTCCGTTTCTTAATGAATCTACCATACACCCCAGCACTGCTCCAAGGTACTCTTGTAGAGCTGTTGTCTCATTTGGTACACCCAGCAATATGAGGCAGCTGCCAAGTGGTATATCCTAAAAATTAACCAAAAATTTAAAAAAACAAACACTCCCCCAAAATACTTTAGACCTCCTTTTGGATCCCATCAAACCTTGGAAAATGGGTTCACTATCTCCCACAGACAACTGAAGGACTTTATTATTAAAGTGATCAGGGTCAGTGCTGGAGGAAAACTAGGAATTTTCAGTTTCTGTTCTGTATATGCATGTATGAGGTTATTTGCATCTTTCAAGGAACACTATTTGACTGCACTATATTTTGAGATTGTATAGTCCAGACACTATGTTGCTGTTACCCTTGCCCTCGACAACTTCTGATAAGAGCAAAGATGACAAATTTGCACTTCCAAGAGCACATGCTCAGCGATTAAATAGTCCGCTTAGGTTTTCCACTGTGTACTTTTGCACTTTAATACAAAAAATAAAAATGCTGAGGTTTCCAAACCCAGTTATTTAATGATATTTGTTATCAGATGAAAACATTTAATGTGAGCCCATATCCCTTCACAAATAAGAGAGTTTCTCACTTTCTAAAGTTACTCACCTTATGACCTCAGAAAAAAACCCACCAGTTTCTCTGACTGGAACACTAAGTCATAATAGCATATTTCCACAGTATAACACAGCTCTTACTGCTGTACTCTCTCAATATTTCCTGGCTAGTATGGATTAAAAAGTAGTGAAACAAAACAAAACTATTTTTACAGGTTTGGTTGTCTGGCACACTCACTATTTACTTAAGCTGGCAATTTATGAGAAAGCAGTCTCTCTCTCGCACCACATTGGAGAACATTACTCCCACCATCCCACACTATTAAAAGTATGTGCATTTTTAGCGCAAGAGAATCACCCTAGTTTAAACTCTAAACACATGTTAATATCTGTATCATGAAGTAACAACAATAAACCAAAGCTCTTTTCCTGAGGCACCCACTTTCATCCCGTCAACCTGTTGGAAATTCAGCATTTGTCATGATAAAGAACGCTGCCCGTCTGAACTGATCTGATCACCCACACTTTACCCATCCTGGAAAGTCCAGAAACTTGTCTCTGTGTCAGGAAGACATTGCTACCTGAGGAAGCAAACGGTACCCTCTTCGGAACTCTTACCAGTAATGAGCTGTGGGTGAGATGCATGAACAGAGAGGGATGAAAGATCTCAAGGTCTTTCAATCCCACTCCAAGTTCTGGAAAGGCTGGTTGGTTTTATATTTGTTTTGTTTCTGCAGGAACAGACTGCAATATCCATGGAGATGACATTAGAACGCTGGGAAACCCTAACAAAGATGACTTGTTGTGGCTTGCACTGAAAAAAGCAGATGTTTATTAAAATGTCAGCCAAATGACTTATGTGTCACTGACCCTGAGGACGGTACAGCAGTCCTGCAATGTTTAAAATGTAATAATAATTAAAAACAGTCAGTCATTGCTATTGAGTGATAACTAGGATTCTTACCAAAATGGTCATTTTTGTTCAAGTCTAAACAGGAGAGAGATGGTTGGCATCTCGGTGGCTGAAGACTCCTATTTATTTTCAGTATTTAGATCCATAGGTCAAACTGGTTATTTAGAAGGGACTGAAATTGATACGGGCTGCTTTACAGTTCTGACATTTCTATTTCCCCAATGGATTGCATTAAAGGTTATTGACCTGTTTAGGGCTGAGTATGCCCGTAGAGAATGTGCTCTGGGAGACTTTGGCACTAAAAGCTGTAACATTTCTTCGCTGTAGTAACATTTATCAGATAATTCCAATTACTGGTTGCTTTTGCAGTTTCATACAGAGGGAGAAAGGGATTTACATTTAAGACTCAGTTCCCAGCACACTTTACAATATATGCAACCATCTCTATCATTTATTGTGTCCTTTGTTCTTTCCCTCCACTCTCTCAGATTGATACTATTTGATCAATCACAGTTTTGCAGCCTGACTCCATAAATTTCAGTCCCTCCAGCTTTGTCCAAATGTCACAGAAGAGTTGAGAGTGCTTTCTGAACCATGAAGAATCAATGTTTAAGCCATAGCCTGCTGTGATGATGTATTTAGTAAACAAGTCTGAACTAGAATACACCAACAAACTCAGTCCCCTGGTTGCAAGAGCTGCAAGCACTCAGCTTATTGAATCATTTCTTGTGGATAAAGTGCGTGTATATGGTCTGGAGGACAAGTGAGAAGAGCACGTACAGAAATAGCTTTCTCTCTGATAATAAGTGAATGGAGGCAGCAGCCAGGGAGCCCTCCTGCCATACCATACTACTGGAGGAGAGTGCCTCGTCAGAAATATTGTAATACTTACAAAATACTTTAAATTTCATAGATTTGGACTGAAGCAATTAGATTCCCAATAGTGTATTGGCTGTTAATTCCAGATGGTTTTTCTGAATGTTTCTCATGTTTCATAAAAATATGTTCATAATGATGCAAATTCCACCTGTAAATTATCTGGAAATCGATATTCCCATTGAGTAAGTTAATACTCCTATTATTAACTAAAACAACAGCATAGCAATCTTAAAGTGTTCTTAAGAGGTTTCTAAGCAGTAGATAGACTTTTCCATTAATTCTTCCCTGGCCACAGCAATTTTGAAGACCAGTATATTAAGTGTGGCTTTTTATGGGCAATAAAGTTGATAGTTGGGTAGCTTAGTCTCATGCCTCAGTGCTTTGGATTTGGTTAGAAACCCTGATAAACAAGAATGTAAGAAACACCAGTTTATATTTGGGAGAAACAAATCAGCAGTTACTGAAAGGTAAATATATCCAGATTTGTTTATCAGTCATTCATTCAAGTATTCAGGTGTAAATAACTAATTCACTTTAAGTTACATTTCTGACTTTTACCAGGAATCACACTGGCAAGCTAAAGAAGATAGCAGTTTTGAAATGGACATGGGAGATTGCATTTGCTCATGTTGAATACCCAAATAAGTACACAAAAGTTCTTACACTCAGTGTCTAAAACCACGAGAGAACCCTATTGAATATCCATAACAGCACAAAGAAAACCAGGTATGCCTCTGGTTAAGGGCACTGTGATATTTGCAATATAATTAGTCGCTGCTGAGAACTGCAAGGTGGTCAATGCATTTACACATATGATTTATAGGATTAATTCCAACTGACTCACCCCTTTCTGGTAAGAAACTTCATTTCCTATAACTAAATGACTGACAACTGCATTGTTACCCAAATTTCACAATACAAAATGTTAAAATTTCTGATCTACTACACTTGTATGGATTAAAATGATTTTTATGAGATTTTCACATCTGCTGATCTTCCTTCCAAGGTGCAGGCTGATTATTAAAAATATTAACTAAAGTCCTCACAAACAAACAAAAATGAAACTTTCAAAATAACTCTTCCTTCTCCTTTTCCTCCTCTTCTGCACAATGAAATTGAAAGCTCTGTTCTCTGCCTTCCTTTGGTTCAGTTAGAAACAGCATAAATCCCAATGGAACAGCTGAATTCTTGATTTTTGTTTTAGACAAAGATCCCCATTTCGCAATTGGTTATAGTCACACGGACACGCAATTATCTGACTACCTCTGACACTCATCATTTGGTAGAGGAAAATTGACTTCTGCAAATATGTGCTTCAGAAGTATTCAAAAACAGTGTCCCTATCATAATTATCCCGATCTTAAAGAATTCAAACAAATCATAATTAAGCAGAGGAAAAAGACTCTGAAACAGGATTTACACTGAATTTTGAGAATCTAACAAGTGTAACAGATAAAACACTGATAGATGCCTACATTACAAATAAACATGAGTGCAACAGTTACGGTATGAATGGCATTTCCTTGGGTAGAATTTTGGCTGTTTGAAGATGCAATCTAGGAAGATATTTTAAGATGCCAAGTAGGTGTCATGAGAACAAGTAGGGAGCATAGTTCACAGCAAGACCTGCAATTCACATTTCTGTCTGGGAGAAATCTTAGTTAATGAGAAATTCTTGATTACTTTTTTATATACAATCATTTGGAATATCTCAGGGTCTCTCCTGAAACAAACATGAAGAGAATCAAACATAAAGGCAGAAGTCGGTGGTTACTGCCATCAGTTCCAAGCTATCCCTAATCCTTAGGCCAGTGAATGGGTGTTTTGTGCTTGGGCTGTAACAGGGAAGCTGTTCTGCTTTGCCCAGTCAGTGGGAGCAAGGTCTAGGACATGGCATCAAGCCAGTATCCTAAAAAAGGAGTGAAAGCAACTAATCTCTCTATTTTACACCTATTATAAAGGAGAACTGCTTCACCAGGATAAACTGGAGGTATGGAGCACAAGATTGGGGCATCATATTTCTTGGGAAATAGGCTCACATCCAATAACCAAGGAGAAATTTAGCCAGGATCTGTCACAACCCTAGTGAGCACACTGCTGAACGGGGGATGACTCCTCCCTAGTACTTTCATGTGGATGTTAAGAAAGACCATCTCAGTTGCAATGATTAACTCCAGAGAAAGGTTCACAACTGCAATTTCATTTTGCAGTTAAATGCATCTCTCTAGCCTGGAATTATGTTTCTAATTCTCTTTGAAAGATAAGCTGCAAGCAAAAACTTTCCTCTTAGACTTTCCTGCTGCGACTTAAGAGACTCCTGGTTTAATGCAGAGTCTGCTTTGAACTTCCTTCTCAGATATCTAGCTCTTCCCATGTATCATAGGCCACACATAGGAATCTACCTTGCCCAGGAATTGGGAGCTCAAAGTGTCCCTGCTGTTAATAAGGTGTGTTGCATCCCTGAGCCTACAGCTTAACTTATAAATTATGTGAATTTAATGATTATTCTTTGCATGGGCTGACCATTTAGGTCAAAGTTTCTTGGTAAAACAACAGGCTGCAGCAACCTAAAAGGTGTGCAAATCTTGTCTCACAGTGTGACTGCTCAAAGCTTCTGTGTTTTCATTGAGTCAATAAGCTCCTAACATTCTTCATAGGAAACTAGGCACTATTCCTGTAACATGTGTCATTTTCCTTTGAAAAAAGCCTGCAAGAGCTCCCTCAGAAATCAATAAACACTTTTCAAGTAAGATGGACAACACCTACTCAGTTAATCTTGTTTTAATCTCTACACAGGGAACAGAACTACTACTCCTCTTTGTCTCTATTTTTCCTGAATTAAACACATCAGATTCACTGCTAAGCCTCTTCATCAGCCTTAGTGTATGGATGAATAAAATCAAAATATAATATTTTAAAACCCAATTTAGGTTAACAAATATGCAAAAACTTATCCATAGATATCCATTCTGTGGAAAAGTGAATTTCAGTCCTCCTTGTTATTTTGTGTGATTTGAAAACTAAGGAAAAAAATGCCAACCTCCCCCATTTCTAACAGAAGAAGAGTACTTATTTATTCAAGTCTCCACATATGCTTCATACCTAAAATGAAATTGCATTAGTCTTAACAGATAATTACAGCTACAAACCCTACATTTAAAAGAGACTTTATGGTGTTTAGACTGAAATTTGTTATAAAACTCAGCAGTACTGTTTTGATTCCATATCTACAAATAAAAAAAAAAACCAAACCGCAGACAAATTTATTTAATTTCTAAAATCTGTGATTTGGTGAGGAGATGTATGACAATGACACTGGAATAGAGAAATGAATTTGCCTGGGTTCAGCAATTGTTCACTTTGGTGATACATTTTGATTCCTTTTCAATTTGTCCTTGACACCAAATATCCGACTTCTGCAGAAGTTTCTTTGCAGGGGAAAGCTACAGCCTAATATTTAGATAAATGTTCAATATTAAGAACAAATTGTCTTAACAAAATACTACCTTATAAATAAGAGAATTAGGGAAAACTTCAAAACTGTCAATATATACTTCCCATTTTAGCAATTTGATCTGTCCATTTTAGTTCAGTTCAGAACAACTTTTCAGTCCCCCAAATAACGCAAAGAAGATTTTCAGATTGTTGTCTGGCCTTTAAGATTGCTAAATGTTGTGCAGTGCTCTTTTAAGTGCTACATGCAACTTGATGCCAGCAAAAACAATTTATGAAATACATTATTGTAGTTTCCAGCTCACAATTCAGAGACTTCATGGCTGGAATCTGAATTATGTGCTAGCATGCATTCAGTTGTTATTAATCCATGGTTTGAAAAGCAAGTCAGTTTTTACTATGATATATTGCTCTCTATGAACCGCTGAACTATTTTTGTAGATGCAAATTACCCTAATAATTTACCAATTCAACAATTTTCTTCAGCAAAGGAATACTGATAAATTGTTTAGTCTTTGAGCTTATAAAGGTTACTTCAGGTAAGTTTTTACCAGTACGTGTGTATACTGGTCTCACAATGTCTTTTCTTTCCTTTGTCTGATAATTAAACTCTCAGCGATGCGTTGTCTTCCAAAATTTCTTGACACTAGAAAACGATTCTCAGCCTGTCTTGCAGGCTATGACATTTCATTCACTTGCACACAGATTGCACTGTTTTTTTTTTCTTTAAAGATTATGACATAATTATACCTCTCGGTAAGCCATTGTTTCTCTAGTGAATGACAGCTTTCTGGCATGAGCTAGTACTATTCAGAAAGCAACAGTTGCTCGCTCAAAGTGGTGCTGGGTGAACTCCACAACCGGGCAAAGAGATCTTACAGGAATGAGAAGATGATTACAAAGTCCCATCTCCCAGCAATCCTTCTTCAAGTAAAGGTCTTACAGAAACACCACAGAATAATTTAGGCTGGAAGGAAACTCTGGAGGGCATTTGTCCAATCCTTTCTCACTCATATCCGTGCAACCACAAAACCCAAACCTGTGGTGCTCTCCTTTCACACAGTCTTGAAATGTGCTTCCCAGGTGTCCTGTACGTGATACCTCAGGAAGAGTAGCTTAGAATACTTCAACTTCAGAAGAGAAAAGCATGACTCGATGACACAAATAAACCCGCCATGTTATCCTTCTGCTCTCAATAAACCAAGGCAACTTGTGTCTTCCCTGCCAGCAAGGCCACCAAAGCCTGGAAGGCTTCTGACTTGTTCCAAGACCCCATACACCTCCTCTATGGGAACTGTCAAAATTAAGTTATTCCTTCCAACTCAATAATCATATACAGCTTAGCAAACGCAAGGATGCCGATTTCTCAAGCCTGCAAAGCTGTTTCAGTAGTAGCCTCAAGACACTTTGATGCTACTAGAAGGCCATCATTACTCTTCACTACACAAACTGTCTAAGAAAAAGCCACGAAATACTGCTGCCTCTCAGAGTTACCATACTAGTGGTTCACATCAAGAAAACCAAATTCCCTGAGCGTTGCTAATGACTGCTTTCTTTTTCCATCTCCTTTTTATTATGGCAGAGGTCTCTGTAACAAAAGCCTCAAGTTTGGTGAATGGCAAAGTTAATTGGATATGCCCTGCTTGAATATTTCTATTTTTGATTGTCTAATTAGAGTGGGCAAAAGACAAACCATTTTTATATTCAGATGGCTTTATAGGCTGCAATATTTTTCTTTTATTTCTCCAAATCATATATGTCTATTTTAAGCTCTTTTTCCTAAAATTCCATTCTGGAATCTGACAGAAGCTTCCTGAAGAAAATACATGAATGGTAATTTGAGAACTTAGGTAATTTATAATCAACGATTCAAAGCAAGATACTAGAGACAGCTGAAACAATAAGAAAAGTACTGAGCATAAGAGCAGTAAAGGGTTTTTCTGCTCAGATTTCAAGGGAGCAATACAATGATCTTTCTACATTTAAGATGGGTATCTCCATAAAAAGTTAGCATGCAGGAAATCTAGCACTTTCATGTCCCTGACCCAAAATATAAATGCAATATTCTCATTTGCCGGTTGAGAGAACAAGAGATTTTTCCATCTAATTTGCGCATAAAGATAGCATCAGATAATTCTTGCTCCAGCCTTCCCTGATGTGGGGCAGAAAGATGCCACTTAATTACGTTAATGAAAATTTCATCCCATTATAGGTAAACTAACTGCAGACAACAAGCAGGTGCAGTCTTGCAATTTCTTGAGGTTTTGTCAGCCTATTGTAATGTGAGAATTTGATTTGCTGTCTACTGCTTAATTTTGTGGATAGTTGCCATTACTTTTTTTTGGCCAGGTAGGGCAGATATGCACAGTGAATATACTTTGTTTCTTTCTCTCAGCTGAACTGTAACTTTAAAAGTAAGGAAGTGTATTGTGAAAAATGGAATTTGAGCCTGAAATTAATTTGTAACAGAATGTCAAGAATAAATTTGAAAATGCTTTATTCCAAAGAAAAAAAAAGATGAAGAGTCTATGTGGGGTTTTTTTAAGGAGTTGTATCTCCTACAAAGCAACAAAGACACCCATAGACTTTGGAGTTTCTCTTTCACATTGGATAACTAAATTTAAAATGTAAATGTGCGCACATTTGCTGATGGCATAAGAGGGCATAGGAAGGATTTTGAGAAGTACAGCCTAGAGGAATATTATCACTCTACCGGGACCTCACAACCCAGCTGTTGCCAGGACCTGAGCAAGAAATACTGCATTTCCCCTGGAAAGTATCATGATGTCTCAAACTCCAAGAGCAAAGGCTGGATCTTTGCTTTGTAACCCAGGCGCACCTCGTTCCTCCAGCTGCTGCAGGAGGAACAAAGGACGAGGGAGGGAGAGGGATTTGGGGCAAAGCTTTTACTTTCCTCTGCTAAACTAATTGATACTTTGATACAACTGACACCTTTTCAGACCTGATTTTAAGTTACCTACCTACAGAGATAGCTAATTTAATAGATAATTAATGTGGGAGAATATGCATTAGTTAATTTTTTATTTTATGAAGCCCTTAGTCTCTGAAAAGCCTTTTTGTATTTCACTACTGATTCTGAGAAAAAAAAAAAAAAAAGAAAAAATATTTGTCATATTTAATGAACCCAAAGTATTTTAAACCAGCAGAAGCACTAATTTGAGAAGCTGGTAAGAAAAATTCAGTATTAACACACCCAGAGTGAGTCTGGAAAAGGACCAGGAATTTTTAAACGGCTGTAATAAAATGTGATAGTATTCTTGGATGGGAAATATTAGACAGATGGAAGGAATCCTACTAATGCCCAACAATGCATCAAGCAATGTAATTACATGCTGTAGGCAGGATCCAATTACTAATGCTTTGCAAGGCATAAAGGTATATGGAACCAACTATTTTTACAGCTGCCATAAAATTGCATTCTTCTTCATATTCTTTTACCTTACTTAAGGTGCTCTTACTGTGCATTACAGTAAGCAAAAATTCTAGGTACCAGCAAAGAACGATCAGAAAGTACAAGATGACAAAGTTTGTTTTAAACCCACAGCACAACAGATAGTGTCCTACCA
This sequence comes from Nycticryphes semicollaris, assembly GCA_013400055.1. Classification (NCBI taxonomy): domain Eukaryota; kingdom Metazoa; phylum Chordata; class Aves; order Charadriiformes; family Rostratulidae; genus Nycticryphes; species Nycticryphes semicollaris. Next base: position 52,068 of record VXBJ01001484.1, on the reverse strand, counting down.
GTGTGCTGTGGTATAGTAGATCCAGAAATCCCCTGCCCTAACACAGTAAACTGTGTTTAACAATTTAGAAGCAAATTCTTAGTAGTTTAGGGTTAATCCAGGCCCATCCTAAAAGATGGAGGTAGTCTTTTCCTCATAAATGAACGTAAGGCCAGCAGAAATCCCACAGTTATCCCCTAGCACTGCCAGGCTGGTGCTAACCTGGGTCTGTAGGAAAGAGCAGCTGCCCCAGGTCTTCCACCCTACCCACGCTGGTGAAGGCTTCCTCAGGGAATAAACTCAACTCCTTCTCCTGCATCTGTGTACTGCATAGACCTAAAACTACAGACATATGCATGTAACTATATGTAAGTCTCTGTATCTGTACTCTTGCAGGCTACGTCTTTGACTCCAGATGACAGGTTTGGATTTGCTGTGCAGAAAACCCCAGTGCTGTGATTTCTTAGTTATGAAAGTGAACTGCATAGCTAGCATTGTACCTCCTTTACACAAACATAACTTAACTACAGCTGCAGTCTGATTTTTCATCATTTTTATGTATCACACATCTATAAATAACTTTAAAAAAATATTTTATCTTGCAGTCTGCTGTCGTTTGTCATTTTAACTTCATTGATTCACTTTGCAAAAGTGAATCTGCTTCAGATATGGGAAAGCCAAGGAAGAGATTAGAAGCTAAGGCTCAGTAGTCTTTATTGCATATGGTAGCATTATTTTCTGGGAGATTTCAAATTTTCTCTTAATAGTTTTTCTATTAATTTTAATCTCACTACAGCTAAATTATAAACTCGTCCTTGCTAAAGTCACAGTTACTATATATCTGAAGTATATAGCGATTCATTATATAAATTTAACAAATCATTATATACCAAACACACTATTAGCTTTTTATATGTATTGTAACCTTTCCACATTTCAGTATGCTGCTTTTCTAATTCAGTTCTTAACGATATAAATGATACTGTCTTATGACTATTGCTAAAGAGGTTATGCAACTTGCTCAGATAGCTTTTCTTGGCTATGCTAATGAAAAAATCAAGTTTGGAGGTGAACAAGAATAATTCCTAACTGTATTATTTTAAATGTATGCTGGTTGGGATTGTCTTCCATTTACACTACAGTTTTCCTGATTCATGTTTTGCCTTCCTGTAGTGCGGGAGTTGTTGTTTTGAGCAAGCTAAAAGACACAATTGATGTGATTGTATTATATGCTGCAATACCGAAAAGGCCTCACCTCTCACTGAACTCTAGCAATATTTTTATTAAATAATTTTCTAATTGAATCCATGCAACATTTGTTCCCTTTTATGAGGAGAGAAGATGTCAGCTAATTGTGCACTTCATACCAGGGTGGAAGTGATTAGATAATCACATATTTTCAATAGCAGAATCTTCTAGAATAATTGTTTCTGTGGGGGTACCTTATCTGTTGTCCCTTTCTTTTCAGAGATTTTTCTTATTGGAAATATGTCCTTGGGCTTTTCTTTGACTGAATATTGCTATTGGACACTTGTGTTCTACACATGCCAAGGAGAAATTAAGTATAAACAAAAACACTAGGAGAAAATTATAGAAGATTGTATATAATGATAAATTATATACATATATACATGATAAAACCAGTAGCACTTCTGCATATATAATACAAAGCACACCCTGCACCAACACAAATGCCAAACAGAGCAATTTCTATGATCCTTCAGGCATATTCATCACCTTATTTTTGGACCTAGAATTAGTTTGGATAGTAACAAAAATCAGAGGTTTTAAGTCGATTTCATTTGCAGAGATTAAAGCAAAGAGATTAAATGAACAGCAAACATTGCTGAAAGTGAAGTTTGGATATAAACATTGTCATTCTTGCAAACTTTTCCAATGCTATAAATCTTCCCACATTAAGCTCAAAGACTTTTTTTTTTTTTTTCTTTTTTTGCAGTGGCTTGATGAAAGGTAGCAGTACTTTACAGGTATTATAAATTGTGTAAAATAATTGCTGGCTTTGGGAATTCTCCTCTCTTTGAATTACATTTAAAATCAATGAAATTTAATTAAAAATACATATATCACAATTGCTCTGACTAATTTTCCTCAACACTTAATTTTCACATCTAAACCATCTAATTTTATCTTTTTTCCTACACAATGGCTCTCAGCTGGCTGGCACAACCTGTTTTGCCTATGTTAAAAGCAGCCAGTGCAATGTCAAAACTTTTCTTCTCTGATAAACCATGTCACAACCAGTTTAATGTGATACAACTGGGAGTTCATAATCCCTAACACTGCACACTGTAAGCATTAAGCTACTGACTGGAGGTCTCTTCAGAGATATTCAACTTGTATAATCCTGAAGATATCTGAAGCTTGAAGGCTTTAAACCTGTTTCCTAGCAGACCAGAAATCCCTCTTGAAGCATAATTATGAATGGGTTTTTTTTCCATCTGGTACTCATAAAAATATAGATAACATTTTAGAATACAAATAAAAATGTTTTCAAAAAAAAGTGTGTGTTTTTGAACAAGCACATATCGCCATTACAAGGAGGAGCATGTTTTGGAGGAAGCATGTGATATTTTTTTTTCCATCGAAGGAATACAGTATGCACAGCAGCAATAATAGAGATGGTAATGTTGTTGAGCAGCATAGGTAAAATAAATCTGAAAATTTTGCCTGGCTATTGTTTTCCACACCATAAATCTCATTTTTTTCCTTTTCCTACACATAGAAACCTTGCTGGTAACACGAAATGTAATCCATTTTATTAGATCACTATGAAATCTGCTATGTGTCAGAATCCATGATAATCCCCAGTGATGTATCAAGTCCATGGATGTAGAATAGATGAAGCTCATAATGATATCTTTTCCTTCGTATTAACTCAGTGAGAATTTGGTCATTTGTTCTTACCTGAGCATCTGGAGAGGATGGCTTCGATAGCACTGTCATTGCTTTTGGCCAGAACTGCATCCACAGCTTCATTGTTCCTGGGCTTTACATCTTCACACTGGCATGGGTGAGGGGAGGGAGTCAGGGCTGAGAGGTGGAAGGATTGGTGTCTGTTCCTGGTCTCCTGGTAGTCACTGGGGCAATCATAGGTATCTCATCCCCTCCTCCACACTTGGATTTTCCTCTCTGTAAAATAAGAATCACAATACTGACCTTCTATGTGGTTTGTATTGAAATCCATTGATGCAGTTAGTGCTACTCTCAGAAACACTCTAAACTGATACTGTTTCCTAATTTAGTTCATTTTGAAAACTTTTTTTTAAAATAAGAGAATATATTTTTTTTAATAGCCCATTTAAATTCATATTTTATGAGTTCCTGCCAGAGCTATTGCCTCTCTTTCTTAGCAATTCTTGAAGTGGTAAAGATATTGGTTAAGTATTACAAAGTAAATAATTAGGCCTTCAATTACTAGTAAGATTGTTTTTTAAACTGCTGTCTATTGAAATTAGAACCTTTTGAACCTATAGTAGGGCATAAAGTATCTCACTGTTCAAAATACAAGATCAGGTTACTCTTACATTAAATATAAGACTATATAAAATATATTTATATATAAACTGTTTCTAACTAAACATTACAAAGGAGCTTGTATTATCGCAAGCAATTATTTAAGAAATAATCAAAAGACTTTTCCCTTTCAAAATGAAATTGGAGCCTAACTGTAATCAAAACACTTCCCAAATATGTTTCTGTTACATTAGTAAAGACTTGTTAAAAAGTCACCTTCAATAAGAGTATCTGTAAAATAACTTACATATATTTAAAAGGAAGGTTATTTTCTGAAGAAAAATGCTCCATGCTTATCTTTTGTTAGCTTAAGGCACCAACTAGAATATATTACTTCTCTGGGAGATGTCCTAATTAAAAATATCCTCTCTAAACAACTTAACAAGGAGGAGGTCTCCTGTTCTTTAAAAAGATACTGCTGTTACTTGATTGTCTCTCTCTCTTTTTTTTTTATAAACCCAAATGGCTGCCTTAATTATAGTCTGCAGTAATTTTCCCCCAAATTAAAGGTTATTGTCAAACACCCTCTGCAAAACAATGCTAAAACAAACTGAAATATACAAAAATCCATCCTGGAGTTTATGCTGTTGAGACCTGGAGGTAATAGGCCTAGTTTTATTGCAAAAAAAAAAAAGCATCATTCTCATTAATAATTGTTGTGTCTGCCAATTTCTGAATGGAGCCAGTAATTGCCTAGGAGCCTGTGTAATTAGCTTTAATACTGAAAAGGGACAGATCTAGATTAGATATTAGGAAGAAATTCTTAACTGTGAGGGTGGTGAGACACTGGAACAGGTTGCCCAGGGAAGCTGTGGATGCCCCATCCCTGGAGGTGTTCAAGGCCAGGCTGGATGGGGCTTTGAGTAACCTGGTCTAGTGGGAGGTGTCCCTGCCCATGGCAGGTGGCTTGAACTAGATAATCTTTAAGGTCCCTTCCAATCCTAATTATTCTATGAGTCTATGAATTAACAGGATGCAAACTATCATTCTGTAGGTCTTAGGCATGCAAGGAGCTTCTAAATAACTTACACTAGAAAGAAGGACACAATTGTTATAAATTAAAATAACCGTGATAAAGCATAAAATTGTTATAAATTAAAATAACCGTGATAAAGCATAATAATGATATTACTAACTACCTTTGTATTGGCAGTGAGATTAGTGTTTCTATTTGTCAAAAAAACGGTAGTGAGCAATCCAGAAGCAGCTGCAGGAGGAAGACACAGGCTGTGTTGTTTCTGGGGAGGCAGCCAAGCCAATCCTAGTACTGCCTCTGGGGTTATGGAGCGTTGAGGGAAAATTTCTATCCCCAGAGTATGGTGAGGACAGAAGGACAACCTCCTCTGTCAGATGGAGTCTGTGGACCTGCTGCTTCCTGTGGCGTTGCAGTGCTGGCAGGTGGCAGCTGCACTCACACCAATCCCTCTTTTTTTAAGCCTGTTCCTCTTTCTGTTTTTTAATTTTTGGCCATTAGTCTGAAGAGATACAGAACAACAGCTCTTGCCTATGAGGAAGAAGGCCCCAACTACAAAGGTAAAAGGGGGTTACAAAGAGACAAAAGAGAGAAGGAGCATTCCCTGTACCCTTCTTATTGCAGCTATGCTGTGTGCAGAAAACAATTTTTGATCCCTTAAGAGACCCCCAAGAAGAAGCATAAGCATCTAGCTGAGACTCAGATGCCTTTGCCTGCAGCACTAGATGCATTTTAAGAACTTCCATCCACACATAGATTTGCTGTGGCTCTGTTTAACTTGTGAAATCTGATCACAGCATAAGGTGATATGACTTAAGGCAGAGCCAGGGCTCTAAGTAAGAGAAAAATTATTGTAGTGCAGTAAATAACAGCACTAGAAGATCAGTGCAACATAACTTTCAGACAGATTAAAGATACCCTAGATTGCAAATTTGTATGATCTTCTACCAGTTACATTAACTGTTTGGAAGCTGCTATTGATGGAGTCTTTAGGGCAAAAGAATGTAGGTAACTCCTGAATCATGCATACTGAGATCGTACACCAATTACTTGATCTCCTTATGAAGTTAGCTCCAAAGAGATTACTGTGATTATGAGAATGGGTAATTGTGTTTATTTTAGAGGAACAAAGACATTATTTTCCATTATTATAAATAAAGTCAGCAAAGTTCACTGTAACATTTTCCTAGAAATAGAGATTACCTTCTTTTCCTCACAACTGATTTTAAATGGTGGTTCTAACCATGCTTCAATTTAAAGTTAACTTTAATGAACCTAGTCAGTGCAAAGGAAATTTGGTTATACTTGATGATTATAATACTCATCAGTTTTCTTGGCAATCTGAGATGATGTCCCCATGTACCTTTGTCCCCAGACAAGTCGTCAGCCACTATACTCTCTTCCTGTTGGACCTGCCAGGTTTCAGGCTTACATATTTTTATGGTCATGAATCTGACTCTCCTCAGTCTGACCAAGGAGGATATGAAATGCTTGAGAAAATATGCACTAATATATTCTGGAAAAGTACACATGCTTCAGTTTGTTTATGCTGAGCAGAAGCTCTGAAACTTTAAACATGATCAGATAAGATGCCCATGCTCAGAATTCTATCTATAGGGTCCTTGGAATCAAGAGGAAAATATGCAAGAGGGGGAAATGATGCTCCTCCCTATGCTCTATTTCCCTTTGGTACTGTCTCACTTTCTTCTGAAACCTCACCCCCGCTTCCCATAAAGGCAAACTGTATTTGTATCCCTTTACTCCTCTCTAATGGATGTCAGCCAGAGAAAGTTCAGAGAGCAGAGCAAGGAGAGACAGAAATATGCTTGTTCATTGGTGATGTGGACAAAAAAGCAAGCTAAATGAGGCAAAAACCTCCACTGTGGCAAACCTGGAACACTGTAGGCTTAGGAAGTCCATGTGGTGAAAAGAAATGAAGACTAAGTTGAGTACAGATTAAATTTTTGGTCTTTGAAGACTTTGGGATCCATAGCTGAAAGATACTCTGACCCAGAAGTTTGAAGAGCTGGAAACTGCATCAGATCAGCTAAAAAATTCTGACTGCTCGTCTTGAGTTCTAGTTTTTTACGCCTGTCTTTTACTTCTGTTCTGACTCTAAGTTTTATTTTAAAAAATAGCAGAGGCAAAATTACAAAAGAAAATGCTTTGATGATTTCAAGTTGCACAAAATTAAAGTAGGAGATCTCTCTGAATCTCTGCTGTCTGCTGAACATTTTCAATTTAGATGAATTGCCACTTCCAAGAAAATTCCATGAACAAACCAGATCTTCCCTGGGTTTTCCAGGAACCCCAGTGTTATCAGCAACAAAATCCATCTGAGATATGAAGCTTTCCAAGACCTTCTGACTGTACTTGAATCAAGATAGAATTTGAGGAATTAATCAGTTTCACCTAGAGGCATCTTTTTAATTGTAAGTGTAACACTCTGTTACCTTAATGTAGTCTGTTGATAGTCATATTACTATAAAAGAGACCTGGAGGTCAAATGACACTTGTCTTTGCTGCTCCTAAATGCCTCCTCAGAGCATTTAAAAAATAAGTGTTTTCTAGTTTGGAGGTAAAGACATAGTAAAGAGAACTGTGCAGAGCTTTGTGGTGCAATTGGAACTGCATTTTGCAGCCAGTGCTCCAGAAGCAAGGATGGATTTGAACTGCAGAGCGTGCCAGTCACTGCACTGGATGCTCACAGAGCTAATGGGGAACATGTTCAAAAATAAGCTTGCACCACAACAAAGACATTAATCACAGTTTGTTGGCATGACTCTGAAAACAATTTCTCTGGGTCTGCATTCACTGCAGTTATATTTGGCTTTGAGTCTCATCAGCATTTATAGTTCTCAAAATACTGTAATATAAACATTATTTCAGTGGGACAAACTTCCATTAGATTTAAGGTCCATGAAATGAGAATCTTTGAAATAGAATCTAGATTAAAATGGTAGCAATTTGCCGGAGGAGTCTCTGATACCATGTGGTTAAGAAGGACTGCAAAGTCAGCAGAGCACAACCGGCTTAAAAACGGGATGGAGCGAAGACTATGGGGTTCACTCTAATCACACCTCAGGACTGGGATACCCCGCAAATTTAGCACAGCGCCACAGTTGGGATGACCTAATAGTTACAGTCTGAACATATTTAATCTCTTAGACGCAAACATCTCTTTTCCTTAAACGCGGCTTGAGTACAAGATGGGCCTAACAGCACGAAAGAATAGCAGAGAGAGAGCCTGCAATCCGTTTTTCATTGGTTCCTTAAGATGAAAGAGCAATATGTGAGTCATTTTCTTCTACAATGGTGAAGCCTGAATTCCATTGCATCTGGTTAATACCAAGGACTGTCCAAACAGTATTCCATTGCAATTTGTCACAGACTACAATGCGGTCATAAATGTTTCGCGGGTCGTTTTTTATGGGTTTTGAACTCAGCAATAAAATACAGTTCTTTGAGTGGAATTTCAGTTACAGAACTCCTATACTAATACCTAGTAATAAAACAATTTCATTAATAAGTGATAAATGACTGTCATTAGTTCTGCACCTACATGTCAAACAACAGAATACCGAAGCACAGTAACAGAGATGGTCACATGGGCTTGTGTTTATTGGGTTTTGTGTCTTTTCAGACTCATGTTTTGAGTCTTTTTACACTGACGTTTCATAAGCTGCTCATGCAGCAATAAAACAAAGTTAGGGAAAACACTCAAGACTTTTTTACAAGATACTGAATTGTTCTGTCTGATATGCATGCAGTCTGGTGGGAGGAAAGGGTCTTGAGGTTTGCTGCTCCTCTCCTCTCTCATCCTCTCTTCTCCTCATTTCCATTTCCATTTTCCTTCCTTCCAATATTCTTGCTCTGTGATGTAGCTTTTCTTTTTAGTCAGCTTGTTCCACGCTTGTAAAGATCCCCTGCCAGCTGATGACTGGCTGATGTAGTAACAGTTACCTAAGCAGTATTCAATCACGCCTCATTTGGATTGCTTTAAAGTAAACTGATCCTCACTTTGCAGCTAGCTTGAGTCTGAACAGATATTTGGGGATTAAGGTGGTGTGTAAAATGAGCAGATACGCTGTTCTGGTTTCTCTTAAACTGACTCATGATAGAAGGAAAATGCTGCCAAGGTAACTACGAACCTTGAAAAGAAAGTGGAGATGGGCACCATCCTAATTGCAGCGCATACCTCCTGTTGGAAACCATTTTTACTTATGAAGCAGAGAAACATGGGTGAAGCTGAGACACAAAAATGCAGTGCAAAGCCCACGTGAGATGGAGGCAGTGAGTCTTCACTCTACATCAGGCCACCAAGGTCTAAAAGAGTACCCTGTGCTGCTCCACCACCCCAAGACCAATGCAGTCAGGGCTCACTGCTTAAATGTGATCACAAACCCAGCTGGCACAGATGTAACAGGTTGTGCTGGCCCAGGCAAGAAGCTGCACCAACACATCTCCACCTCTTCAAAGGCCAACTTGGGAGCATTGCTGTCATTCAACAGCCGGTGGGCTGTTTTTCTGTTTTCAGGAGATGGAGTGCAAGGCAGTAGCATACAAAGAGACACCTGAGGTCCCACAGGCTTGCTGGCACCACACTGCTGCCTCCTGACCCACCCTTCTGGCCAATAAAGTCAATGGTAACCTGGGGTGCATTAAAAGGAGAGTGGTCAGTAGGTCGAGGGAGGACATCCTCTCCCTCTACTCTGCCCTCATGAGGCCACAGCTGGAGTACTATGTCAAGTTCTGGAGGACAGTGGAGTGCTATGAAAATGATCAAGGGAATAGAGCATTTCTCTTATGAGGAAATGCTGAGAGACCTGGGTCTGTTTAGCCTGGAGAAGACTAAGAGGGGAATCTCATCAATGCTTATCAATATCTAAAGGGCAGGTGTCAAGAGGGTGCGACCAGACTCTTCAGTGGTGCCCAGCAACAGGATGAGGGGCAACAGGCACACACTGAAAAATAAGAAATTCCTTCTCAACAAGAGCAAAAACTTCTTTACTTTGAGGGTGATAGAACACTGGAATAGGCTGCCCCAAGATGCTGTGGAGTGTCCTTCTCTGGAAATCTTCAAAACCCACTTGGATGTGTTCCTGTCCAAGCTGTTCTAGTGAACTTGCTTTGGCAGGGGGCAATTAGTCTAGGTGATCTCCAAAGGTCCCTTCAAATCCTTAAAATCCTGTGATTCTGTGACCTGTTTCACAGCACGTGTGGAAGCTTCTTGGCTTCTTGGCCATTCAGGCAAGGTGGCATAAGGGCACCTAAATGCCTTTGCATGGCAGTGATGCTGAGCCGGAGTGGAGAGGCCCTGCGGTTGGGCTGAGACATGTGGGTTCTCTCTGTGTGGTCCTCTCTCTGAGGATGTTGAGTAGGTTCAGCAGCAGCCCTTTGCTTTAGCTGCCTCCTCCTGCCTGCTCAGTGCCTGCTTTAATTCACCTTGTAGGAGCCAGCAGAGGTCAGGAAAAGCCAGGGTTGTCTTGGGGTTAATAAACTTGCTGGCCTCCATGTGTATGTCTGCACACTGCACTCCCATGCACATCCCACAGTATTAATGCTCAAGGGAGTGAACTTGGAGAGCCCCAGCCTTTCATTAATCACAACTAACACAGAATGAACTGTGTCAAAAGCTGGGCTGCATTTCACACTTAGAAAGAGACTCAAGCCCTTTGAATAGCCCTGAACAACGGAACTTATTCCTGGAGAACCAGCCCTCCCTGCAGCGTGTGGGACGGGTGGTGGGTCAGGAGTTGGTTGCAGACAGACTGACTCACTGGAATGTGCTTTGTTCTGGTGGCTGCTGGTGCAGCAACCATGCTGCAGTCCCAGTTGTGCTGCACACAACAAGCTATTGCCAGTCTTATTTGCACAATAGGCTTAGGCAAACACCCCCCAAATAGAAGAAAGGCTTAAATAGCCTTATGTAATTACAAATTAATGAATACATGGATTAAAGTCCACATCCTAGGGGAGTGGTCACACCGTCCTAGTGCACATTTCATAAAATGACAGAATGGTTTGGGTTGGGAGGAACCTCATAGATCATCAAATTCCAACCCCCCCTTCCATGGGCAGGGACACCTCCCTCTAGACCAGGTTACTCAAAGCCCCATCCAGCCTGGCCTTGAACACCTCCAGGGATGGGGCATCCACAACTTCTCTGGGCAACCTGTTCCAGTGTCTCACCACCCTCACAGTTAAGAATTTCTTCCTAATATCCAATTTAAATCTACCCTCTTCCATCTTAAAACTGTGACCTCTCATCACTCCACTCCCTGATAAAGAGTCTCTACCCATTTTTCCCGTAGTCCCTTTAGGTACTGGAAGGGGCTATAAGGTCTCCCTGGAGACTTCTCTACTCCAAGCTGAACAACCCCAACTCTCTCAGCCTGTCCACAGGCTATAACCAAACCTCTTTCTCCCACATCCATTCCTACAAATGTTTTGCACTTTGCACTTCAAAATTTCATAAAACTTCAGCTGTCAGGAAAAAAAAAACAACAAACCCACACATTATTATCAATTCTGCCACTTCACTGCTTCCTTGTCTAGGAGCTGCCTACGTGTTTCCTGAGGTTGGTAGGTACATGTTGTTCTGTTTGTCCAGCTCCACACTCAGCAGCACTTTGCCCCGTAATTAGGATGGCTGAGTGAAGATCAGAGCAGGTTTAATTTAGACTGTGGTTTTGTCATATGAGGAACACTGCCTGCAATCTAGCAGTCCTGCTGGAGTGGGAAACTGGAGGAGCCAAGGAATGCTTTGACCATGGTGGTAGCTAAATTGTGGAATTTTTTTTTATTTCTAAAGGACTAGACTAGGAGAGTGGGGAACATCAAGTTTAAACCAGCTTGACACTACTTGGTGACTTCTAGTCATTGTACATGTGATCTGTGAAAATCACAGAGCAAAATGAAATCAGATTGAAAAGACAAACATTCATTATTCCTGCAGGGTAAGAGCTTGATCCTGGGAAAATGGCTTGGACAGCTAGGATGTAAGGAAATGCAGGAGGGAGTAAATCCACTAGATTAATTTTCTTTTTCACCCAGTTACTGTCATGCTGCAAGGTGATATCACTGAGAAGTGTGATGGTAATATTATCTTGCACCTCTGTTCCCCTCTGTGCACACTTTTAATGTTGGAACCACCCATTTTTGAGAGTATGCATTCTTTATTACTGACATCTGATGGCTTTGAGTAATGAAGAGACAGTGAATCAATATTCAAGTTTGTTCATGTTAGCAACTGGTAATAAGGAAACAATAACTCTGATATTTCCCCTCTTGGGATTGTCTTGTCTCTATGCAAAAAGACCTAATAGCTTCCCTGCAAGGATCTGGGGTAGTGTAATGTTTTTTCTTGCTTGTTGCAAAACAGGTTTTTAGCAGATGTGGGGAAGTTCTTTTGTCTCAACAAATATCTTTACTTTCTGCATAGTATAATGTTAATATCAAGTGCTCCATATTCATTCCATACCAACCAAGAATTTTTTTTTGACATATAGAGCTCTGGTATAAATCTACATAGGGATTAAAACTTGCATTCAGTAGCAGATTGCTCAATGGTCTTACCCTTAAAGAACAAATATTAAATACTTTTTAAAAATGACAATGGGCTTTTTTCCATCTCAGGCACTTGTTTCTGGCCGATTTAGTTAATATTGACCAACACAGAAAATATTAAAAGACAAAAGACACTGTCTCTGGAAATCCTTGAACCACAAACTGCTAGAGAGTATTCAGAAGGAAAAACATTAAAAGTTTCCACTGTTGTTGCACCCTTTGTTCACATCTGATATTGGTCTTTGCTAATGACAGGTTGCTGGGCTGGATGAATTTCTGATGTGTCCTGAAATGGCTGTTCTTAAATTCATCATCCTATCTTGGCAAAGACTTGCCTTTTATAAAAGCAGGCTTCATGTAAATTAGGTGGCAGCGTGAGCCAAAAAGCACTGTAATATCAATTTAGGCACAGATTCTGCTACCTTTCCTTCAAGTGAAGAGAACTGCCCTCCTGAAGTTCTGATATGGAAATTGATGCAATTGCTCAAGGAGAGAGTCTCTACACCATGTAAATACAAATGCCCCTGAATAATTTGGCTCATTTATTTCACATGTTAAAAAACTAATTAGCAAAATCATTTCAAAACCAACTTCATCCAGCCCTCTTGTGGGAAATCTCAACAGAAGACAGTAGACTGAATTAACTGTGGTGTTACCAGGACAAAAATTCCAACAGAGCCAGAGCAAAGGCACTTCTGCCTTGTCCCTCGTCTGCAACAAATACCTCCTGTGGACAAATGAGGACTCTTGTTCTTAATTATGCACCCATTAATAATCTCAAGGTTTGTTCTAGTAATTTAAAGTTTGTTCTAAGGTTTTTTAGACATGGCAATTAGTGAATTGAGTTTTGAAGACTTCCGAGGTGACAAGAACTTGTGCCCCCTGACACGTTTTCTCTCATGCAACCTAAGCTTGCACATTAATGATTCTTCTGCTCTTTGCTCTGGCCTTTCGGAAAAGTATAACTGGAAAGTTATGTAGACAGCTTGGTCCTATCCAGCTTCTGAAAAACTTCTATGCTTTGAACATTGTGCCTGTAAAAAGAACTTGTCTCTCAATACCATGAATACCACCAAACGACAGCCATCAGAAACAGACAGCCCTATTAATTTGTCAAAAGGCCGACGGCTAAGTAAGGCACAGGGGAGACATGAAACATTACCAGAGACAGTAACATTCCAGTTGCTTTATCTTCCAATCAATTCAGATTATTACATTAGGAAAACACGAAGGCTGGGATGCATGCTCAATACTGCCTCTCACAAAGTCTGAAAAACTCTGGGGCCTTTCCATATCTGTCAACCAGGTTCCTGGAGAAGCCTAATTTTTTTTCCAAGAGGGGCTTCTGAAAGATCTGATCACAGCAGCAAAAATGAGCATGATGACACACAGAGCTTAGGAAGCTCTCCCCTGTGCCACGCTCCTTGAGGCCACGGCCAGATGCAGTCAGGTTGTCCTCTGCCCAGCCTCATACAGACTGGCCAGCTGAGAGGCCTCCAAGTTGGAGCTGAGTCAGCTCCGACACAGCGCCAAGGGCTGGCCAAAGAGCTGGCGCTGGCGGCATCCAACTGTGTGGCTAGCCTCCAGCAAGCCAGGCTGCAAGTACAGTAAAAGCAACTAAAAAAAAAAGCAGGAGATGAGTTAATGCCAGACAACAGGTTATTCCAGGCGGCAAAACTGCCTAAGGGCTTTTCCTGACTTTGTTTTTGACCTGCTAAGTGACTGACAGGGCTAACATTACTTTATCTCAATGCTCCTCGTCTTTTCTGGAAAGTGTTCTGGGATTTACTGGTAAAAGTAACACCATCTAGAAGACTGATATGGAAAGACAGCAATGTAATTACTACATTATTATCTTCATCATTATTACCTTGAGCAGCATAGCACTGCATTTTGTCCAGATATACTGCTGAATAAGACTGGATTGTTTTGTACTTGGGAAAAATACAATGGTAAACTAGATAGCCAATATAATGGAAGCAGAAAGAATAAATCATAATAAAGGTCCACCCTGTCTTTGTCATCAATGAATAAAGCTTTGAATTTTAAACAGTCTCCCTATGAGGTTGCTTGATGTTCACCAAAACACGGCAAGTACAAAACAGCTGTGCTCACAGCCGTGACTCGTATTGGAAAGAAGAGAATTTTATTACTCACCTGATTTATATATTTTTAAATTTCTTTCCCCTAGGAGATGTAAACCAAAAACATCAGAGAAGTTAAAGGGAAAAATCCAAACCAAATGCCAACAGCTAATTCTGTTTTGTCCCCCAAACTTTCCTCTCTGCAATCTTGGTATTTTCAGGGTATCAACTTCACCAAGAAATCTGTAGTATCATGGGAAACCAGGGGGTTCCTTTGCTGGCAAGCTCCTTTGTTAAAGGCATCAAGCATCTTGCAAACAACTCTTTCAAAACCTCCTGCCATCTCTGACAGCTCCAAATAAAACAGACCACCATTTTCAATACAGACCCGGCGAGGTATGCTACCCTCACCATTAAAAAAAATGGAGTCTTCAACATGGTCAAATGAAATATTTTGAATACTCACTTTAACTTACCCTGGTTTGGCCTTCCCCTTACATTCCTCACCTGCTAAATTGTCCCACACTTTTCTGTATACTTCCTTCTTTATTGGGAATACTAGCTTTGCATGCAGAAAAAACAATTCAAAAAAATCAGCCTATGTACAGGTGCTGTTCCCCAACAGGAAATGTTTAGCAATTGTCCTAGATCTGTAACAAAATTTAAATAGAAATACAACCGTATTTTTAAATTAAATACTAATCCTACTCTCAGGCTTTGACTGGAGAAACTGCAACAGGTGCCTGCTTTCAAAGTTTTTGAGCTTTTATTTGCTCCCAAATCAAGTTCTGAATCAAAAATTTCTGGCCTTAAAGACACAACTTATTTAGCTAAAACTTTATGGAGTTGTGGTTTTTAGGCTTTTCGATTCGCAAATGCCTCAGGCCCCCTTATGAATTCAAGTCATCTGACAATAGGTTCGCTTTCTTTTTTTGTTACTTGTTTATGAAGCCCCCACAATTCATTCATGTATCATGAGGGTTTTGCAGACCACAGTTGGAAAACACTATTTGAGGGGCAGCAGCTTGCCCACATTATGCGAGTCAGAATGCTTGTCTTAACTCTGTGACCCATCACCATTTAAAAAACAAAATAATAATAAAATTTAGGAATAGTAAACGGACTGAGATGAGGGGGACCTGGCCTTTTTAAGACAGACAAACCACAAGGAAAACAGAAGAACCTCTGCACAAGACTAACATGCCATAAGAACAACTCTGAACACAGTTATAGACTTGGAAGCTAAAGATTTTTAGCCCCCCAGACAGGCCAGTCAACCAAGTTGCCCACTGCTTCTTTGTAAAACCACTTTCCTGAAAAAGTTTCTCATGAAGGATTTATAAATACAGTCCTTCAGCAAAGATTGGCTCTTACCTGAAAAGCACATCTACCAGATATGCCCAGTGGCCCTGGATCACCTGCCCTCTGGCTAGAGATCCAATACCCTTGTTCCAGTGCGCAGTTAAGGATTCAGACATAAAGCCTGAATTAGTGCTTCAACTGAAAGAAACCATTAAACCAGAGATAACTGCTTGAAACCTTCCAGATTTGAAGAACAGGCCATTATTTTTCTAATTAGCTCTATCTGGCACAGCTGTTCCCTACATCACCCCAATCCATCTCCCAGTTTTTCAAGGATGCACAAGAACAATGGTGAAATCTACTGCAGGTTGGGCAGTCGCCTGTGCAAATGATGGAGCAAGCCCCAAAAAGCAACTACAGAACAGACTGGAGAGTCCAAAACAAACTAACAAGGCATAGGGATAAAACAGCAGGTCCCAAAACAAACCACAACATCCTTTACTGTCTCCTTAATCCATCAGAAATGGTTAAAGGATGTAAACTAAATTCTTGAAGATGCAAGATTTTAATCACAGAAGTCCTTTAGAGGTTATTTTTCTCAGGCTTAGAATCGACCTGTAATAGTAGTTCTGTCACTTGGCTGGTCTAATACAAACTTACAAGAAAAAAAGTGAGAACAGTAGGTCTTCTTGGGACACCAGCAAATTAGATTTTCATTTTAAAGGTCAATTTGTTGATATTACCTACATATAAATTTGGAGACATCTTTAATAAAATTATTTACCAAGTAGATTTCTCAGTCTCATACCCTATTTCTGTGACTCTTTGTGGCATACAATTGTTAGAATTTAGTTCAAAGCCAAATTCTCATTGCTGGCTCTCAAAGGGTTTCCAATTGAAAAGCTTTAGTTTGCTGTGCCAACTAGTCCTAGCTTTCTTTTGGAAAATACATGTAATACACAAGCCAAATCATTGTAAAGATCTCACAGAAGATGGGAAGCATTATTCAGCATGATTGTTTATAGTCCATAGAAAAAGAGATTAAAACCAGGTGTTGAATAATTTTATTTAAATATTGTTACAGTGATCATCCGAAGAAAATGCGTGTCTTTGGAACGTAAGAAAACTCACTTAAAGATTAATTCCGTGAAAACTATTATTTGCCTCAACGAAAAACATCCACTGAACTAATGCATCTCATACTGTGTTATTTCAGGCATTAAGAACTTAACAAAAGAGGATCGATAATTATGGTGAGAAATCAAAGAAATATACAGAAAACAAGTCAACAGTTACCGCCAATTTTGTCATTCTTCGAGTCTTAGAAACCAGTCAACCAATGAGCACCAACAGCTGGAAGCAGAGTGAACCTGAATACATGGAGCTAAATCTGACCCAGGGTTTGCAGAAAGCACAGCCAAACTCTTCTTTCACACTCAACAGCTCTCTGCAGAGAAATCATGACGGGTATATAATCTAAAGCAGAAGTGAAACAAGATCACCGGGACAAATGTGATTATTGCAATGACTGGAAAATTTATCTTCTACTTTTTTTAATAACAAATGAAAATGAGCAGCCACCATCAGTAAGTGAGCTTTTGCTTAAAGTGAAGCTACTACAGAAAAACACTGATTGAAGAGATAATTAACAAATACCATTTGAAATTATAAAGAATTTACAGCAACTGAAACACTGAATGTATTTGCCCTCCTGGTATATAGGGTTTCTAATGGTCTTTTTTTAAACAAAAGAACGTGCAGTGACTTTTCTCCTGCAAATGCTCAGGGTTGACTCAGATTAATGTGAAAAAGGTCAGTTGAGTGATAAACCAGGTCACAGGAATTAACATTGGGGTCTGAGTTTTGCTAGCCCAGATTGCCTACTGGACACATACGTTGTGTTTAACTGAGTACTGTACAAGTGTTAATCAAGTTTAATAACCTTTTCCTGAGAAGTCCCAGGAAATGAGGTAGTAAAATTAAAACAGATGTCTGCTGAAAAGCAAATATATTTATTATGCACTTTCATATACACAGGGATTTTTGCTTAATATAATACAAGGAATAAAATAAAAATTTTACAATGTGAAATTCATTCAATGTACATTAAATGCTATTTACAATCCACTCCAGGAAAAACAGTCTATCTGCAACCCAAGTTAACTGAGGAGGTCAGATGAGGAATATTAAGCATAACAGACATTTGCATAGCAGAATAACTGATGAGGGAAAATGCTTTTTTATTTTTAAATAAATGGTAATGTTTTCAATACTGATCACAGAGAAGACAAAAATGTGTCAATTGTGCCTCTGTATCTCTTAATGCATTTCTCTTTTGAAGAGGTTTTCCACATGCATACATTACTGATATCAGTGTCCACAAAACAGTCTTTTCCATAGCGTTCCCATCAAGAATTCTAGACGTCTTGTGGAGGACCAGTGAAATGGGATGGAGAGACACAGGATTCACGTTTTATTCAGGTTTTTTAGGTTGTGAGAACTATTACATTGCCAGAAGAAACTGTGCCAACTCACAGCAATGCAACTCCAATCACCTCCACTCGACTGTTCAGATGTGAAAGAGCAGAGCAGAACAGAGCAAACAACAGGGGGGACAGCAACTTTTCTTTGCATGGAAAACCCTCACAAATGATGAGATTGAAAATCACACGCAACAGCAATGTGGAATTACACAGACCTTCCGAGAAAGGAGATGTTTTAAAGCAATTCATGCCCTGTTCCAAAGTGATATTCAGAATCTCTAAGAATTGTCATTCTGAAAGCGTTTTCAACAGGTCTACTTTTTGCTGACTTGGATATGAGGTTTCCCCACCAACTGTTTCAAATGTAAATATTATTCACACAAAAACCATCAGGCTATCTATAAGTTGTGGCCCCTTGTGAAACTGGCCATATTTTTACGTCCTCTGTCCACAAGGTGCAATTAATAACAACACAATAAAATTAAATAAATATAATCCCAATGACAGTCAAGGTCAGTAGAAAAATGACGGCACTCAGGGATCCCTTTCTACAGAACGAAACATACACCTAATAACTAAGAAAAGCTGGATTCTTGCACAGTATTGCAAATGTACTGTACTTGAGGTTCAGAACAAGTTTGCTGAGAACATTTTGGTACTTTCTCCTTATTGAGCCACTAACCCTCTTAAGGCCATTCTCCCAGACTCCCGCTATGTCTATTTTATAATTGTCCCACGGGGACAAGAAATTCAATACATGAAACATTCAGAATAATCCATATTGCCGTGTACCAACTTTTAGCATCTAATTTTACTATTTGCTGAATGCCTGACTATAAAAGATTCTTTTTACATTTAGTAACAAGCAAATAAGAATGGAGGTGAAAGATATTAAAAAACAAAAAAAAGAAAGTTGTGATGGTTGTTAATCATAATAATAAAACACAGAGCCCTATAGTGCCTCAGAATAAGCACTACATACATCCAGGGGCCATTTATCAAAGTTCAAGGATAGCCATACATCTAATTAATCCTCTATGAAAAATAACCTCAGCTTTCTATCATTATTATTTGTGGAATGATCAGAATTAGAGTATGAAAAAGATGAAGCCTAAGCCTTTAGAAGAAATACTCACATACAAAAATAGGCTTATTTTCTAAATAGCAAGGCTGCACAATGGTGAATAGTAGAATATAGCTTGCATTTTTAGGAGAAAATAACCCACTTGTTTCATTTTATCACTCACAGAGCTGTGCAAGTAAGATGTGCACATTCAAAAGAAAAATTCATACTGTTCACTTTCACAACAATGGCCTTAATTTTGCTCTCTTTCATAGAAGTAAAATTCTTCTGCTGTAAGAGTGGGAAACCAGCTTTCCATTATCTGTAGGTGGACTATCCAGACTGCTGATTAGCGATGCTCCAAGAACAGAGACACTCACACTGGCTCTACCTAATCCATCCAAAGTAGTAACCACACTCATACAAGTTTGTGCTTTAAAGAATTATTGTCTCAGAACAGGGCTAACTCAATAATCTCTGTACTTCCCAGACAATGGTATTACTAACCGTTTGCTTTTCCACTGTACTCTCACTGTATATTCTCTCAGTCTCATCAAGAAAGCACCTGTCTTTTACTGACATTCTCCAAACAGTCTTTTACCTTGGAAAAAAGAAAGAGCTGTTTCTAACATATAAAGATATACATGAAAGCAGGATCAGACCTTTTACTTTAGCACCTAAAACATACCCATATTCAGTTACCTCATTACAATAACAATAACGGAGGCTATTTAAGATCAGGTGTCCAAGACCAAATTTGTCTATTGCTTTCAGTGGTCACAGTCTGCCATCCAGTTTTGGTACTGTAGTACCAAATAGTGGATTTTGCCTCTTAAAAATCCCAAAGAAACCACAGATGGTTGCAGTCTGACTCCTTTGTTACCACTGAACAG
This sequence comes from Nycticryphes semicollaris, assembly GCA_013400055.1. NCBI lineage: Eukaryota > Metazoa > Chordata > Aves > Charadriiformes > Rostratulidae > Nycticryphes > Nycticryphes semicollaris. Next base: position 32,188 of record VXBJ01001484.1, on the reverse strand, counting down.
CTATTACACAGACAGAACACACAAGTACAGTATTTATAAAATACTGTTACAAGACTTGTATTTCTGGAGAGAACTTTTTGAAGGACACAGGGAACTGACCATATGTTACAACAATGCAAATGTGACATACTGTTTGCTTATTTTCTTTAGCCACAGGAAAATAAATACAAAAAGCACTGCCTTTCCATACACAGTTCACTGTGGCACATGCACCTCTACCAAGCGTTCTGGAATAGGGAATCAGAATTCCTCGTTCTTACCACTTTCAGCTGTTGTCAGGGAAATACAGCATATATCTTTATGCATTTAAAAAAAGTGCTCATTCTGTGTATTAAATACAAAGTACACAAAATAAATTTTTGAAGCACAGAGGGTTATACTGAGAAGGCAGCCTGAAAATGTAGGCACGTTACAGTAATTAAGGTAACTGTACTGTAGTAATCACATTCTTGAATTCCTAGGTGGACTAAACAAGCATTATATGCTTTCATCCCATCCAGCTGATAAATCACCCGGAGCAGAAGCACTTCCGTCCATAGCATCATGGAATTGGCCTAAAAGTACAAAATAAAACCATTAAGTATTGCAATACTCCGTAATCCACACAGTGTTGTCAAAGACAGAGCTATATCATTTCTAATTAGAGTTAAAAGCACACAACAACACACCAATGATGAAAAGTATTTCCTGTCTAACTCAAATCCTGTGATTGATTCCCTGTGCTCTCTACCATCCAAAGCAGTTACAAGATTGCCACAGCAGGAGAGCTTCCTGAATGGAGCTTGGAAGCGGCAGCCAGGGAAGAAAAGCCATTCCTCAGGTGCTCCAGTAGAGCATTTCTGATGTGATTCTCCTCAGGTGACTAATTTATGCACTGGTCAGGGAAATTACTGTTTTTGTGCTGGAGACTTGGCAAAAGAGGAGGTAAATTATAGCCTGTGCTAAGCAATTCATAATCCACATAAAATTATTTTAAACTTCCATATTTAAAAGGAAACTGTGAAAAACTGTGAGAGAAAAAGCAAAAATAACTCTTCAGTTATCTGTCACGTCATATGCTTAGCTACTTGCATAAATAAGTACTTCACAGAGAAAACCTCTGAATTTTCAGTAAAGCACTACTCCATATAAAGCAAAGCCCAGTTCAGGTTTCAAAATTTTATGTGGAACGTTCCAAATTTTTACATACTTTGTTCACATTTTAAAATGTGATGGAACACATTTCCCAACAAAGATGGAAAATTCACCAACACTAGTCTTTTTGATGACAGGTCAGGTCGAATCAATACATCCCACATCAAAACCATACAATTTATTTACTATAAAGTATAACATTAAAGCAAGCACTGAATATCAGGTGCAGGTACAAAACAGCTAGGAAATAAAATTCTTAATTATACATTTTTATATGTTTTACAGAGGTAGGAAAAAATTGACGAACAAATTCACATGCTGTTTGGACACGATGTAGAACTGTGGGAATTTAAAATCCTTTTTGACTTTTATGAAGACTTAGGGCCCATATCCTCCCACCTCCGTATTCCTCTCCGTGTCTACTCCTGGTGTCCTGCCTCTTCACTTTTTCCTGCCCCACAGCTCATCTCACCCTTTGCTAATATTTGGATTTTACAAATGTGCAGGCTGTAGTACATAGCTTTTTGAAACACTGTATTTTTTTCAAATATTTTAATTTAACCAGAATGTCAAATTCAAGGAAACATCTTGGGGTCCTGCACAATATTTTAACACTCTGCAATTCACAAGAGACCTCAGCTACATCCAGACAGATGTTCTCCATTAAAGTGAAATCCATTTCCAGGACATTTCAAGGAAAACCTTGTCTGTATTTTTGACAGCTGAAAACATCCCATGTGTGGATTCTGCACCACCTGCAATTGTCCTAGAAACCTGCAGTCTTTGATGACTTGCACCAGAACTGAGTCAGCTAGCAAGAACGTTCATCTCCTAAGAAGCAACAGCCTGATCTGTCAAAAATGCAGCATTTACAGAAACAAAAAAAAATATGTTTTAAAAAATAAGCAAATATGCAATAAGAGATGCACAGACATTTCATAAAGATGCTGCTTCTCTGAAATTCAAATTGAAAATATATTAATTATTAACCTATTCCAAATACCCTAAAAAAGATAAATCTCATCAGGAAGAGGGAGAAAAATAGTTCTATTTTAGCTGTCTTATTGACAATTCAGCTCTGAAAAAAAGCTACATAAAATTCTGTTTTCAGCTTAAAATTCAGTATGGTAGAGAAAGGAAAAAATCTAAGTGAACTCCACTGATTAAGGACAACAGAATGGTCTGAAAATTGTACTGTAACATAGTTGCTAATCTTGCTCTGAAGAATACCTTCTCTCTTATAGGAAGGTTACCTTAACAATAGCAGAAACGAAAAATCAAAGCTATTTGTAGATAATTATTCTACTGAGGTTTCACATATAAAAATCCAAATGCACAAAAATGGTTGCCTGTAACTTGCAAGAAGATTCAGAAGCTTCCTGAAAAGCACCTTTGCAAATAATGAAATCATTACTGCATCTGAAAATATCACATATTAAAATTCCCAGCTATCTATATGTTTGAAAAGAAAATTCCAAATCAATGCTACCTGAAACTTGCTGTATTATTCAGCTCAATATCAAAGACACTGGGTAATATTTGAGCAATCAGAATTCAACAGAAAATACGACGGTGATCCAAATCCTCTACGGTTGATGCTTTTAAACGACAGTAAAGCAAATACTTGCCAGGTTACGATTTTAACAGTAATGCTTCTTATAAAGAAAGCAATTCTGATGGTGAATGACAATGAAACGTAATTGTAGTATATGTAAAACAAACATAATGAAATACACGCATTGTGGTGACTGGGTAAGTTACCTTTTACAATGGTGTTTCCTTCTTGTAGTTGAAACTTGGGTCGCTACCTTCAATCTGAAGTTTTAAGGCTTGCTTAAGGCTGAGTTCTGTCTCCGCGGGAGGATAGCCTTCCAGTACTTCCTGATGCCCTCTGTCCTGCACTGTTCGTGGGACAGAAACCCTACCAAGGAAAACCTGATTGCTCTGAAGATGGTAATTTGGATTTGTCATAATTCCATTTCTCTTCTTCTGTTCTCCACTCTGTTGGTGAATCAGGAACTGTTGCTGAGACCGACCAACTTCTTGCTGAGCTGGTGGAACCAAAATTTTGCACTGTGGCTCTGGCGGCATGGATTTAAGTGGCACACTTGTCCCGGATTTGGCAACAGGTACTCGTTTATCAAACTGAGTCATTTCATACTCTAACACTTTTGCTTGGGAGGAACTACTTTGTTTTATTTTTTTTCCAGCTGACCCAGATTTGCTGGAGCTGTCCGTTTTCCCCCCTTTGTTAGCTTTAGTTGATTTCAAACTAGGTTTTACTTGGCTCCACTCAAATTCACTACTTGGTGAATTATGATTTTGACTTAAGGAATGAGTTGTGGAAGAAGGAGAAACAATAGACTGCCTACTTCTGCTGCGTGGCAGGGAATGCTGTTGTATTTGCTCTGTGAATGACAGGCTGTGGAAACTATCAATGGGCACTGTTTGAGCAGTTGCCGTCGACGATGTGGTGCGGAGAGAAGAATTTTTGGAACTTTTCAGGGAATTATTTGATAAAGATGACTTCTGACGGTCAACTGTAGAATCAGGTGACTCTGAAGGAGAACTGAATGCATGAGCAGGCCCATTAGATAAGCCACGCATGCTAGGCTGCATATCTCCACCAGTACTCCCTGAACTATTTGACTTCATTGTCATTGATTGCATTTTAGAGGAGACTGACTGTAAGGGTTTTTGCTCCATTGTGTGGACTGGAGATGGAGTGCAACCGTTCAGAGTAGATGCACCATACTTTTCCAGTAATTTAATAATCTGAGAGTGTCCATTTTTAGCTGCAACACGCATAGCAGTGCGCCCAAATTGGTCGGCATGATTTGGATCAGCACCGTGTTCCAATAATATCTGGACAACATCAATGTGCCCTTCTTGGGCTGCAATGCAGAGTCCAGTAGCACCTTGATTACATGTATGGTCAACCAGAGCTCCATGCTCTATGAGAAGCTGCACTACCTTCACATGACCTTGCCATGCAGCAGACTGCAAAGCAGATCTCTTCTCATTATCTGCAGCATTCACATCAGCATGGTATGTTATCAGCACCTGTACCATCTCCAAATGGCCCTGCCAGCAGGAAACATGGAGTGCCGTTCTTCCTTCAGCATCACTTGCTTCTACGTTTGCACCATTTTCTAAAAAATACTCAGCCATCGTAAGCTGGTTTTCTAATGCTAAGATATAAAGTGTTGGCCGGCCATCGGCATCTTTGTAGTTTACATCTGCTCCGTGGCTGAGCAGTAGTTCAACTATATCTCTGTGACCTTCTAAAGCAGCAACCCGGAGAGCATTTCTCCCATCATAGCCTCTCTGATCAATGTTGGATTTATTTTCCAGTAATATCTGCACACAATCATAGTGACCTTCTTGTGCAGCTAATATGAAAGGTATACGTCCATCATTATCAATTTCATTTGTTCTAGCACCTTGTTCTATAAGAGCTTCACATATCAACCTGTGGCCTTCAAAAGCTGCCATATGCAAAGGTGTCCAGCCTGCATCATCTCTATGATTTTCATCTAGCCCCCTGTCCAGCAGAGTCCGTACTACTTCAACATTGCCCTGTGCAGAGGCTATGCTCAGAACTGTTCTCCCTTCACTGTCAATGCTATCAACAGCTGCACCCCAAAACAACAGAGTATTTACAACTGAAGCGTGGCCCATAGAGGCTGCTGCCAGCAGTGGTGTACGACCATTGTTGTCTGTGTGATCAACATCAGCTCCTCCTTCGAGAAGTAGATCCACAACATCTACATGTCCTTCATAAGCAGCTACCAGCAGTGGTGTCATGCCATCTTTATCGCAATGGTCAACTTCAGCACCACGGTCAATGAGAAGACTAACCACTGAGGCATGTCCCTTACTGGCCGGTACACAAAGTGCAGCGACAGACAGTGCAGTCCTTCCATCCACATCCTCATGGTTTACTTCTGCACCGTGATCCAGCAGGTGCTCCACGATCTCTTTATGCCCCATGTATGCAGCTGCAATCAAGGCTGTTCTGCCCTCATTGTCAGCTTTATTAACTTCAGCACCATGCTGAAGCAAATTCAGCACAATATCTTCATGTCCTCCCCAAGCGGCTGCTCTCAGCGCTGTTCGACTGTCAGCATCTGCACAGTCCACTTTGACTCCAGCATAAAGGAGTGCAGAAACCACCTCTGTGTGCCCACCCCACGCTGCAGAACGCAATGCTGTCCAGCCATCATGGTCAGTGTGATTAACATTAGCCCCACAACCGATCATGCAGTTGACAACCTTGGTATGGCCCTGCCGAGCAGCTAAGGTAAGTGCTGTTTGCCCATGAGTATCTTCTATCTCTAAATCTGCTCCCCTTGAAACCAGCAAGTTAACGACATCGAGATTGCCGCTGTACGCTGCATTAGCCAAGAGGGTTCTCCCATTGGAATCACACTGGTTGACTGATGCTCCGTTGTCTAACAAGGTGCGAATGGAATCTTCCCTCTCCAGAGCCTGCCGAACGATGCAAGATGTGCGGTCGTCTTCACTGTTGACATGAGCACCAGCTTTTACCAGCAGCTGTAATACTTCTTGTTCTTTAGGAATTAATGTTGACAGGGAGTCTTTGACAGGTGTGCCATTCCATATCATCCATAAAGCCAGCTCTGAAGTCTCTAACTGTAAATTGGAATTAATTAGATGCAATGCAAACTCTTGAGCTTCTAATGGCGTTAAATCCTTTGCTCGGCAAGTGTAACTCATTGCCAGCATTCTGTGTCCCTCTGCTGCGTTACACAAGTATTTCTGTGTGCAGTGCTTTACATCTAGCAACCACTCTGCAAAACTGTAATGAAACAAGATTTTTGTATTTCCGAGTCCATCAATAAGGACTTTTGACAGGACATCCAATTTGCGTTGAAAGTCTTCCATCGTCAGTGTCATATTTTTGGTCCACACTGCATGATACAATTCTGTTGTGGTTAATGGCCTACAGGCTGCAAGAATTACATTGAGAATAGGCTGGACCTTTGCAAATTGTTTTCTCACAAAAAGTCTCTGACAGAGCCAAAGGTACAGGCCGTTTAACGTTCCTGGAATATCACGGATCTCTCGTAACATAATAAAATTCTCCACAACTCCATCGAGGACACGTTCCAGATACAAAAAGCAACCACTGCTTTTGATGTGAAGCTGATTCAGCATTTCTGCAGTTTCTTTTGTGAGATGTTGTCTCAGTGCTTCTTCCTGATCTAAACGATGCAGAATATATTGTTGCACATCTTTCACAATATAAGCCTTTCGTAGATCATCCAGACTTATTTTTCGAAAACCTGTTAAAAAGGGAAGAAAGTTAGTATTATTTCTGATCTGGTTTCACTTAACTGAACGCTAAAAGACAGATATTTTTGGGTAGGGAACACCCACTATAATGTGTTCTGTCTGTACACACAGTGAATGTAAATTAATAATAATAGCAGAGAACTTTGGTAATAAACACATTTTTATCATAATCTACATGCTACTAACAGAGAAAATTTTAAAAATCACTCTGAATCAGGCATTGTGTGTCTGCCTTGGTCAATGGTAAACACCTAAGCAAACCCATCGAAACTGCAACCCAAAGAGGATTAAGTATTATTATATAATTGAAGGAATAAACCCTTCTCTAATGTGGTTAACAATGGAATTACAAATAATTTTCAGCTATTTAGATTAAGACAACTATTATATTAATATAATTATAGAAGAGGTTATTCACAGCCGGTGCATATGCATGATGAAATGTACATAAATCACTCTAACTTGACCACCTCAGTTTCTTTTAAAAGCTTTTATGATATAGAAGAGAGAAACACCCAAAAATAGTTTAAATATCTTTATGCCTCTATGCACTGAAAATTACCTACTTTTTTCAAGTTAGGACTGAGTTTTAGACAAACACCCTGATTCTTTGGTAGTTGACTCACTGTATAAGGAAACAGGTTTTCTCATAGTCAGATGATCTCATTGTTTTTCCAACCTATTTACTCTTTAGAAGAAAAAAGGAAATTATTGCATACATGCATATGGTGTACATCCCTCACTGCCCTCAGCAGCACAGGTGAGGAAGTCCCTAGGGCAACCTCAGTGGCTGTAAGGCTCTCAAGAGTGAGGCAGAATGAAGAGACATAGCTGCACGGACTACACAGCTATCTTTGTCATTTAAAACAATTGCTTTGGTAGTGCCAAGTTAAGCATCTGAGGAAGACCTACCTTCTTTTATTAATGACACATTACATTGTTTGAACACTACTTTTCCGGAAGCTGTGGAAAAACCACAGAGGTCACAGGCACAGCAGCCTAAACTACTGTGGTTTGGGTCAGAGTTGTACCTCACTTCTCCAGGGACAGACTGTAATCTCTTCCTCCAGTGTAACAGATTGCACAGATTTCCTTACAGTTAGATCAGCCAGTCGTCAAAAAACCCCAACTTTCCTCCAAAGCAGCTACTAAGCTTGAAATTGTATTTGAAGGAAAAGTAACCATAGAGCAATGCAATTTTGGCCCCATCTGCACAGACTAATATTAAGTAAGACTGAAGAATGTTCCTTTCAGGTCTATGTTTTTATTCTATTTAAACATTCTGTGGATCAAACTGCTCAGTCTGTGAGCTTGTTCTGACTGAAAATTCAGCCTTGTAACAGAGCTGTGGTTTTTGTTCCCAAATGTCTTCAGCAGAGGTTCTGAATGTCACATTAAACTCACTCTATTAATGTTTAGTCTACATGAGCATTGTACAAACAAAACAGATTAAAACTATGGCAGTGTTACTAAACTATTTCTGCTTCCCTTATTAATTATGGTAGCATTGCAAATCTAACAGTACTAAATCAATAGAATACCTAAAACAAAACAATGCTTCTCAAAATAAAATCACTGAATAGGACACTTTTGCACAGTCACCTCTAAGGCTAAGACTACACTAATAAGATTGTCTAATTGAAGATTTTTGAATGAGAAGGCTAGAAGGCAGAAAACAATTATTCAATTATTCTGGGGGCGTCTTTCTCCATTCCACAGAGGCTTTTTTTTTTTTTCTCTCAGAATAAACACAGAACAATCTTTATCCATTACAACTTCAAGTAATGTCCTAACTTGACCTGCAGAATGGCATAATTCATCAATTTATATGCATTTGATTAAAATATTCTGCATGTAACTTTGCAAAGCCCATAATACACATACATAAGCCAAATAAGAAATTTCTCAGAGTAATGACAGCCAGTGCCCTATGATTTTGCAGATCCCAAGTTTTCACTTCGAGTGAAAGGCTGTTTCTAAGTTATGATCCTCCATAAGATGCAGAAGCAAAACCAAAGGCATTAAAACCAGAGCATTCACAGCTGTATACATACACAAAGCTGTCATCAGACATGTGTCCCTTTGGTTGCCTCAAGTGTGCAGGGAACAGCTCTGTTTTGGTCAAATCAGAGCATTCACTCATCTTACAGTTCTTTGAACCTCTCTGCTTCTCAGCTTTGGACCTGTCACTTGGCTGAATGAAAACAAGTAAAGAGCTCTGCAAACTCCTCAATCTGTTTAGTTGTAAGTGACTGCTCACAACATCCCCAGTCTCCCACTTTAATCCCACGCTAACATCCTTCCTTCCAGTATATATCTGCACGTGAAAGTTATTTTTAGTTTCAAATTACTTAAGCATTTTTTTTTCAGCTTTTACAGCAGTTGATTTCATTTCCCCACCAATGAGAAAACCCCTGACTGATGACAGCAATCCTGAGATGCAGCTAATGTTTAGTGTTGACTGACTAATTGTGACACTTCACCTCCCTCGACTCCCAGCTTTCACATGAAAACCTGAAGAGTGATAACTGCTTAAGCATCCCAGTCCTTGTATGCGTGCTTCAACAGCAAAAGACTCTTGCTTATCTTGCAACGTTCTTTGAATACCAATTTCATTTTGCTTCCCAAAAGGGGTAGGAAAGTGAACATTTTGGATGTGACAAAAAAAAAATCCAAGTCCTGAAAAAAAAAACTGAAAAAGGAAGGGTTTGTGTGTTTGGGTTTAGGGTTTTTTTTTTCCCCTTTAAATGAGATTTTATCATTATTTTGTTCCATATTAGGGTTAAAAATATTGTCCTACTCTGTACTTACCTGAGATATACCAAATGTCTAAGCACTTCAGCCAAGCAAATAAATTTCAGAAGACTTCCGAGCACTGAATAGTCCAAAAGTCAGTAACTTATGAGTATGTTCATGGAAGCTAAAATTTGTTTCTTTTCTTCTGCAATATTTCCAAATATTCCTTGTTAATGGGATCCTATATATCCTCTCTGAAGACAAGTTTGTATAGCAAGAAGCACACTACACTCATACAGATCTCCACACATCCTAGGGATGATACGCTCTTTGAGGGCTAGGATTAACAAACTGCTATTGTAACAGACTTTTGAACAGGAATAGGTTGTTAATTTTAACCACTGTACAATGCCATACTAAAACCACCAAATAATTCAGGAAAGGTCTTATAGATAGAATTACTTTTTTTAAAAAAATAACAAAGTCTTGTTGCTAGCTTGAAGGAGGAAAACAAAGCCATGGGTTTTTGCCCAAACATCTATCTAAATGAGATCATTTTACATTTCCCAACAAAGATCCTGCAAACTTGCTTTTCAACACTACCAGATACAATAAGTCACTTTCATGGACAAGAAACACCAAAACATCAGGAGAAAGCTCATTTTGTTTCAGATATATTCCCATGAACTACTTTTAGTGCAGTAGACAGTCCCACGACCCTGCTTTTGGCATTGTTAAAATTTTACTTACAACACATCACTTTCAACCCAATGGGAGCTCCAATATGGATTTTTCTGATTTATTAAATTCCTGGCAGTTCTGTAAACAAATCAGTTCCAAATGTATTTCTTGGCAAGATATAGGGTCATTCAAAGGAAGAAGAAAAAAAAAAAAAGGAAGGAAAAAAGTATCTTGGCTCTATAAATACTTTTACATTATGTCAACCTTTTCAAACTTTAATATTAAAACATAAGTTATTAACTAGCAGGTTCCAGTAAATATTCTTCTACTTTCAAATCTTTAAATACATAAAGTAAATTAAGTAAATTACAAAAGTTTTAAATAGATTTTAATGTATTTCATTTAACGGAATTGTTAACTTTAAAGTAATCTAAATAATTAAAAACATGGCAGTTTTGGCATTAATTTACACTGCTGATCCAAGCATATATTAAGCATTTTTATGGCCATTTATACACAGCTGCTCAAAAAGAATAATGTATCCAGCAGTATAAAATGTACCTGAAAATTCAAGCAGCACACTTAGCTTTTAGTGCATTTGCAGTATACTATGCATTAAAAATTTCACTGCATCTATCCCAGACACTAAGAGACATCGAGGCTGAAATCTGCTGCTCTCACTGGTCCCTGTCATGGCGCAGAAGTTTATTTGATTAGATTTCCAGGTAACGATTAATTTAAAACAATGTAGTCTTCCCTCTTACATTACAAAACAAGAAAGTTCAAAATTCGCACACAACCTTTTATTAGGACATATGAAATTCCCTTATATCATGCAATCAGAAGAGAGTGGTAATGAGAAGAAAGGAAACAGTAATTAGAGCTCCCAGTTTATTTCCCAAGCCTTCAAAATATTTTTTTTCCAAAAACCAAACCAAGACATAAATAAACTTTTTCAAAGCTATAATATTATAGAAGTATATTTTACAACTACATACATATAAAAAAATTATCTTCTATACTAAGAATCCGATTCCCATAACGACTTTAAAATAACATGAAACCACCTAAATAAATTCCAACCTACAATAAAAAAATTAAGAGGACAACTTATATTTTCTTTTTTGAAGCAATTTCTCTTGAAGGGGTCTCATGCCATTTATATTCTGGACTGGCAGCTAATAAGAAAAGGTTCAGTCCCAAATCAGGCAACTGATTTGATTTGGGGATCCAGCAATATGACTACCTGAACAGCTTTAGTTAACAAACAGAAAGAGTTTTCTGGGTGAGAGAAGCTGGGTTGTGATTTTTACTATATTTCTCTAAAGTTTTCACATTTTTTGCTCAGTTTTTAATTTTAGAAAAGGCTACAAGAAAACCAACCCTCCACATCTATTCAGACCAGAACTACCAAATAGCAGAAATATGAGAAAGACTTAAGCTTCCAAGATTTTTAATCCAGAATAAGTCTGGATAAATATCAGATCTTAATAATATTTGGCTGTCTGGAATTGAATGATAGGTAAAATGAAGAGTGAAAAATGAAAGATATATTGTCTGCTTTTGCCTATGGGTAAGTGGGTAAATGGAGACTAATCTGTCTCTGAGGCTAAACTGCACTATTTCACACCCACTATTGATTCTTTTTATTGTAGTTTCCAGTAGCTTTCTGATATCCAGCATTAACTTTATGGAAACTATGGCTCCCTGATGTGACACCTGCATGGGTTATACCACACTGGTGCAGTCATGCCTCATGCACGAGAAGGAACTCTTTGGAAGAAGAATATCAGTATTTAATTGAGTGGTATAATCAAGCACCATGTCACAGATATTTGATGTATGTGTGCAGCAAAAAAGAAGAAATTAAGTTAATACCTATTTAAAGAAGCCTCTTTAAACCAAATAATACAGCATTTGCACAAATGCACTTTTGTCTACAAACTTTTATGTTGTGATTGAGAAATTATCTGCTTTTCACTCAAACTGATCTAAATTAAAATTGCCTCATTTTAAAATGCCTAAAGTTTTTAAACTAATATGATGGAACTTTAAACAGGGAATTTAGTTTTGGAAGAACAACTGCTATGCTTTCAAGATTTAGACAAATTTTAGAGGAAACATTTTTATTAGCTAATTAGCTGAAGCATTAAAATAACATAAAATAAAATGGTATGTGCTGTGTCACTTTTAGGTTAAAGGGTTTTTTTCATCTTATTTGGAAATACATGGAAACTTTATCTAACATTACAATACGAAAATTGGAAAGACTGTGCTTAATGCAGCTTCTTAATCGTCCATACTTGCAGACAAATGATATCAAATGATTATAGCAGCCTTCCAGTATCCGAAGGGAGCCTACAAGAGAGCTGGAGAGGGACTCTTTGTCGGGAAGTCTAGTGACGGGACAAGGGGTAATGGCTTTAAATTGGAAGAGGGGAGATTTAGATTAGATACTAGAAAGAAATTCTTTCCTGGGAGGGTGGTGAGGCACTGGAACAGGTTGCCCAGGGAAGTTGTGGATGCCCCATCCCTGGGAGTGTTTAAAGCCAGGCTGGATGGGGCTTTGAGCAACCTGGTCTAGTGGGAGGTGTCCCTGCCCATGGCAAGGGGATTGGAACTTGATGATCTTTAAGGTCCCTTCCAACTCTAACCATTCTATGGGGAAGGTAACATGGACAGTTATGGGTGCAAGACTGAGAATTGTTAAATTTAGGGGAAAGCCTGTAAGAAAAAAACCCAGGCATGATGTGGCAGTTGGTGACAGTGCACATGCAGGAGAAGGCAGAAGGACAGGCATTATCTGTTCCCCTCCTCTTTTACTCAATGGGCTGGCTTTTGCTCACTGTGGAGGGTGACCCCAGACTCAAGCAGGCATCATTTTACATTTGGTTCCTATTTTTGAGGTTGTCTCTGCAGCCACAAGAGGCAAAACTTGTGTTGGTTTTTTTGTTGTTGTTGTTGTGTTTTTTTCTTTAAATTAATGAAAGCTGAGAATCTGAGCAATGCAAAAAATCTGTAGCACATTGTACTACTACAGAATCTAGGAATACAGAAGAGCCCAGAACACAAGCTGCAGCAGATGCAGGCAAAACTATTCAGCTTTCATAAGTAAGTCACCAACCAAAATGAAGGAACAAAGGGGACCAGAATAAATACCCCTCCTCCTTTTTTTCATTTTTAGAGTGGCACCAAGATGACAGTGGATGAGGAAGACTGGACTCTCTTCCATGTCATCACTATTCTTGGCTAGGAGGATACTTGCAGATCACTCATCTGTACTGGACACTCAGAAAAGAGCATCATTAACAGAAATCCTGGTCCCAGTCATTGATAACACTTTCTGAAAAATAGATTTAGCTCTTATTTCTAGCAGATACCTGAAGGAAATTTTCACTGCATGAAAATTTTAAGTGAAAACAGATACTGGTCATAAACAAATTAATATTGGTTAATACATATTTCATATCACACTCCAAAATTTTTAGCAGAAAAAAATAGACATGGGACACATTTCTTAAATAATCCTGAAGGGATTCCAATCTATGTTACTAAGGTACAGTGAAACAGAGTTTTTTGGGTTCTAGACTATAGAAACAACTTTGAAGAAAATGTACAGTGATTATATTAGTTATGGTTGCAAACACTCATTTGCTGCAAAATTTTAAGTATTAGAAATTCAGAACAATAGTGTCCCAGAATGCAGCACACATTATACACCATTTATTTCTTCAGTCACAAGTGCAAAGAATACTTATTATTGATTTTTAATTTTGCCTGCTCACCAATTAAATAGCTTTATAAATTGGCGCTTGTCTAAAAGTAAATATTCTAATACCACAAAGGAGGAGAAGAGTTTGCCCTAGTAGAAGTGTTAATGCCAGTCCATCCTTCTCAGGCTAGAACCAGAACAGAAATGACCATTATCTCAAGTTTAATAACACAAAGTTATGATATATCTGAAGTTAACAGAAACTTCAGCCATGCTCCTCACATCCACACTACATCTTTCACAAACTTGAATATTGTCTGTAAGCAGGAAAATCATCCAATAGTGTACTAAGTAGTAGGTAACCGTCACATTGGCTGTAATGTCACAATTTTCTCTCACAGTGGAACAAAACACCACTTCCTCCAAAGAGATCCTAAAATGTCTTCTCAATTTGTGTCCAATTATTTTGGGATTCATTCTTTCGTTGCTGTACCTTTTCCACTGTGAAAATTGGACTATAATATCACAAGCCAACTTTCTTTATGCTATTCATCAAGTCATTCTCTGTGGAAACGAGAAATTAACTCATACAAATTAAATTTATTTTAAAGGCATATCCATTACTTCTGCTGATTTTTCCTGTCAGGATTTCCATCTGGAAACATACTTAGAAGACAACAGTAATTTTTTTAGGACTAGTCTGAAACATTATATGATTCAATGGAAAGGAAATAAAAGTGCTCTGAAGAAATTTTTGTCTGGTTTTTTGGCAATGACAACATATCTTATCAGCCAAGCTTTGACAAAAGTATTCCCATATGAATGTCCAAAAGAGCCCTGTGAAGCTACCCCAAAGTTTCCTTTAGTTCTCACATACTCCCAAATACCAATCTTCATGTCTGCCACTGATTAATACAGTACTTCATTCCAAAATGCAATTATCCCATTGACCTTTTGCCACTGTGGAAACGAGCAAGCCTATGGGTCTATGTTCTATAATCATATTTTTGTCCTAATTGTGTCCTTAATACACACAGGCTTTATACATAGGCCTGGAATCCAGTCTAGATATTGCCCTTTATTAAATTTCAAGGAATGTCCAGTAACAATGTCATTATAGTGAAGAAATGTTCTCATGACACAGTAAAGCCTGGATGAAGAAGCTGTAAAGAATTTTTTACTGTGCAACCTTTGCCAAAAGTATACTACAAGAATCCACATCCACATTGCTCCCCTCTCAGGTTCCACCTTCAAAGATTATTCCCCGCTTTCTGAAAATAAAGGGAGTGATTTTAATGGGAGATGAAAAGAAATCTTTTGAGGTTGTAAGGAATGGGTGTATGCAGTCGACATACTTACGTACTTACACATCACCTATACTGTTTCAAAGCTTTTTAAAACTAGCAAAGCAAGAGGAAGACTCCAAGCAAGCATATTCTTTGCAGATGCATTGGAAAAACACAATTTACCTCTGAAATACTTGGCTGATTTAAGCTTTCTCTAGTCCTCAGTAAACTGGGGTGTGTGTTTTTTAGAATTACCATTTTTGTGACTGTCATTTTTTAGAACTAAGAATGCACCAGTGCTTTCAGCTATCACCAAGGGTCTTGCAAATACTACATCCTAGATACAGGTGCAGGTAACAAATACTTCCTATGCTCTGTACTCACCTGTAAACATTTTTGTAACAGCTTTACTCTGTTTGCGGGCAGAACACAGGAGGAGCAACCAGGGAGGGAAGAACTCAAAGTGACCAGCTAAAAGCTCTGCTATCGTTCCAGACAAACTTGTAGAAGTCTGTTCACCCTCAGAAATGTTACAGCCTTCATCAACTGAATCTACGAGCAGGAAGAGGCTCTGGTGAGGGGGCTTCATTCCCAAGAGAGGGAGCAGAATGCACCTGTAAGGAACATGAAACAAAATCAGTATTTTAAATATATTTCATAATATATTGACTATCATATAGTCACTCAAGTTGAAGCTGCGATAACTTAAAATGCAGTTATTTTTTAAATAGTCTAAGGAAATTTTATTAAATAGTTACCACAGAAAATATTGAGGTAGACTGAACTAACAGAAATAGTTGGACCAGTCAGTGAGGTAATTCCTGCTTAGGCAATATTAGTTTTTAATGAACTTACAATTTATCACAATACTTCAAAACAATATAAATTGTTCAAGGCTAATTAGAAGACTTGGGATAATGTTGCTTCAGTAAGAAAGAAGCTATTTGGCCTACAGTTTAAGAACTTGATTGCTGTTGTCTCTGCCAAAGCTGTTATTACCACTTATCAGAAACTAATAGTGAGCAACAGTTGGTCGAGAAACAAAAGTCTAAACAGAAACCACATGAAATATCCAAGCTCAAAGGGTTTAAGTCTGAATGAAAAATAGTTTTACAAAGAACAGAATTTCTGCCATACTTCACAAAAGAAATGCAAATTAACGTGGTATTAGATTAAGTCATTTAGTAATGACTTTGATGTTTAAGTTTTATTTATATTGTAGCTGCCAACTTCCTATTACTGGAAAAGGATTATCTGCCTCCTCAGAATGCCACTCTCTATACCAACACATCTGATTGTGCAGTTAAAAATCTAAAATTTGCATGTATTGTTGCCAACCTTAATGGTACTCCTTAAAAATACATCTAACTCTGTACCTACATATATCTTTAAATAGCTACTACATAACTGCCACATGTGTATCCAGTATTTCCATGCTATGCTACACTTCTGGGTTTGGGGAAACTTAATAATGATTTAGGCCCATACATTTCACTGATTAAGTTATTTTTAATTAATCTCAACCTAAAATACATTTGGCAAGTAAATTGTGATTTTATAGTAAAAATACTCAGAAAACGAAATGAGGTGAGAAAAATATGTATCTAGCAGTTTACTGTTTTGTAGACTTACTATTTGCCTGTATCCAGAAGGCATGCACATCATTAAGTATTCTTTTGTTTTACTGAAGTCCATCATAATGTTTACATTATTTTTACTGGACAAATTCATCTTCAGAAGACTTTGGTCAATGCATTATTATTTACCAAGCATTCAAACTGGTATATAGGCAAATTTTGCCTGTTAACAGAACACAATCCACTTCAGATATGATTTGTAAACCCCGTTAGTGGAAAGCTTGTTATTTTCTAGTTTTCTGAGAAAAACACAAAATAGAGAGTGGTGCACCTTTCCTGTCTGACAGTAAAAGTAGAATCTAATGAATCTAGTAGAGCAGACTAGGTGATCTATTACACTTGGAGAAATTCCCCAAAGGTATAAAAAGGAAACACAAAATACTTGTGTTTTGAAAGTATTCAGTAGTAGATGGATTTTAAATGCCTAACACTGCTTCACTCCTTTTTTTTTTTCTTTTTTTTTTTTTTCAGATGCACAAAACTACAGAGAATTCTTTGGTCCTTCCACAACTAGTTACTCTTTCAGAAGATGCCTGAAGTACAAACTAAAATCACTGTTCACTAAGCTGGGAAGTTAAGCAGCTACCAATTTACAGAACAGGAAATTAAAGTAGCCATAAGGTTAAAATTACTTTCCTGAGTGATGCCAATCCCACAATGAAAGGAGGCAGTTGGAAATGACCACATTTTCCACCCCTTCCCCCACAAGAATGCTGCCTTGCCTCCTCAGCTATTTATGTCAAGGCATTTTCCCTGCAACGTTTCTTTTTCTATCAAAACTAATTTTCTTTTCACATAGTTCTCTATATGAAATTACTTTTGGACTATTAATACTACTATGAGATGTGACGAAATGGTAATGGTACCAAAGTAAAACATCACTTAAAATCTGTGTAACACTAACGCAATGCCTACACAACACCTTAGGAGCATACAACAATGTTCTTATACAAGTATTTACCTATTGGGAATACCACCAAGAAAAGCTAATCATCATGTCTGGGATAGAGTTCTAAATCATTCTGCTTAATTCCTGCAGGACATTGCAGTTGGCTGTACTAGGTCAAATCAAAGGGTTCACCCTGCCTCCCAACAGGGGTGAAAGCAGATATCTAAGGAATAATGTAAGCACCGGGCAAGCACTAAACCACATTTTCCCAGAACTCTCAGGGACTATAGCAAACAGTGCTTCCAGGGACTTTCTGAACTCAGGACTCAGTCTTTGCTTTTAACACCCGTTAACTAACCACACTTGCACAGGTTTGTCCAAGTCTTGTATGAACCCATTTAAGCCTTCAGCACCCACAACATCCCGTGGCAAGTCATTCTGCAGCTTAGTTACACACTGCATGAAAAAAAAAAAATAAATCACTTCCTTTTGTAGGTTTAAATCCAAAACATCCTTGTTTCATTTGAAACCTTTTTGCTTCTGTGCTGGAATGGAAAGCGAGCAATTTTGCCATATTCACCTTCTCTATGTCATTTGTAATCTGACTTGTACCACAGCCTCTCTGAGCCATATCTATCCAGGCAGAAGTGCCCTAGCACAGTGATGGTGCTTCATAGAAGGCTACCCCACAGAGCCTTGTCTCCCTGTGCTCCGCTTTTTTAATATTTCACTTGTATTTCTGAGTCTTACCATAACATAAATTCCACTAGGAAAAATATACATACTTATACATATATATATACATGCATGTAAGCAATGAGGCAGAATCACTTCTCCCAACTTACAGCAATATTATTAAAAGTGAGACCTTGACAAGACGTAAGTCTTTATCTTAAAGTGCCCTTAGAAACCATTTGATAAAATTCTGTTCTGCCTGGACATTTTACACCTTTTGAGTTCAGAGTAGATGCCAAGTAACGTAATAGTAAAACTTCTCAGGGATGGTAAGTGTTGTGTTAACTTGCCAGAAATCACATGGTGTTTACCTCCACACTGTGACTTAGTAATTCCACTCCCCTGCAATTCCTTGCCTGAATAGGACAATTATATAAATCAACATGAAATTGACAATGTCTTAAAGTACTTCCATAAATGCAGATTTGTAACAGATTGCTTAATTTGCAGAATACCTCTCAAAAGATTAGAAGTTGATTTTCTTTATCTTCTGAAAGGATAACAGCTTTATCTTTATAACTGTTATATTCAATACAGATATAAAAATGGTTAACATTACAGAAAATTTCTGAAATAGAAATTGTGATTTAAAACAGCTACATTAATTAGTCAATAAAATTACAAAATCTCTAGAGAAAACAGAACAATTAGGTATTGTAAATGATGGAATTAATTTTAATGTCAATGTAACATAATGACTTATTTATGCAGAGCGAACATGTTTTACATGCTCTCTAGCAAATAAGAAGTCCTCAGAACAATGAACCATCCCACAGAATTCTTCAGGATTGCTACTGAGTTGACTGAACCCATGCAAATACAATTTTTCACATATGTAAAGAATATACACAGACTATGCTGTAGGTCTGCTTATGATTATCCTTGAGATTTTTAGATTGGATCCACAAAAATACCAAGACACAACAGAACAAAGTAGAAAGATAGGAGTGTTGTCCAGGATGGCTGGAAAAGGTCACAGCAGAATGTACATACTTGCTAAAAGAAGAAAAAGGCAAACACACTTGTGCCAAATACCAATATGTGGTTCTAGGAGCAAAAGCAGTTATAAATCCTAGTTTCTTATGAACATATTCCTCATATTTGATTGTCTTTGGTGTATAGGAAATTCAGTTATGTCCCCCTTAAATTGTTTGATGCCTGTTACAATGTGCACATAGTTTATCCCTAAAAGGTCTCCCTCTTCTCTGTGTGACTGCTAGCATTCATTACTGACAAACACACAGAACAAGTGTGTAACACTCATCTGTGAAGCAAGCCAGAAGCAGCATGGGAAAAAAAGGATACACACAGACTTTGTTATAGTTCAAGAGCTGCTACTTTTAGCAAAACATAAAATACTTCGAATGTCATGATAGAAATGGCTTTTTTGGAAATCTGCTTTACTACTACTGCTGCTCTTACGTTTCTTTTTCTACACCAGTATGACAATCCTTTAACAAGCTGCCTTTTGAGTCTCCTACTCACCAGACGTTATAGTTTAACGCTTGTATTTCAGTTACAGCTGCCAATGCCAAAAAAGAAGCATCCCAGAGGTCTGCGTCAAGAGTTTACAAATTCTGCTCTTTTCAAATAAAGTTTGTAAAAAATCAGACAATATCATTATCCCACACAGAGCCTCCTTTGCTTTACCCTCTTGCCTTTTTGCAAATGCTTCTACACCAGATTCCTTGAAGAAATTCACTAGCTATTTGTCATATTCTTAATCCCTGCATATTAAATTAGTCTCTTCCTCACTACTCCTTCCTTAATTACTAAGGGGTTAACTCTTCCTCCTCGTTTTAAACTATTAGATGCCTCTAAACATTTTTATTCAGAGGAAATAATCTCTGCAAGTTACAGCTAGAGAACCAGCTTCAGGATTCATGCTCAAAGTGGGCACTCACCCTGCCCTCTCTACAACGTTGTCACTGAATGTGGTGGGGATCTGCTGCTTGGGTTATATTTTTTACTGTTTTATTTTGGGAGGTTGGAAAGAGCAATCTCTCTCTGGCTGTGCTGCATCTTAAAAAACGCCACTACAGGACATAAGCACAAAAAAAATATGGCAAACATACCAAACTGATTTTTGAAAACAGTGCTAAGTGCTCCAAGCAAAGTTTGTTGCTGTCAGGTAGGGTGACCCTTACTCTCTACTTCAGCTCATCTGCTTCCCTGACTGTGAGAGTTCTAAAATGTTAGGACACAGGCATTCTCTGGCTTGAGTTCCTCGGCACCTCCCTTCCAGAACATCATCTTTCCTAAAGACTACTTGCATTTCAAAAAGGAGAGCAATATTCATTGCCAGTGAGACAGTTGATATGTCATATTTGCAATTGTTAATATTAATGCCACTACTCTGAGTAACAAAAAATGGTAGTGTCAGTAGGCAATCACACAGACTAACAGCATATAGCTGCAAACTCCATGAGATTGTAATTCCTTGGAACTGAAGTAATTCCTTGAGGATTGTAAACGAATGCTGGAAAAATGTATTCATAATACCTTGGTTGAATAGGTTTGGTAATTAGTAGCAACATGGTAGAACTGATCAAATGATATCAGCAATCGAGGTTACATCAAGTTTTACCTGAATTTATTACTCTATTGGCAAAAAATTGACAAGAGAACCCCATAAAACATTCACTTTACACGAGAGAGACAACACGGCACTGTCCTCTGTACGAGACCTGAATGCCTCATAGTTTACAAGGAAATTGCTCATTTGCACATTTGATGTATAGAATTATTGAAGATTAAAGTAATGGATGAATATACCTGTATATATACACATCGGATGGGAATCTTTAGATATTTATTTATATATAAAGAGTTTAATGTTATCTAGTGCACAATAAAATAAATAATTCTTCAAACGCTATGCTCTAACTTCAGAAAAGTAAACAAGCATCTTCCTTCTTAAGGGTGGTTTACAACACGATATATCCCAGCAGCTTACCATGTAATTTTTAAGACACTTACTTCCATTTATATTGTGTCAGAAAATTCAGAAAATTAATTACATAGTGGAACTGCAAATAAGCCAACTCTATTTACATAATGTTGTAGTAATTTTTGCCAGCAACTGAAGTGGTGGGAGTTTTGCCTAAATATCACACACAGAGACCTAGCAAAAATCCTAACTAGTAAGTGGAAACCTGATGCTGCCTCTGCCAGCTCTGAACGATGTGTGGCAGAAGCTCCATCTTCCTCAGCACACTAATGAGGGACATGCAGGGAAGAAGGCTGCTTTTTAGGGCAGTTAAGAGCTGGATGTGCTGCAGGACAGCAAAAGTAGAGGGAATTATGTTATACAGCCATTACAGAAGGGAGCCCAGGCCTCTGCAAGACACCTAAGAACACAAATCTATATATAGTAAGAGTTTTCACTGCTTTCATTACACAGGAATAAACATAAAAACTTTTAAATGTATAAGAATAGAAAACAAAATGCAAAACTCCCCCTTTTTTTAATCATGTGTACTTAAAAAATTCTCACAAGTGACAGCAAATACCCCACCTTGCTCCTCACTGCCTCGTGAGCTAGCAGACACATGTTCATTTGTATATTCTACTAATCCAGGGGGTGCTTAGCAGAGCATAATCTGTTAAAACTGTCCCCCCTCCAAATTGCTAATTTGCATTTAAAAGAATGAAACCAGTGAAGATAAAGCTGTTAAAGACTGTTAGAAGCTTCAGCAGAGACAGATGTATGCCAGTAGCTGAATTTTCCTTTTCTGTTTTCCACACTGCATATGGCGTATAGGCCACAATAAAAGAAAAAAAAGGTAAATTTCACTTCTAATAAAACTGACAATTCCTGTTGCTCAGCTGATGAAATATTACCCCCTTTCCAATAAGACTTTCAGCAGCTGTATTTACATAGAAAGAAAAACCAGACCATCTTTACAAATTACGTGCAATGCTGTTTGTAGATTATTGATTTTTACTTTGTCCTGTGACAAGGCATTTATGTCTTAGGGATGACTGACAGTAAACAGTTTATTTACCTGCCTCGTAATGCATTCTGGCTAACGATTAAAAAGGAAATGCTAATGGTCAAGTCCAATAGCTGCTTTCTGTATAGTATCACCCCAATTCTTAGCACTATATACACGTGCAATACAGGCCTTTGCTTCTTAGTCATCACCCAGCTGCTCATCCTGGTAAGAACGGATCCTGGGAAACATACATAGAGGATTCTTAACTAACAGTGGAAACACTTGAGAAATATAAGGGTTGTGAACGTCTTCACTAACTTCTACATTTAAAAAGCTGCAAATGAAAACATACGGCTAAGCATGGTGAAAGTGAAGTGACGCAGCTCGATGTGCGCACACCTGTGTACACACAGACTGGTTCGATTAGGCTATTGAAGTACCTGGTCTGTAATTTTTCAACATGATAAAGCGTACTGCAACTGATTATGACTTTTCTGACAAAGTACAATACTGGACTTACGCATACACATGGACTAGAGTATAATACAGTTTATTGTTTCTAGTAAATTATTTATTTACAGGGTGCAAAGAAATACAAACTGGCTCCAGCAGTTCTATTCAACTACAGTCAGTCTTCTGAAGGAAGCAGCAGAAATCAGAAAAGAAAAAACCACCTGAGAATCACTTTTTGGGAAAGCTCTAGGTTCAGTACATGGAAGCAAATCTAGGGTCTGGTCTTTTCAGAAGCAGTGAATTAGAAACAGCAGGCAAGCCTTATGCAATTTAATACCTGGTTTTGCAATGTCTTGTAGCAACCTGAATTTTATCTGTAATTGTAAAGCAGAGTTTAGTCCCACAAGGAGGGCACAAAAGCTAGCACCAGGGCATCAGGCCTGACAAGAGTAGAGTTTATAGTAGAACCAGCGCCATAGGTCATGCAGAAGCAGAGCATGCTGGACTCCTATGTATTGATTAAAGGCCTCCTACTGTCTCATACAAATACATCGGTGATTTTTGTCCATAAAGCATGGCCAACGGATCTATTGGTAGATTTACTCAAAATCTCAGAAAGTACAAACCTTAAGAGCAAATATTTTGGTGTAATAGTTGGACTGCCTAGAACAGTTTGCAAACAACTCAGCTACAACAGGACAGACAACTGTAGCTGAAAACCACTTACACCTGCTACCATGAGCAGGTTGACTCTCGCTGTATATTTCTAAATGGAATATATTTGCCATATGCACTAACATATACAATATGTTCTAAACTACTCAATCTGATATACAAAAACCTGCATTCCTACCAAAGGCAAAGAAGAAGAGAGTATAGGAAACAATGGATGCATTTCCCTGGATACTTATTATAAAATAGTCATTTTTCCTACACAAACTCTCCCACTTCTGTTTTTCAGTGATGGGAAGGTCATCTAGTCCACTTCCCTGCCCACAGACAGATCAGTTCTACGTTTGTCATCCCTGAGAGGTACTAGTCTAGGCACTCCTTAAGACTTCCACTGATCCACAATCTATTCCAGTGCTTCAATATCCTTGTAATTGGGAAGTTTTCCCCTTTCCGCCATGTGTCTAATCTTAACCTGTTTTTCCTGTAGTTTAGACCTTGCGATTCTTGCCTTATTACCTGTGTCCCATGGATAACATGATGATTATTACAAGGAAGCCAGTAGTATCCAAAATTTATAACTGTTTCCTCTCTACTCAGTCAGCCAGTCCATTAAGGAACACATTGAAAAGAGACAGACTCAAGACAGACCTCTGTGAAACTGAACATGATGTGCTACAACAGTATGGAAATTAACTACTGATAATTATTCTGTAAGTATAATTAATTAATTCTTTTTGCACATAGCCAAACATAGCTCTATCTTGCACATACCCTCTTTGCACATCTCATTAAGCCTTCTAGCAGTCAAAATGACATTTACAGCTACCCCTTATCCACAAGTTCCATTACTTTGTCTCTTAGAAAAAGAAGTTACATTAGATTTGACAAAACCAAACCACACCATACCACATTAGCTGTTTTTCAGCTCTCTATTATCTTTCAGCTCCTTGCAAATAGTTCCAGCATTTTTTAAATTTCAATTGACACGCTTCTAATTCCCCAATGCCATTTTGTCCCTTTTTAAAGTGATTAAATATCTAACTTTTTTTTTTCAAGTCTGTATTTTTAAGACATCCTGATAACCTGTCCTTTGAAATTATCAGTAACAGTACACAGTTTCATGATTGAAAACACCTCACCTATTTTATGTTCAGCTTTTGCTGGGCTATGCTTTTCTGTAATCTTATTTCTTTGTTGCTAGTGTTAATTATGTTAGCTAAAATAGCACAAGCATTGAGCGTTTCCAGTATTATCAGTTAATCCTCCCCCACCAATTACTGGACATTGTCTTCCTTCTGCTAACGCATATATGGAATTATTTCTTGTTACCAAACAAAATGCACATCACAGGAAATGGGAAGAATGCACCTTGAACTTCCAGTTCTGCCCTCATTTTCACATTAATATTTTACTTTCATATGCAGCAGTTGGCCCACTTTTTTTCCTGCAGTTTTCCTCCTTGTGTTTAACACAGGAAAGATGAGAAGCTCAGTTTCACTAAACTGGATGTTTAATATACTGCTTTGAGACGCCAGTGATCTTTCCAGCTAATTCCTTTCTTTCAGTATATGGGTTTTCATGCGATCTTACTCACATGAGATCTTAGGTCACCAATACCTCCAAGTCCACGGCTTTCCTTTGTCCTTCTTTCTCCTCCTCTTGTAAACATCATGCCTTTAAGATTGTTTCACAGTCAGTATTTTGTTTTCTCAGCTGATTCTTTCCAATCTGATTGAAGCAAATTTATGTCTTCCCACTAGCTATTTTCTCCTCTTTGACAGTAGAAATATGGTCACTGACAGACTCCTGCTAATATCATGCTTTTCTAGCTGATGTTCATGTCCCATTATGCAATATTTTTCAACTATGTAGATGTTATCATCCAAATTCTATTCCTTGGCTAATTCCATTTGACATCTTAAAGAAGCTTAGCTGACTTGATCTTGCTAGTTTGGTAGACTGCAACACTTGAATTTTAGGAACGACATAGTTTAGAGGTGTGCAAATCTCTCTTAGTTACAGACAACTACTGTAACTTGCTAAAGCAGGTAAACTTTTAGACACACAAGATAGCCTAATAGGGTAGTTGGTAGGTATTTTTATTTACAGTCCGTAGAAGTTAACACTTTTACCAACAAACCTTTAAGCAGATACCACACATGTAAAAATATCACTACATATAGCGTATTCCTTTTATTCACAGATTTTTCAGCAGCTTTAACTTTTTAGTTTGTCCTAGAACTACAAGCAAGCATAGCAACTCCCAAGCAAGCTTTTTTTTTTAATACCAGTTATACAAGTTATTCTGACAGATCTTTTAGAACATTTAAATCAGTCTTGACTGTGTACTAATATTTCCAGTTCTGCTTGTTTACCCCATACCTTTTTCCCATTAGTATAAAGACATCTAAAGCACTTGATTACAACCTCACTTATCTTCCTCTTTGTCCATCCTATGACCCTATATGAATAACCCTATTTCTTCTCCTCCTCCACCCCCGGTTTTTGGGCTGTTATCTAAGTTGCTCTTATTTATATTTACCCCTGGGATTTGTCATCACCAGGTGTTGTTTAAAAGCTCTTTTATCAGGGTCAAAAAAACCTCTGCTTTTCTTTATATTAAGTATCAATTAAATTCTCATGTTTCCACAATTCAATCTTTCTCAACAAAAACAAAACAAACAAAAAAAAAGAAGTAAAAAGGTAGGGGTGTCAAAGAAAGTACAGTTTACATCAAATGCACAAGATGAAAGCATCAAATCAGACTAACTGAAAACTATTACTAGTTGAAGTGAGAGCATTACCTAGACTGAACCTTAGTTTCCATATCTGTAGAGTTAGGATAATAACTTATTTTGCAAATATTTAGAAGTCTGTGGTTGAAATGCAACATGTAGGAGTGAAGAACCACAAGAAAACCAGCAAGTTTATATATGCAACAGAAGGCATTAAAAATCACAAAGTTAATTTTGAATCATTTGTGAATCCTAAGGTACAGCAAAGTGAAATATATAGTCTTTTCAGCTTTCCTTATGAACTACCTCATTCCTTAGCCATATAAAAATTAAGATTTATTAGTTAAACAAAAATATATAATCTTCCATGAGCTGTGTTATCTGAACAGTATACAACTGAATTGAAATTCTTGTAGCTTTACATGCATTTGAATTTGTTGGTGATATTCTACATTTTGGAGATAGACAAAATCCTTTTCTTTCTTCTGTTTCAATTTATGCAGAGCATAAACACAACCGAGGAAACAGATATTGCTTTCCATGTATACAATTGTATTTGCTGACACGACAGAAATGTTAGCCACAAAAAAAGAAACAAAAAAACCCCCAACCCAGATGAGGCAGGTAGAAAACTGCAGTGAATACATTCAATTGTGTAGCTTATTCTAGTTTACTGTTCAGCCAGCTCTACATTCTATTATTGCATGACTATGTAACAAAAAGACAATAGTATGCTATTGCATGCGCTACAGAAACTGTTCCCATCGTAGTGCAGTTCAGTCTGACAATCCCCAAATCAATTAGATTTTTCAGGTTTTTGCTATGTATTAGATTAACAATAAAAGAAATGGAAAAAGAACCAACCAAACCATCATTACTCATTGGAAACACAAAGAAGAGGGGCTGCAGTGGCTATTTCAGCAACAAGCTGTTTCTTCAGAACAGGGGGTTCTTCAGTTGCCCGCCTGGAGGAACCAGGATAAACATCAACATACATTTTGAAACCTTGACCATTCCTTCATAAAGTTGCTCTATACCTGCCTTTCTCATTTCTTGCACATCATCATAAAGCACTCCACACTTCAACTGTTGGACTGATTGCAGGATTATACTACCCAACCTCATTTTCAGAAAATCCTCTGCACAAATACCAGATGAAAAGCTGTTAAGGTTTTACCTTACTAGTCAAGCACTTAAGATAGCTTTCCTCCTATGTTTGCATTACCACGTATCTTTTTCCATCCTATTTTCTCAAGAAGCAGGGACTATCCTAACCTCTAATTGCACTGTCTTAGTTGAAGAGGCAACAGATGGAGCAGCTTTCATGTGTCCCATTCAAAATTATTCTCCCATACACCCCAAAGTAGAATCCCCAGCATATGTTTCTCGTGCATTGCTCTGGGTTAACATTACTTCCCTTGTGGTTTGGGTGGTTTTTTTTTCTTCCCCTGGCCCCAAGCAGATACAGTTTCTCTTAATTTGACTATAAATCCCCTATTGATCCTTTCTGTAAGATCTCTGTAATTTACTTTAAAAAACACTGTTAGGTTAGCTCCATGTTAGCTCCTGATTCTATTATCTTCCAGCAGTAATGCATTAAGCCTTAGAACTGATTCCATCGGTTTCTATTTAGTAAAACCTATCTTTAGCCTTAACTACAATAGACCAAATGACAGAAAATGACAGAAACTACGTTCTCCTCCCGCTCACCCCCGCAAAACCCAACAATTTATACACAAAATATTTACTGTGGATGGCAACTTTATCATCATTTACAATAGAAGGAGGTGCTGTGGAAAAAAGTGTACCTGAAATCAGAAAAATTTACCAGAGTGTTTCTAGACTAGTCAAAACTAACGTGTTGGCACTGCTGCCATCATGTACAGCAGTACAACAGTGAGGCAAAGTAACAGAAGAGTTCATAAAATTCTCCTTAATCTCTTTGTGTTGACTACTAAATTTTGATCTTTTAGAGAAGGCAGAGTTGGTATTCCTTTGCTAATTTAGGGTAATTTAAAATCATATAGAACACAATTTCTCTTATTGTGGATCAACTGCACTTTACCTACAAACAGAGCGTTTTTTTACAATGTCCTGTTGAAATCTACTCCATGAAAGTGTAGGAGGATAGACAGCTTAGTGCTCACCATCACTGCAGGACAGCTAATGTAGTTAAACCAAGATTTGTTAATTAACTGCTTTAAGGTGGAATTACACAGCAATCCCATTCTTAACAGTTCTTCCTCATGAGGTTCATTCTTTTCTCTCTGTTACTGGCATCTCTAGGCTGGTATTTTCCTTAAACAGCTTAGCTTCTGAACAGTTTTCTGTTTCTTCCATGATTCTTCAAATAACCTTAAATAGGATGCTGCCATGTCCACTTCCTCTTAATCTCTTTCATCTACAGATTTTATGTATGTTTAGATATCTCCTTTATCTATACATATCACAGATCTTTAGCATACAAACTTGGATCTGCGCAGCAAAATGCTCATCTCCCTTTCTTTGTGCACATACACCACGATTACCAACCCCTACTAGTACATGACAGTGAAAAAAACCAAGGAACAGACATTGTTGATGAGCTGTAGATTGAAAGTCTGCTCACGTACAACCCTTTACTCCCATTCCATTCTTCCTCCTCCTCCCATCAATTTAACAGCACCCCCCAACACTGAGCCAAGAAGTTTGATCATCTTCTATCAACAGAGAAGACTTTTTGGTCCTTGCTTTGTGTGAAGTTATCTGCAAACACCCAACACAGAGAGGACTTTGATTGCAATTGTTTTGCCCTTTCACTGCATCAGCTATGTAAATTTCTCTATTTATCTTCTTTTTTTAATCTCATTTTCAGTTCTTCTTTCATGTTATCCCATCACATTTCAATGTCATCAAGTGTATGAGGAACCTACCCACCTACAGTCTTTGCAGCACCTCCTCTGCAATACCTTAGAACACCTATATACAACTTAACCCTTATTTCAACATAACTATTTTCTTAATTTTTTTTTAATCACACTTCTCCTTTTTCCTAATTATTTCTTTTTGAGCAGTAATTCTTCCGTCATGAAGAATTACTGCATTAACTTTTCAAAACATTCCTGCTCCTAGACAAAAAGAGAAGATTTCTCACCATTTCCAATGTATTGTACACATCATCACGCAGAAGAAACCGAAACCTCTTCAATGCATTGCTTCACTAACACTTTCAGGAGCCAGTATTTCAATACTATCTTTTCACAGTATATTAGACACACTAAGTCTTTTCTACTTTGCAATCCACAAAATCCTTTTCGTTTTTTCATTAAAAAGAAAGAAAAGAGAAACTTAAACCCTTGCACAAGCTATGAACACGTGCATAGAAAACTGGAGGGAAGGGGAATAATTAACAAGTGAGAATTGCTATGAAGGTCCATCTAACTAAACAGCTTATAGGAAAACTTGTAAGGTTTAAGACTGAGCCACATAGATTAAAGGCAAAATGTTAATGCCTATAGAAGTAGAAGACAAAAAGGTCTATGTAAGTTGTCGTTATTAAAATGCCTCAGGAAAACTTTCTTATGGTAATTTAAACTGAAAAGGTTAAAACCTTAAATGGTATTATGTTCAGTCTTTATGTGGTGCTTCCATACAATGAAAGAAGAACATACAACTTGCTCTTGCAGAAACACTAACTGTTGCTATGTGACCTGTTAACTCCACAGATTTAAGGGAAAAGCCTAAAGAGAAACATGCCACAAAGTACTTAAGCTTCAGGCAATGCTCAACATTCTACAGAGCACAGAATACAGCATTTTCTATTAAACCTAGTGTCAATTAAGTCTAAAGCATCAGTTCCATGCTACATGTACATAAAAGTAATCAGAAGCTCCATCAGAGTCAAGATACTCTCAGAAAAATGAGTTCATGAAATACCAATTTACCTGCTCTAACTTCATTGTCGCTGAGCTGCAAATATAAGCTGACCTAGCAGATTCTTTTTAACCCGTGAATTGGTATGATTTTCAGTCAGGTGTCCTGCCTCGATCATTTTTGAATATAAAATAAAAGACATTGCTGAATAACTAACACATCGACAAATGTTGTATTTACTAGAAGTCTCTGTAATACACATGAGAAATATGTAAATACTTGTATTAACAGACTCATACCACACAAACTTGAAAGTCAGCACAGAAACTGTATTCATAATTACTTGAACTGTTGTAACTAGTGAACTACATTGAGACAAGCAGCCTTTTGCCACATATTTAGCATTAATACACTGTAGTTTCTCACATCATAATGCACCACCACACGGGAGATGGTATTAAGGTTCATTGCAATAATTTTTTTGTCCTGTTCCTTACTGCTTTCACACAGACTGTCTCGTTCACCATTTTTCTTCATTAGATCTCAAAAGATCTTTTGATCTTGAAGATACCAGCTTACAAGTAGCTGCTTCCTATAAAGAGTCGTAGAAGGCTTGGGCTGTGAAGTCTGTCTGCTATTTTAAATACTTTATGTCTCACGCTACACAACCACTAAATGTAAGCCTCCACAGTATGAAGATCAACCTCCAAGGGAGCTGAAGACTGTAAAGCTGTCCAATCTTTCTGAGGAAATCTATGGGAGTAAACTGTTTTAAATTTAGAAGTAGCTCATCCACCTCAGGTACATATTTTTGGCACGAACTTTCTGCACCAGAAATGAGACACTAAAAGCAAATTGTAATTATTCCATTGAGTACCTAGTACTGTGATAAAAAGAGGCATGAGCTCCTTATGTTTTGGCATGGTTATGTTTGACAGCCTTATGATATTCAAGAAGCAAAGAAACTTAAATCCTTTCATTAACCTACCCTTAAATCACACAGAATTGAGAACTTGTCATTCCAACACCCCACTTCTCTGGAAACTTAAACCAAGTCTAGAAACAGGCAGAACACTGCATGGGAGAGACCACGGAGAAGCTTCCTTGCTAGAGCACTGCTTGCACTTCTCCTTTGGCACGCTGTTAGTGCTGAGATGTTGAAGGACCCATTGATGTTCCACAGGAAGTCTACAAAAAGGTACCCAACACCAAACAACTTGCTTTTAACTGACGTGAGCCGGCTTTTAACTGAAAATGATTACGGTTCCTACTAAAAGCAGAATTCAATTTTGTACCAGATCAATTTCCTCTGGGCTAGGATCCAACCAGCTTCAGGATTCTAGTCAAGCATAAGTGAAAAATGGAGAAATGGACAAATTCTGGGAAAGTACAGAACTATAATGTTGAATATTTACACATCTAAAATGTTCCTAAGAAAAAATTTCTTTAGATACAGAAAAATTTCTTTAGCTACAGGATTTTTTTAATATCACATTCTTAGGGGTGACCTCTGAGGAATGACTAACAAGTTGGAATTATTTAATTTAAAGGTGAGAAAGATGTAAAGTGGTATTCAAATACATAAAAGGCTGTCTCAAAAAAAATAAAAAAAGAATCTATTCTCCACGTCTCTGGATAATACCATAAGTAGTAACAAACTTAGATAATAGCAAGAAAAAAACCTCAGGTTATACAAAGGAAATTTTTTTTCTGACAAGAATTGTGAAGCACAAGAGCCAAGGAAGCAAGCATCTCTCAGAAAGAGATTTGGTTTCTTCCACTTGCACATGGTGGACTTGATTTTCTGAGGTCCCCTACCAGCCTTCTCTCTCAAGGTCAAAATCTGTCACTTGCACATTTGAACTTTACACACGGTAAATGAATAAAAACACTGAAAATTTAACAACTTTCTTCTTTAAATGGGTCTTGTAAATTATTTCATTATGCATTTAGATCTTTCTTCACATGAAAAAGAATACAGTTAGTCCTCAGCTTTGTTTCTACGAATTTATAGCTCTATGAAATTAAAGAGTCTGACAAGATCTATGTTCACACCCTCCTTGTAACTGTTGCAAGATTGTACTGGAGCTACAAAAGCAGAGGGAAAGGCTGTATAGTGGCCCTTTCCAGAAGAAAGGAGACTAGAGAAAAAGATGTAGATCACTTCCAGATAGTCTTTCTGAGATTTCAGTGAGAAGAGTCAAGGCATTTCTCTTCTAAAAGAAAGATTAATACTGAATTACTAATGTTTTACAGAATAAATTGACATAAATTCCTGCAGCTTTGAAGTTTCCAGTAGCCCAAGCTCAGGCATCTACAACTATCTCCAACGTGCTGCCTCTCAGTGTGTCTTTTTATTTCAATCAGTCCTAAGCTCATAGTAAACCCAGACTTTTACTAAATGCATTT